>JAUPFN010000003.1:43551480-44138980 GCA_036924255.1 Apodemia mormo | reverse complement strand
AGGAAAGCATAACAATACATAAACATAATGATCAACGGCATACACTTATAAGTCCTAATTAAAATGCAAGAAATAGGTGGAAGCAGACTGTAGCAGCATTGCATAAATAGCAATACCAAATAGCAGACTGTATTGTAGCAGCATACTATTCTCGTAACAAGTGGGGTTGGACCAAGTCGACGGGGCTCCTATTTCTGGGTGTGGAATCTAAAGAAAACCTAACTAACCTACTTCAACTGTAGCATTGGATAGCTTTGTTTCTTTGTGGCGGGGGGCTTATGCCATGTGTTTTTATGGTAAGATAACATTAGGAAAAATAAAAAAATGTCTAAAGACTATTATGCGTATCATCAATAGTCGAATTAAATGTAGTACAATAGATTGTTATGCTTAAAACACATTTCGCAAAAAAAGATTATGCTTAAATTATATAATGACACTACATATTATGCTTTATTCATTATGACAAAGTAAATTAGAAAAAAAAATTATGCGTTTTAAACGTATCCCGTGCGTCTGCGCGGTATTCAAGTATGCCGCAGGTAAATATAGGATTTTTGGTGTACTGTTTACTAAGTTTACTAAGAAGTATTTTAATATTTATTTTTAAAGTTATTTATATGACCGTCAACTATCACGTCCTTAAGTATTGAAGGTAACTCATCATTCAGTCTGTGTGTATATATAAGGTTTCCCGAGTACAGGAAAACCACCTCTTATAGTACTATTTGTTTTTTCAGCAAGGGAAAAACAATATCTCTCCTAGATAATAGATCAAAGTTCCTATGCAGACATCCTATTAATTTTCCTCAATCCAGTTTTTATTGTACTTTCCAGCGAAACTCATTTGTTTTATCACGCAAAACGGCGTTCCATTTTGTACGTGTACTTCTCAAGAAAACAGATGAGACATTTTGTTACGGGAACTTACCAAACAAATATATTTTTTTGTTCGAATAGATTCGGAAACTTTTGCGTAACTAATTTTCGTGCGGCACGCAGCATCATTTGCGAGTGAGTACATAATTAATAAAATAATTTTCATAGTATCTATCATCCCTTAATTCAGACCCTTATGCGTATTTTTTTAAATTAACTTGCCTTTCTGCCGCCGAGTCTCTCTGCCAAATTTCATCAAAATCGACTCAGCGATTTAGCCATGAAATTATAGCATAGTGTGAACCCGTAGTCAGAGATTAACAGAAGCACATCATCTGTGAAAATTTCAACTGTCTATCACGGTCCATGAGATACAGCCTGGTGACAGACGGTCAGACAGCCAGACAGACACACAGGCATACAGACTCACAAACAGACGACAGACGGACAGACAGCGAAGTCTTAGTAATAGGATCCTGTTTTACCCTTAGATATGTATCTTCACGCCCGTATCCCCGAAAGGGCAGGCAGAGGTACAACAAGTGCACCCACGGTTAGCCGAAGATACTTGGTCCCACAATGTGATAGGTGGCAAGCCTATCGCCAACCGGGCACTTACAAATCCCGGGCAACGTCGTTTTTATCAGAAAACTGAAAAACACATTTTTAAATTGCCCGACCCAGGAATTGAACCCACCACAGAGGCGATTTTTTGTTGTTAGGTATGAAACCCTAAATATCTTATATATATAAAATTCTCGTGTCACAATTTTATTTACCATACTCCTCCGAAACGGCTTGACCGATTTTTATGAAATTGTATAATAATATGCATATTCAGTAGGTCTGAGAATCGGCTGCTATCTATTTTTCATATCCCTAAGTGATAAGGGTTGTCCAACCCTAACATTTTTTTTTTTTTTTGGTATTTTTTTATTTTTATTTTTTTTATAAGGTGGTATTAAAAAATACATACAAACCAAAATTTTCACTCTTATACTATCAACACATATTGTTTAATTTAATAATTTGTAAGGCAAAAAAACATTTACCTGGTCAGCTAGTACTTATGTAAAAATATACTTTATCTATAAAAAAAAAGTATCTTCACGCCCGTATCGGGGATACGGGTAGGCAGAGGTACAACAAGTGCACCCACGATTAGCCGAAGATACTTGGTCCCACTATGTGATAGGTGGCAAGCCTATCGCCAACCGGGCACTTTCCAATCCCGGGCAATGTTGTTTTTATCAGGAAACTGTAAAAACACATTTCTGAATGGCCCGACCCAGGAATTGAACCCGGGACCTCTGTGATCAACTACACCACAGAGTAATATTTTATGATTTTTTTCTTTTTGAAGTTTCTCATCCTAATCCATACGTTTTATTATAGCCGCGTGTACTTGTAGTTAATAAATTGTGGTCGCAGCATATTACTATGATGGATAACAAGAAACGTATTCCGAGGATACCGCAACAATAAATCATGGCGCGTTGGGCACCAACAGGCCGTAAAAAGGTTATTTCTCTCGCCCAAGTTTTTCGCCATTCCTTATTTTACGATTAAGCCGGATTATTAATTAACAAATACGCAACAAGAATTAATATTCTTTTGCTTTTTTATCACATACAATAGGCAGACACATTCATAAGGAAGGTTTTGTGTAAATTCAATAAAAAATTAAGATGACTTTAAAATGTTCGAAACTGGGAGCCTACAATAGCTACCTAATCTCTTTGAACTAGACAGATTAAAGTCCCGTTTTCACTTTGATTAGTACGAGTGTAAATGTTTAATGCAGGTGCTTAGTATTAAGCCAAAAATACGTGAAGCTAGCCGTGGATCAGAGTGCTAAGTGTGAGTTTTTCTTTTCGCATTCGATCGTGAGCGCGTTTCGAGTTCACTAGGAATTTGTATGTGATTTTTACAGCGCCACCTAGTGGTAAACTGGTTTCTCACGTTTACCACTAGGTGGCGCTGCACAAATCACATACAAATTCCTAGTAAACTCCAAACGCGCTCACGATCGAATGCGAAAAGAAAAACTCACACTTAGCACACAGTGCGAGTGATTCGTAATCAGCGTAGTAAAAGTGAATAGATGCTGATTACTTATCACTCGCACTGATCATCGGCTGTCTTCACGTATTTTTATCTTAATACTAAACACCTGCATTAAACACTCACACTCATAGTAATCAAAGTGAAAACGGGGCTTAAGGTGTAGTGGAATTATTTCTTTCTTATACGTCTACAGAAAAGTCTGCAATGGCATGCGTCTGTCTCTCAAGGATTGCTTACTTACTAAGCAAGCTTGCTGAATTGAATTTAGATACTAAGAATCTCAATAAGTAATTTTTTTTAGTTTAGTAAAGTAATTTTTTTGTCATTATATAAGTGTACAATAAAGTATTAAATAAATAAAAATAAATAAATAAATAAATAAAAAGCGCTCAGAGACCATAATCGAGATTGCATAAAAACACATAGGCATTGCAAAAACCAAGAAAACAAAGCTCTCACCAGATACTGTAGCATTCATAAACAAACACACCTTACCTCATAAAACAGTAAAAGACCAAAGGGAGCTAAAAGCTACAGACAAAAATACACAAATCTTTAAGAAAAGATCATAGAACCACAAATACTAATAGACACGGTATTGGGCGCAAAATGTGCAGCCGCTCATATGAGCAAATGTATGTAAACGTATTTAGAAATACGTATACAGTGTGTAAAGAAAACCCTGTCCAATCCGAAAGAGGCATATAGGTTAGTTAAAGGAATTACTGAAAAAAATATTAAAATGACTTTATTTTTGAAAATAAAAAACGATATCAAGCAAATATTTAAGCAAATATTTTAAAAATGACAACACCTTCTCGCTGTTTATTTTATTGTTTCACTTTGGCGGATTTCGCACAAACATTTTTCGTTTCGTTTCGTTTTTCAGATTTTTACAAAGTAACTTTAGACGCGCCGCAAACGCGCCGCGTGTCCTTCGGTAGCATCCGACTTGCGCGCATTCTTTGATAATAGAATTTACTTATATTTGTAGGTGTTGTCATACTTAATGTATGAAAATACCATTTAAGATTACTTTTTTTGTTCGGAAAACTAATTAATATCCATAAAATAATTACACATATGTAACCGTATTACGGTACCAAATAACACATTTAATTATCCGAAAGGGTTATCTTTACACACTGTATATTATACGATAATAAAATAGAAATATGCTATATTATTATATTTTATCGTATCGATTAAAAAGATAAGACTTAAGGTTTACTCCTGGGAGTGATTTTATTTCATCGGTAAGTATTAAAACTCTGTATTTTTGTGTGGAAATGCAAGCGACACTGACAACCTAAGAAATTGCCTTGAAAGATTTATCCAGTTTAATCTGTGGTAAACAACTTAGAAACTACAATCAGGAAATAATAATTAAAACATTTTTAAATATATAAACGGGTCAATAACGCGTACATATATAGAACTTACTTGTAAAGCTCGACGTTTCGGCCAAGTTACATTGATCGTGGTCACGAGCAGACTGGAGCAGCGAGTTTCCTCCGTCGTTCACGTCGGGATCGATTTTCATCTACCCCCTTCCGGTCTTGTTTTTTCGAATTTAGCCTACAAAAAACAAGACCAGAAGGGGGTAGATGAAAATCGATCCCGACGTGAACGACGGAGGAAACTCGCTGCTCCAGTCTGCTCGTGACCACGGTCAATGTAACTTGGCCGAAACGTCGAGCTTTACAAGTAAGTTCTATATATGTACGCGTTATTGACCCGTTTATATATTTAAAAATGATAGTAGAACGCGTTAGTTTAAAAGTTAATAATTAAAACAATCTACTTCCATACTAAATTCTAAACAAAATTATAACTTTTTTATCTATACATATAATAAAATCGTAGGAAAGTCATGTATGTCCGAAGTAAACTCAAAAAGTATTGCATGGATTTACTTCAAATTTTGTATGAATATTACTAACAGGTCTGGTCAACATATAGGCTACATATTATCATATTATCACCTACGGGGAAGGAGCTGCGCGGAGTAAACGAAGTCCGCGCGGACTAAGTCGCGGGCAACAGCTAGTATATCATAAGATAGCCAACAAGCAGACACTAAAGATGTTAGTGGGACGTTGCTATCAGTGTGGTGGGACGGTAATGCCACATGCATTAGTCTACCGGCTAAATTACCGTCCAAACAGAAACACAACTAAGACACATATTGATGCTATTGCGGCAGGAATAGGTAAAGCGGTGGTACCAAATATTCTGGCGAGGTGTTGCGGAATTCTACCACTTAGCAATCCTTAGTAAATAACACACTTTATAATAAGGAAGCCCGAGATGCTAAATAAGGATTGTTAATAATACTTTACTATCCTTGTGGCGAGCTCTTAATGCCAGATGCATTTACCAGCTACTCTACCCTCCAAAGCGGAACACGACATTACAAACGTAAAAGTTTGGATGTTCGGATATATGTATGGTTTTTCGGGCTCCTTTGACGACGACCGATTGGCTATGCGAGTCACTACCATCGTGGCTATTAGGTGGTAGAGTTCTACATAGTCTCGCCCGGGTCTGGTACCACCGCCTTACCTATTCTTGCCGCAATAGCGTCAGTGCTTGTCACTGTCGTGTTCCGGTTTGGAGGGTGAGGTAGCCGGTAAAGTTATGCATATGGCATTAGACCTCGCCACAAGATAGCAACGCACCATTAACATCTTTGGTGTCTATAGGTAAAGGTTGACTCTTTCCATCGGGAGGCCCATCTCCTTATTTGCTAACTTATGATATTAAAAAAAATATAAATACTCAAATAGATTTAATAAACACCCAAACCCAGAAATACAAACATCCATGCTTATCACATAAATGTTTGTCCCTGTCAGGAATCGAACCCGAGCCCCATTGATGCGCAGTCAGGTTCGCTAACTACTCGACCAACGGGGCGGTCAAAATATGTTTGAGTATAAACAAAGACAACAGTACAAACGTCATATCTATATATATATATATATATATATATATATATATATATATATATATATATATATATATATATATATATATATATATATATATATATATATATATATATATATATATATATATATATATATATATATATATATATATATATATATATATATATATATATATATATATATATATATATATATATAAATATATAAATCAAGTGCTATTCGTTAGTCTTGCTAAAACTCGAGGCTGAACCGATTTGGCAAATGTTGGTTTTGAATTGATTGTTGAAGTCCAAGGAAGGTTTTAAAGGTGAGAAAGTATAGAAAAAAATTAGAGTACTTACTTAAAAAGACAAAACAAAGTTTGTCGGGTCAGCTAGTGAGCAATATATTCCTGAAGTAAGAAGAATCGATTTTGTACTACATTACAACTTAATTGAAACCAATTAGCTGTCTATAATTGGCCGAGATAGCTTAGAATATCTTGTTATATTTATGGCTGTTTGTACGGTTAAGTGACGTATAATCAGTATTTAATTTTCATCGTTAAATGTGACTGAATGGATAATATTTCATTAGTGTTAATATATTTAAATTACCCTTGTATTATGTTATGACTATCCTTTAAAATAATAATCGATAGCAGGTCACATTTTTGTATCACTGGTTATATCACTCGTTATAAAATAATTCACTTGTCACACCAGTTATATGCATCGAAACCGTCCGTTATAATTATATAACGTGACTGTGATTTAATTCCACACGGGCGAAGCTACTACTTATGCTTATAATTCGGAGAAATCTATCGTGCGAAAGAGACAAAGCAACAACATTTGAGCAACACCATGCTAGCAGCAAGAACAGAGAATATGTCATTTCACTTTACTAATCACTTATAAATAGTAATCACTGCGCGGCGATATAAGATACGGAATAAAATGCACTCACTGTGACAATAATCGTCACTAATAAAATATAACGGTCGTGATTTATCACTCGTGATATAACAGTGACAAAAATCAAATAACTTCACGATGTGAGAGTGAAATAAAAGTAGATATAATTCCCATCGCTAGTGAAATGCGGCGACGGAGATCACCACAGGTCTCACCAATCGACAAACCGGTAGTGGTAAAAAGAAAAGTTTACAGTCGATCAGTTTACTCTGCTTACCCCGCAAGGGTGCCGGGCCTGATGATACTAGTACAGACATAGTAGGTAAAGTAAATATATACTTAAATAGAAGTAGAAATTTGGCACGCTTGGTATCTTTATAAATGAAAGTACATACGTCTTCAAAAATATATTTGTTCTGTGTTTACATCGTTTGGCATTATACTGGATTCCAAAAATAATGGATCCCTAATTCGCAGTAGTAAGCATTAGCAACCAATTTAATAATAATTTTCCCCGTGTTGGTCCCGGTCTCCTTTGAACAATAGGCCAACTGCCGTTCTGCCAGGCAGGTCGTAAAAAGCGACCGAAGTGGCGAAGGCAAAGTGACTATATGAGTCACTACCATCGTGGCTACTAGGTGATAGAGTTTTGCATTCTCTCGCCCGGGTCTTGTACCAACGCCTTACCTGTTCCTGCCGAAATAGCGTCAATGCTTGTCACTGTCGTGTTCCGGTTTGGAGGGTAAGGTAGCCGGCAAACTTATGCATGTGGCATTAGACCTCGCCACAAGATAGCAACGCACCATTAACATCTGTGGTGTCTATAGGCGATGATTGACTGTTTCCATCAGGAGAACCATCTGCTTTTTTGCTATCTTATGAAATAAATAAAATAACGAGGCGTTTCACAAATTTGGACATTTCTAGTAGTTTGACAATTATAGAAACACTTAAAGTTTACGAATCGTAGAAAATTTAACCACTCGTACTAAAACAAGTCGAGAAACTGAGCAGTGATTAATTCTTCTATTATCGTTCATATTAATACCTCAATGCCAGGACCTTGGAAATAAACTGCTGTATTTAAAGATAATAGCCTGAATGAATAAACACTTTTTGTTCTTCACATCTCGCTGTTTAATGGCGGTTGTTATTAATGATTTCAACTTGCAATTAGGACATTATATAGCATTAAAATAATTGTAATTTAAAAATAAAACTGACTTCAAATATCAATTATACGTACTCGTATCTCCAATAACTACTCAACCGATTTTTAAAACACTTGAACTGTTCCCAAAGTTGCAGTACACCTGATTTAAATCAAAAAGAATTACCTCGGCATGGCTTTTAGTTCCCGAGAAATTACTGGACAAACATACAAATATGTAAACTTACAAACGTACAGGCGTTCGGACGATTGGCCGTCCGGACGTACAGACATTCGGCCGTTCGGACACACAGACGTACGGACGTACGAACGTACAGACGTAAAGACGTACAGACGAACAGACATACAAACGTACAGATGTAGTGGCGTACAGACGTACAAACATACATACACTTACAAGTATATGTGTTTAGACGCCTAAGTAGATCATCATACTCAAATGTTATCCAATTCCAACAATAATATAATATTGTTGGAATTGGATAATATTTAAATGTGATGATTACTTAGGCGTCTAACATACACATCAAATTGATAACCTCCGTTGTTTTGTTAGGAAAAATAATTTTTATCCGAGTAATCCCTATCATCTAAGTGTGCGCCAAATTGCATTGAAATCTGTTCTGTAGTTTTTGCGTGATTGAATAAGAAACATCTATTCATCCAACCCACCCAAACTATAGCATTTATACTATTTATTTCGATATATACACACTATAATACCATGATATTGTTTAGAATGATCTAGAAACGTGAAGAGTTGGAACGCTGGAGAGATCTAGAAATAAAAGAAAGAAATAGCTACTCCTATTGACAAACAAATAGTTGACTGTTACTCGAATAGCTATGCCATAGTGAATCTTCTATTATAGAGCATAAGGGTGGAAAAAGCGTGTACTAAGTATTGTTTATCATAACTCGTTTATCATAAGTTGCTTACAATAATTGTTATTGTTTACGCGATAAATTTAGATTTTTCTGGATCCAGGTAGAACTTTACCTTGGGTATAAATAGAGATTTGTTGACAAATCGAAGGCAGTTTTTATAAAGCGATCGAGAGCGATACTTGAAACGACCAGTGCGAAGCGAAGTGGCTAGTTTAAGTGAAAAGAGTAGTATTTTCTTTAAACGTAGTCAGTTAGGTTTAGTGCTAGTGCAGCGATTGTGACCAGTGTGTATAGTGTATTTATGTATTACATTTTGTTGTTTATGTACTTGTGTTGTAAATACACGGCTTTATTATAAGTGGCGTTTTCTTGCAAATTACGAACCCGAAGTACGTAACAATATCTATAGTAATATTATAAGGGGTAAAGTTTTTAACTTATTATTAGTGAGAGTTTATTCGTAGAAAGATATCTCTGTAAATAATATTGTAAATCGAAATACTTTCGGGGACACTTCTTTCTGCCGCAATAGCAACGAAGCTATAGAATCTTATTTATCCAATCTTTGGAAGTACTAAGTATTCGACCGCTCCGTTGGTCAAGTGGTTAGCGACCCTGACTACGCAATCGACGGGACATGGCTTCGATCCCCGACGGTGGCAAGAATTTGTGTGATGAGAATACGAGTAAATGTTTGTATTTCCGGGTTTGGGTGTTTATTAAATATATTACAGTGTTTATATATGTATTTATATGTTTCAGTAACGTTGACTAAAACCCAGAACACAAGCAAATAATTTGCTTACTTTGGGGTTAGTTCAGTAAGTGTAATTTGTCCCGTGAATATTTATTTATTGATCCTGGGCTCCTTCGAAGAATAGGCTAACTGCTGTTCTGCCAGGCAGGTCGTAAAAGGCGACCGATTGGCTACCACTAATAGGTGGTAGAGTTCTGCATTGTCTCGCCCGGGTTTGGTACCACTGCCTTACCTATTTCTGCCGCAATAGCGTCAGTGCTTGTAAATATCGTGTTTCAGTTTGGAGAGTAAGTAGCCGATAAAAATAAATTTCAACCATAGAAATCTACATTATTCCTGACTCCTGAGTGACAGAATTAGAATTTAATTTCGGACATGTTATGTTCTACATTTTATCACAAATTTATCTCAGGTTCGAGATACTTTCGGGGCTATTTCCTCCTGCCGCAACAGCATTGACGCTATCTCATCTAATTTATCTAATCTTTGGAAATACTAATCATATTATTTTGAAAATTATTTCACCAGCAGAAATCTACATTAATCGCCTCTGTGGTGTAGTGGTCCGGTGTCGGAGTTAACCACAGAGGTCCCGGGTTCGATTCCTGGGTCGGGCAATTCAGAAATGTGTTTTTTCAGTTTTCTGATAAAAACAACATTGTCCGGGATTGGAAAGTGCCCGGTTGGCGATAGGCTTGCCACCTATCACATAGTGGGACCAAGTATCTTCGGCCAATCGTGGGTGCACTTGTTGTACCTCTGCCTACCCTTTCGGGGATACGGGCGTGAAATCTACATTATTCCCCAGTGACAAAATGTAGTACATGTCATGTCCTACATTTTATCTAAAATTTATCTCAGGTGCGAGATACTTTCGGGGCTAGTTCTTTCTGCCGCAATAGAGATAAATTTGGGATAAAATGTAAGTCATGACATGTCCCAATGAAAGAGATAACCATCGCCTATAGACACTAAAGATAGTGCTTTGCTATTGTTTAGCAGGTTGAAATGTCACATGCATAAGTTAACCGGATGGCTACCTTACCCTCCAATTAATTTACAATTTAACGAATTTCATGATATTTTACTGTTGTTTTTTGAGTTATATTTTCCTAAGATCCGTGTAAAAGTTTCAAATAAACCCATAAAAAATAAATGGTTAACTAAAGGTCTTCTAAAATGTTGCAAAGTAAAACGCCAGTTGTACCTTAATTATCGTCATGCTCAATCTAATAAAAAAGAAAATAAATGTAAATATTTACATTATAGGAAAATTTTGTCTAAATGTATATTAGAATCACAAAAACAGTCTGCTTTGAAATATATTGAAAATTCCTCTAATAAATGTAAAGCTTCATGGAATCTGATTAAAAGTACATTTCAGAACAAAATAAATATTAGGGAAATAGGAAAAATCAAAGTAAACAATTTAAAGTACACAAATACTCAAACAATCTGTAATCTATTTAATAATTTTTTTATAAACCAGACAAAATCAAGTAGTGTAAAAGTCAAATCTACAAATACTTCAAAATCATATTTTTTACCAAATTGTAGTAAAACCATTTATTTGACACCAGTACATGAGCATGATGTGAAAAAAGTTATTCATTCATTGAGAAATACTTATGCTACTGGCTATGATAATATTAGCACAGAATTATTGAAAAATGTTGCTAGTGTAATATCAAAACCTCTTAGCCATATAATTAATTTGTATTTTTGGAAGGTAAATATCCAGAACGATTAAAAAAGTATATTGTCAAACCGTTGTTTAAAAAAGGAGATATGTGTGATATGAACAATTATAGACCTATTACTTTAATTCCAGTCATTTCAAAAATCTTTGAAAAAATTATGTATGAAAAGCTCTATAATTATTTACTTGATTTTGACCTACTAAAAAATAATCAATATGGATTTAGGAAAGGTAGGTCTACTACATTAGCATGTTTTGATTTAGTAAAGAGCATAACTGAATGTCTGAATAATAAAATGTATCCACTTTGTGTATTTTTGGATATGAGTATAGCATTTGATTTTGTTTTACACAATATTTTATTATCAAAACTTGAAAAATATGGTATTAGAGGGAAGTCTTTAAATTGGATAAAGAGTTATTTAGGGAATAGGAAACAATGTGTTGAAATATCTAAAATATGCGGAAACCGTAAAAAAATATATACTTCAAACTACCTTGGTAACAACTGTGGTGTACCACAGGGCAGTGTTTTAGGACCCTTGCTATTTTTAATTTATATCAATGATCTTCCTGATAGTATAAAACATGATTGCTTTTTATTTGCTAATGACACTACCCTACTTATTAAATGTAAAAATAAAAAAGACTTGGTAAATGAAACAACCGAAACCTTATTTCAAGTTTCAGACTGGTTAATTAATAATAATTTAAAAGTTAATGTAACTAAAACAAAATGAATTGAATTTCAGAACTACCACAGTAATATTACCAAAAACACAAATATATTTTTAAATAAAGTAAATATAGATGATGTAGATTATACAAACTTTTTAGGAATAATTATTGACAAAAATTGTAATTGGAAAGCACACATTGAATCTCTATGTAATAAGATTGATAGATTTGTCTATGTCTTGAGAAGACTAAGGAAAGTAGGAGACGCAAAAGCCTCCCTATTAGCATATCATGGATATGTCTCTTCTAATTTACAATATGGAATTCCTATTTGGGGAAATTCTGTTGAATTGGTACGAATTTTTAGAGTCCAAAAGAAATGTATTCGAGCAATATGTGGTGTTAATCAGTTACATTCCTGTAAACCACTTTTCAAGTCTCTTAAGGTACTTCCCTACCATGTTTGTATATTTTAGAGGTATGCGTATTTGTAAAAAAGCACCAAAAGTTATTTAAAACAAATGCTGAAGTCACTGGTAACTCATATTTTAGGAATAGTAAAAAATTATATGTGCCTAATCAAAAATTAAATATTTTTACAAAAAATGTGTATTGTATGTCTATTATTATATACAATCATATTCCTGATAGTCTTAAATCATTGCCTATAAATAAATTTCGCAAAAAGTTGTTTGATTTGCTGTTAGATAAAACTTATTATGATATTAAAGAATTTTTAGCCGATAAAATTAAATGTTAATGGATAGAAATATAACTTTGTTGAATTGTCCTTAAAAAAAATTTCAATGTAGTAAAAATTTTGTAAATGTGAGTGGTTACGCAAAAAGGGACCTCAAGGGAAAATAATTGATTTCGAGTAAATCACGTTTAAAATGTTGAGTCGAAATGAGAGAGGCGCGGGGTGTTTTATGTTAGTGTCGTTAGTGAGCGACTTCGTCAGTGAGAAATAGCACGTGTTTGCGATAGCTGTATTATTGGTGACTTATT
The DNA here is from genome assembly GCA_036924255.1 of Apodemia mormo. Lineage (NCBI taxonomy): Eukaryota > Metazoa > Arthropoda > Insecta > Lepidoptera > Riodinidae > Apodemia > Apodemia mormo. The sequence continues at coordinate 44,125,983 of JAUPFN010000003.1, read as the reverse complement.
TATTCGTCTTTTACTTGTCTTTATGTGCGCGCTAGAAAAAGAAACTAGTGTGCGCTGTGTATAAGGTGTAATATTTTCAAAACTGCCTCGGCTTACATAAAAAATCATTAAAAAAAAACTACGGCACCTAAAATTATTTTGATTAGAACAAAACAAAGATGAAGGACCATAGAATCAGAATTTATCAAAAAAAAAACCGTTTCCAATCCCTTCAGGTCCCTTTTTGCGTAACCACTCACAAATGGTGAATATTATGTAAATTATAAAAAAAAATAATTACTCAAAATATGAAACTTGTAATTATAAAAATAACTTTGTAATATGGAATCATCCTTGTATATTTATAACAAGAACATAAATCAGAGAAAAAAAGACCAGCCCGCTGAGTTTCTTCCGCCGGATCTTCTCAGTGTGTGGCCGCGTTCCGATCCGGTAGTAATTCTGAAAAATCGATACAATTTATAGTTTTAAATGTAATATTATATAATGATATTTTTTTTAAATATTTGCATTTATTCGCCTCTGTGGTCTAGTGATCCAGCGTTGGCGTTGACCACATGAGGCCCCGGGTTCGATTCCCGGGTCGGGCACATTAAAAAAAAGTGTTTTTCAGTTTTCTGATAAACACAAAGTTGCCCGGGATTGGAAAGTGCCCGGTTGGCGATAGGCTTGCCACCTATCACATTTGTGGGACCAAGTATCTTCGGCTAATCGTGGGTGCACTTGTTGTACCTCTGCCTACCCCTTCGGGGATATGGGCGTGAAGATACTTTTTTTTTTTTTTATTTGCACACCATATATTGGTAGAATATGTCGGTAACTTAATTTATTTTTAACAACTTGTAACACCCATATTCTTGCAAATAAATATTTTCTTTCTTTCTTTCTTTCCAAACCAGAACACGACATTTAGCAATTACTTGGCAAAATAGCAGATGATCAGTTCTCCAAAGGGGCTCGGACAAAGAACATATTTAATTTTGTTCCATTTTATCGTCTTTGTGGGCTAGTGGTCCGGTGTCGGTGTTGACCTATGATAGTATGAGGATTCGATTCAGTCAGGCTCAGGTCGGTCTGGCAAAAAATGTGTTTTCTGATAAATTACATTGCCTGGGATTGGAAAGAGCCTGGTTGGCGATAGGCTTGACACCTATCATATTGTAGGACCAAGTATTTTCGGCTAATCATGGGTGCACTTTTTGTACCTCTGTCTACCTCTTCGGGCGGGAAGATACTTTTTTTCGCTTCATTAATCTTACTCATTCACTTCATTAATCTTTTTCATCTCATTCTCATTAATCATATTCATATCATTCATCTCATTTATCTCATTCATCTCATTCAGTTTTAAAGGTATTAATAATAGATTCATCAATTGATGCATTATTATATGATGGATCTATATATATATATATATATATATATATATATATATATATATATATATATATATATATATATATATATATATATATATATATTATATGTATATAGACAAATTTTTTTTGATTAAAATAATTAATCTTCTGTTATATAGAAAATACTAATATGGCATCTTCAAAATGTTGACCAAAAATGGTTTGAAGACGACCGGCGCGGCGGCTACATAATAGGGCTGTTGGTCCGTTTGATGTTGTAGAAGTAACTATTTAGTAATTTGTGGTTGTATCTACCCGATACACAAAGTGGTGTTTTGTGTTCAAAATATTCCATAAATTTTAAGGAAATTGAAGGGTAAAAACGCGAATTTAAAATTACATAATATTTTTATAAATAAAACCATCACATCACTTTTTGATAATGTAAGAAATGAAATCCTCTTATTAAATCATAAGAAAATTAAAACAATCTGCCCATTAAAACACTTAGAAAACTTATGTACGCTATAAAGGAATAAAAAGGCACTGCATCGCTTCAATTAATCAATTATCCTGACGTCGTCGAGACTAAAAGTTATAGATAACTACCCTATGTTAAATTGACCCTCCTCTCTCTTCTTACGTCGTTCTAAATTAAAACCGGCAAGGGTACAGAGGTTTAAACGAGAGATCTTTTAAAAATGGTCGATTGAATTATCCAGCGACTTCTGATTGCTTTTACAGGGACGTAAATGAAGTATTTTTATCGCCTTAGCCCGCATTGGGCTAAAGGATTTACGATAAAGGTCAAAAGGGTAATTACTAGTGGAGGAACATCTTTTAAATAATTATTATTGCTGAATAGACCGTAGTGTAAAGGAATTAATCATGTCCAGGTGATCCGAGCCTCATTTTCGAAGACACGATCTATTGCTTTTCGGCTAGGCATCTCGTAAGAAAAAGTAAATACGTGTTGCTAACATTATGACTAAGCAGCAGAGTTCTACAACGTCTCGATTGGGTTATTACGACCGCCTTATATTACATTTTTATATATGTACTAGTATATATGTATATATTTTTAAGTTTCGGCACTTGTCGTTGTCGTGTTCCGGTAAGGGTAAGGTAGCCGATAAACGTAACTTATGCATGTATCATTCCAACCCTACCACAAAGAGCACAACGCGCTTTTTAAGATCTTTTAAATTTATAGGTGATGGTTATTTCTTCTTATTAGGAAAATTATCTACTTCTTAGCTAACTTGTGGAATAAAATAAATAAATAATTTCGCGTATATTTTGCAACAACATATTTTCACACCAAATCCCTTACGGGGAACGCAGAGAGTGTAATATATCATGGCCCAGACAGAAATGCCTCCACATACTTTCTTCCTCCACATATATTTTTCTCTTTATGCTACTTCTATTTCTACCTCATCTAAAAAAAACTTTCGATTTAATAAAACTGCAACTAAATTTAGTCATGTCGTCGCCCGCTTGGGAGCTACAATGCCACAGACACACAGACACACAAATCTATATTAATTATTAAAATTATAAATGCGAAAGTTTGGATGTTTGGATAGATGGATGTTTGAGTGGATTTACTCAATCACTCAAAAACTACTCAACAGATTAGAATGAACAGGTAGATGATGACCTGGAATAGCATATAGGCTAGTTTTTGTCCCGGAAAAAATATTGGATCCCGGGGGATTCGCCAAAATCTTTAATAATGCACGGACTGCATGCTGCAGCTAGTAGACAATATGTGAAACCGATAATAGGTACCTCTCGTTTATGCGTCGGGGGCAAAAACTAAAAACTAATATGATTTATAAATAATAAAAGACATGTCACAAATTACTAAGTTGAAAGGATGTATCTAGCCAGTTAAGTCTTTTCATTGCAGTACGTATTTTCTAATTTTTTTTTTTTAGTAAAAAGAAAATGAAAATTTAATTTATTAAATTCATTTTAATTATTTGATTAAAATGTGTATATGATTTCGATAGACCAAAGTCAAATATACACTTTTGCATTACAAAATTATTATTTGATATATTGGTTTTCGCGCAGCGAATGTTTTAGTTTCAAGAACACAAAATATTTTTTCTCCACTTCGAACTTTACGCAGAAACGACTTTTATCCATAAGACGGCAGTATAGTTTATTTATTGCGACAGATTAAATAAAGCGCCTGTTTTATTTTAATTAGCAATGTTGGGATAAATAGAAAACGCACTATTTTGATTACGAACATTATTTATTACCATATTACACTGTGTAGGTCCGGGCTCCTTTGAAGAATAGACCTTTTTGTTAAAAATAAGATTGTTTCCTAGCAAGCAGATGAGTCTTCTGATAGAAAGGTTCATCCATCGCCGATAGACACCAAAGATGTTAATGGTGCGTTGCTATCTTGTGGCGAGGTCTAATGCTTAATGAAGAAGTTTACCGGCTTACACTTCTTACCTACCTACCTGACACTCCAAACCGGAAGATGATAACGACAAGCATAGACGGTATTGCGGCAGGAATAGGTAAGGCGATGGTACCATGTAACCTGTTGAGACGTTGCAGAATTCCACTTTTTTGAAACACACAAATGGTCAAAATAACTTGTAAAAAGTTTTATTGAATAAAGTATTTCTGATTTCTGATTTCACCTAATAGTCATGATGGTAGTGATACGTATAGTTAATCATTTGCTTTTTACAAACTGGACAAATAACACAAGCAAAGTATTGGTTTATAATATCGGCTTCAGACAACGATACAATTCAAAGAAATACACATATAATAATTCAAATAGATTAAAATCTATATATACTAGCAAAAAGCAGAGCTTTGTAAGGGCTCGCAAAGTTATACTACCTAGTAATATTGTTATGAAAGTATTTTTATGAGAATTACATCTTTTAATGTATGGACTTCATTTGTCGTCAGGCTTTTGTCTAGGGGGGTGCAGGAAAATAAAACCAAAATATAGAAAAATAAGTTTTTAAGACTACATTTTTTTAATAGTTACAAGAAAAATTCTTCAAAATTGATTTATTAAAAAACACGATTTTTATAATCATCAATTTTATCTACACAGAACAGTAATAAAGGTTATATACATATTTTACACCATATTTTCGGTGTACCTGTAATATAGTGCGGTCTACCTAAAATATATAGCAACTCAAGATCCATCTCGCGCCACCACTTCGCTCTTAAAGTCTCATATTGATAGAAATATTTTTTTATTTATGGTAACTTTCTTGTAAAAGAGTTTTCAAGGAAAAATAGGTATTAAAAATAAAAGTTGATCTTATAAAGAAAAGCACATTTCTAACATTTCGCTAAGATAATTAGTTTTTTTTTTCTAAAATCGGGAAGATCCTGGTTTCACATCGATTTTCGAAATCAAATTTTTTTTAGAATTTTCATTGGACTTACCGCAGTCACGAAGAATTGTCGGTAAAAGCTCAGCGAATAAAGTTTTCGAAGTTTTCTCTCAGAGAAACCCTCAGGGTTTGATTTCCGAGTCAGCCTCTTCGGGGATGCGGGCATGAATATACCTTTTTTTAGCTTTTTACCCTCGGGCTAAGATTGGAAATTGATCTCAATACAATATTAATCAATTAATACACTTGTACTGTTTCACAATAATCATATTATGAAAAATCTGTAAACGGTTGACCTTGCAGGCCATTCCTGAAATTTCCCTCTAAATTAAGGTATTTTAAGCTCAAAAGAGTAAAAACTATAAGCATAGATTTTTTCAGTTCTGAGAAATATTGAAATGTCTCAATAACTAAGTCACAAAAAACAGCAAGAAAACACTTACTTACTTTATTTATTTACTTACTAAATCAGTATCTTCTTTATCTACATAAGCAAGTTAAAAAGTACAAGTGTATTAATAGATTAATATTGTATTAAAATGGAGTGAATGAAAATGAATTAAATGAATTAAAATTACCAAGCCAAAGCTCAAACCTAAAAGTGCGATATTTTTTAGTAAAATGTACAATAAAAGGGCGTCATGTAAAATCGTTGCCTGTGTAGCTTTGTAGCATTTTAATTCGTTAGTTGTATAATAGATGGCGGTAGTAGTAATAAAACTCTAATACAACATATATCTTCTATTTTTTTTTTGTGTATATAAAATGGTATTTTATGGTAGAACATATCTCGACATAAATTTAAACTACCATGTCAAAGCTTATACCTAAAAGTGCGATACTTTTCCAGTAAAATGTACCACAAAAGTGCATAGAAAGTAGCCTAGTGTAGGGCTCGCTTCGCTCGCCCTAATAAAAATCAATCCCTATTTATCTTGGCCACGACATCACGCCTGAATGGCTGGACCAATTTCTTTAATTTTTTTGTTGTGTTTGTGATTGTAAGGAGAAGGTTCTTATAAAAGAAAATATTAAGAAAATTGCGCGGAAAATTAGAAAATTTAAGAATACTTAATCACCATATAAAGTTTAATGCCATTTTGGCTGCGTGTAAGGACAATCTCGTAGTCTTATATAAACTACGTGTCACGTTATTTGTCCGCTATGGATTTCTAACATGTAAGGCAAAACAACGTTTGCCGGGTCAGCTAGTCTAACATAAATAATCACCTAAACCCAAAAGTAGAGAGAATAGAACTCGTGCACGTTAATGTGTAATCACTAATTAGGTTTGCTAACCACTCGACCAACGGGACGGTCAAAATACCTGACAGAATGGCAGATGGTCTATTCTTCAAAGGGGCCTCAGGCCTGGACCAGCGCGGAGTAAAAGTGTAGAATAATAATAGGTGTATTTATTTTCTCGATGACAGATCGACATCCATGTAATTTTGTGCTATTTACGTTAAAATGTCTCACAAGTAATATTGTACTTCATGGACGGGTAGTGATGTGCTACACATAATGATAACTATTGGAGCTATATCGATAAACGTAACACGATAACAGACCCGTTTTATATGTATATATATATATATATATATATATATATATATATATATATATATATATATATATATATATATATATATATATTACAGGATGTTACACGTATAACTTCTTAATTGATAATGCCTACTTCTTTAAAATTTTCGAAGCTGTTTTAATATAAGTAGGTGTAGGTAATGAATCGAAATAATTATAACGCCAGTTAATCTTAATTTATTTATTTTAATCAGAATCTGATGAATCGTCACTGACACTCGATGAGCTCTCCCCAACATTTTTTATAAGTTCCTGTTCTTGTATATTATCGAATGACACATGAATTTTCCAATCCGACGCTATAATGTTTTGGGTTCTTTTCACAACTTTTTTCCAGTTTTCGATAGATACTTCCGCACAAGCATTTTTAATAAATTTAACATTATTGCCGTAAAAGGGAGATGGGTATTGTTTCGAGCGGGGTGTCCTTTGATTTGTGCCCATATTAGTTCTATATTATTGTACTGGAAATGATACGGTGGAAGTTGAAGAACCCAATAACCACATTCGGCAGCTATTTCGTCGATAACATATCTTTTGAGAGGCTTTTTTCCATTTTAAAATATTCACTAATTGTACTTTTAATAAACTACTATCCATATTTTTGCCATGACGTTGGAGCCAGTCAATTATCTCTTGTAATTTTTGGCTAGCGTCAGCATTTTATCAATTTGTCTGGAGTTACATGTAGCGTTGTCCTTAATAATTATGGACTGTTCTTCCAGAGATTGCACTGAGAAGAAATGTCTTCAAACCACCCTTCGTAAATCTCCGCGATCATTTCTTCGTGATAGTCCACTGTTTTCTTGGATTGGATGCCAGTAAAGCATCTGAGATGAATCCACATATTGACCCTGCATGGCATATGATAACGAGTTCATCTTTTCCCATTGGAACTAAACTAGTGGAAGCAGTGGTGTCGTCAGTCCAGTTCTTAGATAGTGTGTGGTTTGCATTTAACCAAGTCTCGTCAGTAAAAATAACATTTGATCAATCTGATATATTTTTGATTTCGTTCAAAAATTCGCAGCGAACCATAGCAATATCTTGATGCTCCATCAATATTTTACGTTTGTCCGATTTTTTATAAAAAATCCATTTTTTTTTTTCAAAACCAAGCCTAATGACGATTTTTGGCCATGAAACAAACCACATCCACGTAAAGAAACAATAAGTTCTTTAAGTTTTGGAATTTCTTTGCGCAAGTAATAGTCATATATATGACGGCGAATAGCATCAGCGTCGAAGTTGTCCACCGATGTCACACGACGTGGTTGGCGTTTTTTCATCGGCGTACGAAGCTTATTTTCCTGCATGCCACTTGTATTATAAGCTTCGGTAATCATTTTTGAAACAGTAGGTCCACTTATTCCTAATGCGGGCGCGACACGCTCTCGCCCTTGCGACAGTGGTAAAAGCGGGCACCATTTTGATACTCTGCTTCAAAGTAATTACGAACCTTGATCACATATCCTTTTGGCATTTTGATATTTGACAGCTGGGTAGCAATCAACACGGAGGAATACAAAATATACAACGTAACTTATGGGTAATGTGAAAAAAACTCAGCGAACAGAAATATAGTGACTAACACGACCGTGTTGTTGCCAGTGACAAATTAAATACAAAATCGTGCTGGGCCATTGAGTGTTCCCACCTCAAAAAAATATATTTGAATGTTTTTGTTATATTTGTCTTTGTTCAAAATATAATAAATACAGACTGACTGGTGAGTTACCTTCAATATTTAAGGACGTGATAGCTGACGATCATATACGATGAGAAATAATAACATTAAATCTAAATATTATGTTACTTCTTAGTAAACTTAGTAAGCAGTACACCCAAAATCCTATATTTACCTGCACCATACGTAGTTACCGCGCATACGCACGTGTCTCGTAGCTATCAACACAGAATAGCGGGGGTGGCGGCGGGCGTGTCCTTGCTGTCGACGAGCGCGTACTAGAAAGTATAATATTCACATTTCATATATTTTTAGAGAAATATTTCAAAACTTAAGCCTCTAATTTTAATATTTCATTTTAACGAGAATCGAGTACCGAGTACTCTCCAGAAGAATCGAAGGTAACTCATCAGTCAGTCTGTATATGCAATCGATATCATTACTTATTTGGCCACAACACTACAATTTTAAAATTAGAACTGTCATCGAGAAAATAAAGAAATGGAAAAAGTATATAATAGATTATAATTCTCTGCCTCCCGAGGAAGCCCTCGACTCCTAAGGACCCCTCGTTCTTATTTTTTTTTGACAACGGAAAAGGGAAGGGAAAATTTATTTACGCAATACCGGCACTCAATGCAATCTGGAGTGTGGGAATCAGTCAGCCCAGACGGAGTCGCCGATACCCATTAAAACTCACTGTGGTGTTCTTCTCCTCGACGGTTGATGGTGACAACTGATGAGGCCATTATTAGCTCCTCTGCGTGCTTCTTTTATGGTATGTGGATGACGATATTTATTTATTTTGTTCTAGAAAAACCTCTTGCGTTCTGTGATGTGTACTATGATAAATTCTATTTTTCAAGGTCACCGTGAAGTAGAAATCAGTTCAGTAGTTTTCGTGCTCTAATTGTGCAAATTTAGATGAAGCTTCTAGAACCTTGAATAAAGCATACACATAAATAGTAACTAAATATTATAATCCTAAATAGTATGGTACAATTCACAAGCTTTATTTATTTAAAAAAATCCAAGAGTATCTAACTGTACCTTAGCTGGGTTTCTTGGATTCGAATCCTGAGGCAGGATTATTTTTCTGAGTATTTTTTTTTTGGAAAACATTACATGCCCGAGACTAGAACATTTTTAGCCTGATTTATCGATAGATTCGCCACCGTTATCGTTAGACTTATATGCAATATGTAATCGGGATGTATGGATGTAATATGTCCGCCGATATATGCCTGCATGTCACATAACGCCGATGCCAATATGGCGTCGCTGTATTTATTTTATAGAACCCAAAATTTTAAACAAGTACCTAATTAAAGTTATTAAGATCTTACAAAACATAACTCTCGTCTTAGTGACTAGACTATTAAGATGAATATATTGACACCTTTCAAGCTAAAGTCCTTCAGTCGTTTAGGCTACAGAGCGTGCCAAAAAATAAACATACGTACATATATCTTTCGTGTGTACACACACGTACATACGTACATACATACACACACATTCGTACATACACACACATATGTGCACACACATACATACATTTATATACACAACATAAAGTGAATTCCAACTTTCATTAATAAAGTATTTAAAAGTCTTTTTGTAAATTGCTATTAGGCGAATGAGTGTGTAAAATATTTTCTTATTTTATTATATTACTAGCTGTTGCCTTCGACTTCGTTCGCGCGGACTTCGTTTCCGCACAGCTCCTCCCCCTTAGGTGATAGCGTGAAAATATGTAGCCTATATGTTGACCCGACCTATTAGTAGTATTCATGCAAAATTTGAAGTAAATCCATGCAGTACTTTTTGAGTTTACCCCGGACATACATACAGACAAACAGACAAACAGACAAACAAACAAACAGATAAACAGACAAACAAACAGACAAAAATTCTAAAAACTATATTTTTGGCTATGATATCGATTGTAGATCACGCCCCAAGTATCCTTTTAAAAAAATATTCAATGTACAGTTTTGACGTTCCTACGATTTTATTATATGTATAGATAAGTAACATTGATCATATTTTACTTGTACCACACACGAACGGAGCCAGTGTTCCGAAAGATTAAGCGAAGTCAAATGTAGTGAGAGGATTAATGAAGTACAGCACCGCCCGGGGTGTGGTCGGCCGGGTGGCTTGATTGAATTACAGAGGTGGTCACTTGTAATTACAATCTACCATGTGTAAACTGGGGAATTATATTATACGAATCAACTACATAATGACCTATTTATAATAATTAAACGCACTTTCTCATTAGCCTAGTTAATCTGTTTCGCTTTAGATTACTATTTTGTCGGTTTGAATCGTATTTTCAGCTATATGTAAAGGATTAATTAAGGTAATTCGGGTAAGTTGACTGAGTTACAAATTACAATCTGCCATATGTAAACTGAGGAATTATACAAGTTAAATGCATTATGACCTGCCTATACACATTTTCTCGTTAACCTATTACCTAAGTAGCCTTTTCAGCTTTTGATGATTGGTTTGTGGATTTGAATTATAGATACTTACTTACGTCGTGTTGGTCCCGGCCTCCTTCGAAGAATAGGCCAACTGCCGTTCTGCCAGGCAGGTCGTAAAACACGACCGATTGGTTATCGAGTCACCACCATCGTGGCTACTAGGTGGTAGAGTTCTGCATTATCTCGCCCGGATCTGGTACCACCGTCTTACCTATTCCTGCCGCAATAGTGTCAGTGCTTGTCGCTTTCGTGTCCCGTTTTTTTAGGGTAAGGTAGCCGGTAAACTTATGAATGTGTCATTAGACCTCGCCACAAGATAGCAACGCACCATTATCATCTTTGGTGCCTATAGGCGATGGTTGACTCTTTCCATCAGGAGACCCATCTACTTGTTTGCTATCTTATGATATAAAGAAAAAGATAGATTATAGATTTCTTTTATGAATATAGAATATAGATATTACGCTAAAAGTGGAGTATCAATAAAACTAATCCAGGTAACTTAATTGAATTACAGAGTAAAAAAAACATTTGTAATTATAATTTACAAAAACTGGGAAATTATGCGAGTCAAATGCACAATTTATAACAATTAAACCTATTTATAACAATAAAACGCATTTTCTCATTAGCCTGGTTAATGTGTTCAGCTTCAGATAATCATTTTGTTCGTTTGAATCGTCTATTAATCTAGACAAATTCATAATGATCTGAGAGTAATAATCTAACGAAATTTCTAATTAGCCTTGTTAACCTGTTTGTTTTTTTTATTTATTTTTTATTTTTATTTATTTACAAAATTTGTATAAGACAAATTATAATTTAATCTCATTTACTAAACATAAGGCCAATTACGGATTTACATTATTTAAACCATTGTTAATGAAATACTACAGACCGAGGGGGGGAGCAGGGAAGAACAGCTGCCCCCCTGGAATTTGTTTACATCTCTACTAACTATCTACTGTTGTAGATAAAAGTATAAGATAAAAATTTTGTTTTAAAATGTTACGCCCCCCCCCCCCTCACCCCGTGTGTGTGTGTTATGTGCGTGTGTGCGTGTGTGCAACGTGCGCAACGCATGCGTGTGCAAACAGACAAAAATTGTAAAAACTATATTTCTGGCTTCGATATCGATCGTAGATCACGTCCCAAGTATTCTTTTAAAAAAATATTCAATGTACAGTTTTGACTTTCCTACGATTTTATTATATGTATAGATTATTTTTACTATTTCCTTTCTGAAGACCCTCCAGATAAATTAAATATATCAGCGGTAGTAAATTTTGAGGTATAGTTAGATAATATTCTGTAAAAGACAGAGATCTGTAAGAAATTTGTTTTACTTTGAGACAAATAAAATCAATAAAATCGAAGAATTTATAGTTTTTTTGGCTTCAGATGATTTTTGTACTAGTTTGTATCGTATTTTGAACTAGACCTAAAGTATTAATTAAGGTAATCCGGGTAAATTGATTGTTTTTTTTTTATTTTATAGAAGTAATATTACTTATAAAATAGGGAAAATATATAAGTTAAGTGCACAATGACCTGTTAATCCATACTTCCATGCTAATATTATAAATGCGAATGTCTGTCTGTCTGTCTGTTACGCTTTCATGGCTAAACCGCTGGACCAATTTTCATGAAATTTGGCAAGGATATAGTTGAAGATCTGGGGTCAAACATAGGCTATTTTTTTTTCAAAAATCAGTCTCGGAGGGCTGAAATACGAGATGAAATTTTTATTAAAATCTATTTGGATGACTTATTAATGTACTCGCGGGCGAAGCTGCGCGGGTCAGCTAGTTATAAATAAATACACTTCCTTATCAACCTAGCCTGTTTAGCTTTAAATGACTAGTTTGTGGATTTGGTTTTGATATTGAGCTAAACATGGAGAATCAATGAAAGTAATGCTACCCGCATTACTTTCTTTGATCGAATAACAAAGGAGCTTACTTGTAATTACAATCTATTATACCATGTGTTAACTGGGGATTTTTTTTATATCATAAGAAGATAGCAAACAATCAGATGGGTCTCCTGATGAAAAGAGTCAATCATCGCCTATATACACCAAGGATGTTAACGGTGCATTGCTATTTTATAGCGTGGTCCTATGCCACATGCATAAGTTTACCGGATACCTTACTCTCCAAGCCGGAAACACGACAGTGACAATCACTGATGCTATTGCGGCAGAAATAGGCAAGGCGGTGGTAACAGACCCGGGCGAGACAATGCAAAACTCTACCACCTAGTAGCCATGATGGTAGTGATTCGCATAGCCAATCGGATGCCTTTTATTACCTGTCTGGCAGAACAGCAGTTGGCCTATTCTTCAAACGAACCTGGACCAACGTGGCATAACGATGTCATTTTTTTTATGGGAAATGCAAAACTTGCGTTTTATGATTTTTTGTTATTGTCACGCCACGCAATTTAAGAGTAGGTACATTGCTCAAGTCGTCGCGCCCGTAGCTGTTAATACTGCGTGGTACATGGCGCATAATACATTGCTTATTTTGTGTATTTCCTTAAGTTTTTTTTCCTTAAGTTTTTTAAGAATAAGCACTGTAAAGTGTTAAAATAAATCATATTTTGCAAAGTTAAGGTAAAAAAAATCGTCTAAAAATCAAAAATTTCCCACACAAGTTTCCAACTGTGTTCATTTTAGAATCATGGTCCAATACCATGGTTTCGATTTTCGGTAAGCCGTTACTTACACCCTGTTTGTACCTAAGCTGGGGACATATATAACAGGGCCCCAAGTCTGCTAACTAACAATTGGATCAATAGCGTCTCGATTGGGTCGTGCTTGAATAATTTGGACTCATGGCCAATTGCACTAATATTGCATTAGCTTAGGGCAATCCTAAGTAATATTGCAAATTACAAAAATTAAGATATATAATTGGTATATACGCAAAAAAAACTTGCATATCAACCTCGTCACACCACGCACAATATCAACCAGTTCATCAAGCAACCAGCACAACATCTGCAAAAAGAATGGAAGAAAAGAGGGAAGTCAACGGTGGTTTTTAATATTAAGAGTAAGTAAATAAAGTAAAATTGTAAATTGCAAACAGTAATTAAATAATAAATATAAATTATATATTTAAGTAAATATAAAGGATTGAATGTAAAGAATAAGCACGCAAACTACATATATCTCTAATATATGTAGTGAAAATTATAAAACATTGGAATAAGCTAAAACCTGGAATAAAAAAAGCTCTGTGAAACTCTTAGACAGAGGAACCAGTATATATATATATATATATATATATATATATATATATATATATATATATATATATATATATATCTAAAATAGTATGCTTTCACTTTTTGTCTTACATAAAGACAATGTTAGTGTAATTGGCCATTCAGTGTATCATACTATGCTCTTGATAATTTAGTTAGTCTGTTCATCTTCTGATCAAAAGGTCGTGGTTCTGAATTGTGTTCTCGTTATTTAACAATTCGTTACTTGATTAAATTACGGAAGTGGTCCCTTTTAAATTATAATTTTAATCCTATAGATAATATAAATAATAACGTTTGTTTGTTATGATGTTTAGATATTTACTTCTCAATCACGCAATAATGGCAAGACTGATTGCAAACAATTTGCATACAGGCAGATAATGACTTGAAATAGTACATTTACCCTGTCAGTTGAGTGGTTAGCGATCCTGATTACGCAATAAATGGGGCTCGCGTTAGATTCCTAACAGGGACAGGCATTTGTATGATGACCAATAGATGTTTGTATTTCTGGGTTTGGATATGTATTTATATTTCGGTATTTAGATATGTATTTCTATGTAATAATATCCTTGAATAATACCCATATCACAAGCAAATAATTGGCTTTCTTTGAGGTTAGATCATTTCGTGTAATTTGTCCACTGATTCTATTTTATATTTCGCCATGTTGGTCCGGACGTTGGTCCGGACTCGTTTGAAGGATAGACCAACTGCCGGGCTACCAGGCAGGTCGTAAGAGGCGACCGATTGGCTATACGTGTCACTACCATCGTGACTACTATATGGCAGAGTTCTGCAACGTCTCACCTGGGCATTTAGTAACACCGCCTTACCTATTCCTACTGCAATAGTGTCAATGCTTGTCATTGTCGTGTTCCGGTTTAGAGGGTAACGTAGCTGGTGAAGTTATGATGTGGCATTACCATCCTGCCACACGGATATCAACGCACCATTAACGTCTTTGGTGTCTATAGGCGATGGTTTCTCTTTCCATCTGGAGAGCCATCTGCTTATTTGCTATCTTATAATATAAAAAAAATCTCAGAAAAATATGTCATCCTCGTGAGATTAACCAAAACGTAAATATAGTTAAACAATTTTAAAACTGTGTTCACTTTTCTGCATTCTGATACATTTTCCCAAAAGTCGTTTGTCTTAAGACCTTGTTCACACGCTTGCGTGAATAAGACGACAAATTCATTAAAACGCGGTCGGTTTTTGATATTTAATTATTGTGCTCGTTAGCAAAATTAAATTTCAACTGCAGAACTGTAAATATTAAAAGGCTATTTATAAAAGCTTCCAGTTGCCCGTATTTATTCTTAGAACACTTATTCAAGTTACGATTCGGAAACTTCTGTTAACTGGTCCGAGGAAATTGTTAACAACTCAAACATTTCGCTTCAAAATTAAGCGCGAAATATGAAAGAAACTGTTTTTAACTTGTTACTTGAATGCTTAAATTTATTTTAAAAAGTATTTAGTACTTCACTAATAAATCTCAAAAAGGGTTATTACAAACTAGCTGACCTGGCAAACGTTGTTTTGCTAAATATATTTATAACAGTATTTCTCTACTATATAATGGATGTTATTATACATATAAACCTTCCTCCTAAATCACTCTATCTACTACAAAAACGTATCAAAATCCGTTGAGTGGTTTTAAGGATCTAAGCATACATAGGGATTAGGGACAGACAGCGGAAAGCGACTTTGTTTTATACTATGTAGTGATGTTATTTTATTACCCTCTATAGAATATCCTGCGGATGGTGTGTTTGAGGCAAACACATGATAGCATACAGGTCTCGCGATAAAGCAACCGAAGTGTTCCGATTAATGGTAGAATAGAGAGTGTCAAAAAATAGAATGGGTTAATGTCAGTTACCACTGAAAACTATCTTATAAAAGGCAATGGAAGAATAGCATCACCGATCCCACAGCCCTCTACTAAACCAGAAAATTGATGAATACCATGGTGTTAAGTTTTAGTTGGTAGATCTCTTTTTGTGACAATTCAACATAATCCTCTCTGAAACCCTACAAAGGGATATTCATAAACGATTTCCCCATGTAAAAAAAAATGTTTTATCGTCTACTAGCTGAACCGGCAAACGTTGTTTTGCCATATGAATTATTGAATTAAAACTAGGGTATGACGATAGGTTTTTGAAAGGTGAAGGTGATTAACAATTTAAACATTTGTTTTGTATGTATGTATCTAATATGATAAAGAGAAAAAATTTGTATTTTCTCTGTTTTCGTATGTTTGTAACGACTAAACTCAAAAACTCTGGATCTTGAAAATTATTTTACAATTAGAAAGCTACACTATCAAGGAGTGACAGCTTTCTTTTAACCTGATTAAGCCAATGAAAGTAATAGATGGTGGTCATCGGAATAACAGGAACAGCTTCGTTTTGACAAGACGCCTATCTTTTCTGTTTTTTTTTTTTATTATAAGATAGCAAACAAGCAGATGGGTCTCCTGATGGAAAGAGTCAACCATCGTATATAGACACCAAAGATGTTAATGGTGCGTTGCTATCTTGTGGCGAGGTCTAATGCCACATGCATAAGTTTACCGGCTACCTTACCCTCCAAACCGGAACACGACAGCAACAAGCACTGACGCTATTGCGGCAGGAATAGATAAGGCGGTGGTACCAGACCCGGGCGAGACAATGCAGAACTCTACCACCTAGTAGCCACGATGTTAGTGACTCGTTAGCCAATCGGTCGCCTTTTACGACCTGCCTGGCAGAACGGCAGTTGGTCTGTTCTTCAAAGGAGGCCGGGACCAACACGGCGAAAAATTTGTTTAAAAAAAAAAACTTCGAAAAATTTCGAATAACCAATAAAGATAGATAAAAAAGAAAACTTTAGACTGTCGGACTAAGAAAAGTTTCTACTGTACGTATAGGACAAAGTAACACTTGAATTATAACAATAACTAACAAGCTGTTGTAAGAAATATAGGTTGTTTTTAAATTGATTAATATCAATTTAAAAATCTCATCATTCCGAATCTTTAGAGAAAAACCATTGAGTGTTAAGGACAAAAGTTTTTCGTGTTTTTCATAAAATATTTATTTTTTTATTTACCTTTATTGTACACCTTAAATTAATTTGTACAAAAGGCGAACTTTATGCCTAGTGGCATTCTCCTCCAGTCAACCTTTAGGCCAACAGAGAGTACGTATGCGGTGTCCCTAAATTGTAAGGATATAATATTATGTAGCCCTAAGCAAATCCTAAAATATACTGCATACACTATACGTAATATAATATAATTAAACTAATATTGAAATTTATATATAATACATACCTACACATAGCTCAAACTTACACAAATACTTATAAATACATATAGACTTACAAATACTTAAATAAAATATACATATTAGATATGAATGAAGCATGAGATGATGAAAAAATATGCTAATGCCTACCTATAATTTAGCAAATGCATTTTAAGATTTTGTTTAAACGTGAACTTAGTATTCGCTTGCCGCAACGTTAAGGGCAGTTCATTCCACATTCGAGCAGCATGCACTGTGTATGAGTTTGAGACAAAATTGGAACGGTGTAGAGGAATGGACCGAGTGAGATTGTCAGATGATCGAAGGTTCAAATCGTGGTAAAATTCATAAAATATTCAAGCAGTTAAAGTAAAAAAATAATAATTATTATTAATCAATATTTTTCCTTCACCCAATTAAAATGTTCTAAGCTCCCTTACTTTACTAATTACCCGATTCGAGATTTTTAAAATTTCTCTCTCGACAAACCGAAGCTGTTCACAAAAATTCAGCTCATAATTAATCCCAAAAAAAAAATTTTCCTGAGACCACGGTCTGTAGTGATTTAGGCAAAGTCGCAAAAAAACAGATATTCTTTAATTAACACACTTGCCAAAAATAAATTGCTTTATCTAGTTAATATTTTGTTGGGATGGGTTAAATCCCAAAGGAGACTGGCGGGTTTCTTAGGAGACATCGGCCTGGTTACCTTTGAGTCACCTACAAGGATACTTTTAACGTTTTCTTGTAGTTTATATGCTGCGAAACAAATGTACGATGGTTATTTTCTTGGGGAAGTTGTCCGAAATTAGTAATTTAGATTTTAATATGATTACTTTTTTTGACAGATTGATATTATCTGTCATTGTCATATTATATCAGCTGGTCGCCTGTCAATTAAAAATTACCTGAAATCTCTCAGGATATTAGTTTCCTTAAATCAGAGTGAAATGTTTATCAATTAATCATTTTGGTTATTAGGTCGCAAGAAAAAACATCTTGCGATATTCGCATAAGCATCGCGACACATTATAGAACCATTTAATCGAATTTTGGCAGAGCTTTTATTTCGAATATTGAGCATCATATTCCAAAACAATAGTGTTTAAGTATGCAATTTCAAATATCCACGGGCAGGTCACAATTCACCATTAAGTTGCCAAGATTTTCTATATTTATTAAATTATACAAAAACTCAAAAATATTTTCTGACCCTATGACAAACATAAGGTTAAAAGAAAAAGATAGTGAAAACTTTCCTTTATACTTTAGACTTTAAACGCGTTATCCTTTCTAAGCATTAGAGTGAAGCGAATGTAAAAAAGTTGTTTGCATTAATACTAAATGGTTGAGTTCCGCAATGTCTTTAAAGTCAATGTCAACCGGAATATCAATGCCATACCTTTGCCTGCTGCTGTAGCATCAGTGTTTGTTACTGTAGTGTTTCTTTTTTAACTTGTTCATAAGATTTCATCCCTGCCACATGAATAGCAATGTACCATTATTTTCTTTGGTAATGGTTGTGCTTTTTATCAAAAAGATCATCTGCTTGTTTGCTATCCTACTGTAAAAAATTTTTAAGATGTTAAGTAAAATGAAGTACCTATATGTATTGTAGTTGTTGTTATTGTTATTCAGTAACAGACATTAAAATTGAAGAATAATCTTATAGTATTAGTTTAGGGTAAGTCTGTTTGGTACCATTCATTCAGGATGATGATACGTTTATCAGTATGACCCTTTTTAAAACGAATATATGGCAATAATATAAATGCTTTTCACTGCAGTGCTATGGTTTGGAGGGGGCTAGGTAACCAGTAAACTTATGTGGCATTGTCATCCTTCCACACCACATGGATTGCAACCGACCAATTACATATTTGGTGTCTGAAGGTGAAGTTTCTATGTTTTCAGCTTAACGGTAGAGTTCTACAGTCTCGCTTTAGTTTTGGTACCACTTTGCTATATATTCCTGCTACTATAGCATCAATGCTTGTAATGTCATGTTGGTTTGAACGGTTAGGTAGGTAACCAGTAAAATGATGCATGTAGCATCACCATTTTACCATACAGATAGCATAGTGCCATAACATCTGGTGTCTATATTGGTCACAATGGTTTTCTCTTTCTATTGGGAGAGCCATCTTCTTGTTTATCATGATATAAAAAAACTAAATGTCAATACATTCAGATTTGTTACTTGCCAAATAGTGATATGACAGTATAGTAATAATAGTGATAGTGATATGCCAAATGAGGTGACATTTAATAACTAAAACAACTATTACATAGCTAGAAAGAATCTAATACTGCAAACGAAAAAGTTTCTATTAACTGCTAAGCTTAAGAAAATAATAACAAAATGTTTTTATTAAAATATGTTTTTATTCATCACCATTGTTACATAGTAAGAGTTCATCTAAGAATTGTGCTGGGGGTGTAATATTGTCTTGGTACCTATCCATCTAAGGTACTAAATTATCAACATCATAATATGCATACAACAACTACATTTTTTTCCTCCTAGAAAAGCTAATATTGCAGTAAATAAAAAAGGCCTAAAGGAAATTGAGTAAAATATAGTATTTTGCTGTGCTGCATTATTTAGTCTTACAGCCTCCGGGGCTTCATCAGGCAGCGATTGTGCTATATTAATTGCTTTAATGTTATGTACTGCATGCAATATATCGTCAATTTCTTAAACTATTTCATTGGGTTTCTGCACTACTTCATATGGTTCTGAAACCGAGATGAAGGCTTGCAATGGTAACAGCTCTATATTGATACTGATCAGCTTGCATCTAACGAGGTTGGCATATATTGAACCTAAAACAATAACTTGTACATATTATGTATTGATTTTACTTTTGAAAATCTTGGCAGGCCATGTCACATTTCTTACATTACCAAAATATTTATGACTATTGCAATATGTGAAATCCACAAACATACCAAGAGCATCAACCTAATTGTAGTAGAAATGTTTTCTCAGTCATTTCTATTTATTGCAACAAGTGTTCATGATATAACAATCTGGTAAAGTAGGAGTTATCTTGTAAAGGAGTTATATTGTTGACTTCACTTTTTTATTAAAGCCAATTTGTTTTTAAATTGAAGTTTTGAATTAAAAGTTTAACTTTTTTGAGTACAAACTAATATCATAGATATTTCATTCTGTTACTTGATAAAGTAAAATCTACTTTGCAATAATATTGTATATACATATATGCATTTTTCGTACTGTAGTTTATGTTGATGTATGTGAGCTTGCTTTTTAGCAGTGATCATCCACAGTGTATGCAAACATGTTGATGATCAATAAGAGATATTTTTGTATCACCAGTTCGGTACAATGCATTATTTATTAGTGACCAACTATCATGACAGATTTTTCCATCAAGAGAATTCATCTGCAATAAATCATATGATTTAGTAGTTTATCTGTGATCTTTAAATATATAAGTGAGAAAAAAAAAATTAATTGATGAAAGATTTAAATATCTTGCTATATTGTACCATTTATCAATCAAAACTGTCAGTAAAATCCATATTAGTTACATTAATAGGTATGTAGGACGTAGGTATTAAGCTTGTTAGTCCAGATGTCTGAAATTCATTTTTGTATACTATTTGAACTGTTGCATAATTATAGTAGTTCATATTATGTGGTAGTTGGTTCAAAATGTTGCCTTTCTTATCTTAAATAAAGTTCACCATTGGTGCTTCAGGCATCACTGACGCTCTGCCCAACACATTACAGCTATTGAAAGCTTTATTTTTACTATAGTATTAGATAGGAAACTTGCATACAGCTGTGCATGGAGAGATAACCACTACGTACAAAAACTAAAATTGGAGGCAGTGCATTCATATCCTCACATAAGGTATGTAATTGGGTTATTGTAAGTTAAACACCTTCCCTGCTCTCTAATGCAGGGCATAATAATAGCAAACACTGATATTATCAAAGCTCTTTATAGCTATCTCGCACCTGATTTTTTTATAAAAGCAAACTAACAGATGGCTCTTCTGGTAGACGATTATTGCATAAGACAATGATGCGTATATTGTGATGGTAATGTGACATGCCCAAGTTTACCGTCTACTTTACCCTCCAAACTGGTAGGTACCCAGAAATCCAAATTGGATATGGTATTTATGTTAAAACTATGTGCAAAATGTTTAAAAATGTGTGTTAATTACAGTAACGAAAAACAGTGCAATGATAACTATGTAATATAGCACACACAGTATAAATTACCGACCAGAATGCAATAAGGATTTAACTATGTAGTAATTTTTCCATTATAAACACAGTCCGAAACACAAGAAAAATTAATATCTAGTGGTAATTAAGTAATAAAGGTAATACACAGAAAACAAAATTGGAAAAACTAAGGTTAAAACAAGAAAATCGATATATTATAGCATGAAAACGAGTAAAATTGTAATAAGAAAAGACTTAGCAGATTTTTGGATTTTACGATTTTTCAATTTTCATTTTTGATTTTAGCAATATTATTATGATAGATACACAGGATAGATAACAATTAACATTTGACACTTTATTTTATAATTTAAATGACAACACGACGGCGCATTTCTAATGCCAGTGTTCCCAGTGTAAAAGTATAAAATATGATTTCGATTTATCGATTAGTTTAGCTAAAATAAGAAAATAAATAAATATTTATATATTCTTTAATTAAATAAAGCACAGAATATGTACAATTAATAAATTGATCGTAGTTGCTGTGTATTTTGGAGAATTATCAACAAATTATCCAACAAAAAGGGTCGATTTGTTGGCATTAATCGATATACACATTTATCGATTTCATGGAATTTTATAAATGAGTTTTCTTCTTTCCAAAAACTTCTACAACAATTCAATTAAGTATATTTTTATCTATTAAAAATCTAGTTTTTTTCCACATACATTTCATTTCTGTAGGTCACTGCAAATTTCCAGGCCGGGAACCGCCCGTCTCCTTTACACACGGCCTCCCAGGGCGTAGCGCGTAGTCGTCTCACGTCCTTGGAGTAGGATGGGGGAAATGGCTTCGGGGCTGATGGCCCCCTTGCCATGGGGTCAGGCGCTGGCCGTAAATACGGCCAGGTCGTTAGAGTTGGAGATTATTCCAAGTGGTTTTGTTTGTGAAATTGGTGATAATAGAAGTTTAGAAATTTTATCTCATACACCCCCCGGGTTCTTCACGCCACCACCACGCCACGTCGGTTTAGACCCGTTGAGGAAGTCTAGCGGAGACCGACCAGCGATCGTGACGGCGACTTGGACGAGAGGGTGGTACAATAAAGAAAAATGGGGTATTATTGGGAAATCAGGTCTCTAGGGTATGGCCTCGCGTCCGGAGGACGTGAGTGCCAGGGAGCTATGTCATCCCAGGCCGTGTGTAAATTTGGGATTTATATATGTTTTGGTGTCATATAAAAAAAAATCAAAAACTTGCCAAAAAATAGAAATAAAATTTTTGCCGAATTTCCTAGCATAGTAATAGGAAGCTTACGACCTATTTTCATACCTAAAAATATACAAAAAAAATATTAAGGTCGTTTCTAAGTAGTACGATCAGGCGATCACAAACACCGTGACACGAGATTTTTATATATTAGATATTTGTTAAATAGTATTCCGAATGGATTGGCAGTGACATGCAAACATAATGTGTATGTTAATAATAGGTATAACAATAAAAATACTCAGAATAAAAATACATACTATACATATAAAATATATATTATGTACATATAACCATTTCGCCAAGCTAAACGTAAAAGTTATGAAACTGATTTAGTGTAATACAATTAAATTCTTTATTTTATTAATCAAAATAAAGGACTAAAATATAGTTTTAACGAGGATTGTGAAAATCCCTGTCGAGATAATCAAATATTGCAATTCGCAGACGTAACAATAAAAACATCGTTTATCCGACAAAAGCCGACGCTACACGATCCATTCATCCGATTAGCTCATCCAATAAACAACGGCCGAGCGACGTTATTAATTTTCGATTGGTACAGATGTGGAGAACATTTTATATGAATTTTAATATCCCAAATATTACCGTTTAGTAGAATCGCTTTTATACATAAATTATTTGCCAATAAGTTGGTGTTTTACGTCAAAACTATTTCATATTAATGAATTCTTTACATACATTTTGCGATCGACTCCGCATGTTACACTTTATGGAAATTTACTTATTAATATTCGGTTTTGATTGATCATTTTATACAATATATTTTAAAAATTGATTAAGGTTGTAATATTGCAGCATGCTGTTTAGTTTTGTGCTACTAAGGCATATTATTAAATCAATTGTATAAGAAACAACAAAATATTCTCGAAAAATGTTTCTGATTATTATACTTAATACAATAATTGTTTTTTTTTATATCATTAGACAGCACAGAAGCAGATAGCTCTTCGAATGGAAAGAGAAGCCATTGCCCATTTACAACAAAGATGTTAATGGTGGGTTGCTATCTGTGTGGCCGGATGGCAATCTCAGATGCATAAATCTACCGGCTCTCTATTTGGAAGATAAGATACCTTCAAATGAGAATACGACAGTAACAAGCGTTGATCCTATTGCGGTAGTAATAGGTAAGGCATTGGCACCACATACCAGGTTTCAAAACTCTGCCACTTAGTAATCACGATATTCTTTTTTTGCGGCAGGAATAAGTAAGGCGGTGGTACCTGACCCGGGCGAGACAATGCAGAACTCTTCCACCTAGTAGCCACGATAGTATTGACTCGCATAGCTAATCGGTCGCCTTTTACGATCTGCCTGGCAGAACGGCAGTTGGTCTATTCTACAAAGGAGCCCGGAACCAACACGGGGAAAAGTATACAGTTATAAAGCCTCCTAGAAGAATAGACCATCTGTAAGTATAAGTATAGAGTTTTAAATTTTTTATATGTATAAATATACACTTCAGTACAGTATTATATTACGTTC
This sequence comes from Apodemia mormo, assembly GCA_036924255.1. Classification (NCBI taxonomy): domain Eukaryota; kingdom Metazoa; phylum Arthropoda; class Insecta; order Lepidoptera; family Riodinidae; genus Apodemia; species Apodemia mormo. The sequence goes on along the minus strand of JAUPFN010000003.1, from coordinate 44,101,873 downwards.
TATAAGTATAAGTTCAGTACAGTATTATATCTTCTATAAGTATACAGTTTTAAATTTTCTATGCGTGAAATTTGTCTAAGTCAAATTATAAACATTTTTAATTGACGATTTTATAAAAAATATATGTCTTCTACCCGAATTATCCCGTGTTAGTATTCTGTAATCTAAATGTATATTCATTAATTTGGTGCATTCGAGAAGATGGTAATATTGACTCAAAGGGAAAGTTCTTACAATACCTACCATTAAAATAAGAGAGTACAACATTTCAAATCAGCCAGTTGTTGTTGGAATTGGATCACATATCTTTGTCACCTAAAAATAATTGAGAATAAGTTGGAACAGGTATACTCGACAATCGACCAATGAAGTGATCGATTTTTTTGTTGGAAGAGGTATCCAACAAAAAATCGATCACTTCATTGGTTTAGGAGCTGGGATACCACAAACATATACACACATATTAAACTAATAAAACCGGTTAATATGGTTTAAATGTTTGCAATCCGCGCTCTAAGCGAGACGCTTCCTGACTGCCATTGGTAATTTCCTTTTTTGCATGCCATCATCACGTGACGCGTTTGGTTTACGCTACCATTTCGAAATGTGATTTTAAAGCTAAGTGTTTGCTACAGAAATAAACCGTATCGCAGAATTTATGCATCGTAATATAATTAAATTTCAATTATTCTATAACTTGGCAAATCATCGTTGTGTCATGACTACATGCCTAGTGCCTACCCATCTTAGCAGTTACTCGTGACTTCGTTCGCGTGACCAAACTTATTACTTCTCTTTGCTCAGTCGAGTAAAAAGTAGCCTGATACACTCCTAGATAATGTAGCTCTCGAAAAGTGAATGAATCTTTAAAATTGGTCGAGTAATTTTTGAGTTACATTGTAAAAAACAAACAAACAAAAAAAAAATTAAATCTCCTCTTTATAATATTTTTAATTAATATGTATTATACACATACCTGTAAACATAGCCTAAGCGCGCTAATAGAACTACAAACTTGATGGTAGACTCCAGCTACAATTCGGCCTATAATTACTTATTTGGTGCCAAAAATATTATATTTATAACTTTCTACTAAGAAAATTGAAAATTTCAAAAAACGGGAAGTGGTTTTCTTATAGGGATATTTCGTTAGATCTCAATATTTTGACGTCCTAAAAAGTTGTTCCGGCTATATTTACGATGTCTATATGTGTGTTTGTAAAATTCTCACTGTTGTGCGGCTTAACTGAAATACGGTTGAAGGCTTTCAATTGAATTTCACCAAACTTAGATTTCCTGAAAATTTGAACCAGATTGGAGCAAGTAAATTTCAAGAAATTTCAAAAATCCTTAAATACTTTTAAGGCTAAAAAATAATGCCAACTGCCAAAATAATATTTTTTTAATTACTTCAGATAACAATCTAACGTACCGATTATTTTCGAATACGCTGACTTTTTTCGAAAACTCTGTTTTAAAAATGCCGTCAAACTCCACAAATCAGATCAAAAACGGTTAATTCGTTCGAAGTTATCGTTGACGAAAAGATTTTGGAACACTTTCCAAAATCTTCAAAATTTATCAAACAATGAATTTTTAGCAAAGACATTTTTAGAGTGTAAGAAACTGTGAGAAATACCGTTTGAAATATCAAAATCAGCCATTGCGTTTAAAAGTTTCAGCTTATCAAAAATTAAAATCGTACCATTTTCAACTAAACAAAAATATTTTTTTCAATTTCAACTAACTAGATAATATTTGAGCGCGAAGAAATTATAATGATAGGTATTTAAGGGCGAATGATTGTTTTCAGGAATAGTCAACCAGTTTTCTATTTTTAATATGATGTGTTTTATTTTTAGCGATTCCTATTATAGGTTTACCTATCATAAAACTAAAAAAAGTACTTTTTTACTTTTCGGAGAAAAAAAAACGTTGCACGGGATTGGATAAGTTTTTTTTTTATATATATCATAAGATAGCAAACAAGCAGATGGGTCTCCTGATGGTAAGAGTCAACCATCGCCTATAGACACCAAAGATGTTAATGGTGCGTTGCTATCTTGTGGCGAGATCTGATGCCATATGCATAAGTTTGCCGGCTACCTTACCCTCCAAACCGGAACACAACAGTGACAAGCACTGACGCTATTGCGGCAGGAATAGGTAAGGCGGTGGTACCATACCCGGGCGAGACAACGCAGAACTCTACCACCTAGTAGTCACGATGGTAGTGACTTGCAGAGCCAATCGGTCGCCTTTTACGACCTGACTGGCAGAACGGCAGTTGGTCTATTCTTCAAAGGAGCCCGGAACCAACACTTTTTATCCTATTAAGGTTTTACGTACTGCAGCTACTACCTAACCCATGTCTTGTACGCTATTCTAATTCTTTTCACGCTACGGTAGTACACAATATTTTGTTAGGTCTTGTACGATATTCTATTTTTTACCTAATAACGTTAATAGTGACACTTGCATTTATATTGTAAAATCAGCGCGCAGTGACGTGTCTTCACCACTATATTTTGATAAATGGTTTGATCTTTAATTTAAAATTAGCAACCGCCCGTAACCGAAATCGGACCATATACTTAGCAAAATCTCTTAATACTGACAACTGATTTTAGCTGTAAAGAAAATAGCGTGCATATGTGACATTAATGTAGTAACACACTCATGTGTAGTGTTTATTTTTTATGTTTATATATATCTCCACCGTTCGCGTAACAGTTAAAAAGGGGTTCAAAGTTTTTCCTTATCTATATATTATTACGTTAAAGGAAAAGTTTTTACCCCTATTTAAGACAATTGCGTGATTGGCGGAGTACAAAGCTTGGTAGTTAAAGTTTACACATGGGGGGAATGTAGAAACCTAATCTATACATATAATAAAATCGTAGGAAAGTCAATGTATGTCCGGGGTAAACTCAAAAAGTACTGCATGGATTTACTCCAAATTTTGCATGAATATTACTAACAGGTCGGGTCAACATGTAGGCCACATATTACACGCTATCACCTACGGGAGAGGAGCTGTGCGAAAGTCCGCGCGAACGAAGTCGCAGGGAACAGCTAGTATTTTTTATAAAATACATCAGAAATACATCAAATTAATAAAAATAAATATTACACATACTACATTCATGTAACATACATTATAATATACACATGTACAGGTAATATGTTCTTTACGACTCAAAGTTAGAGTGCTAAGTGTGAGTTTTTCTTTTCGCATTCGATCGTGAGCGCGTTTCGAGTTTACTAGGAATTTGTATGTGATTTGTACAGCGCCACCTAGTGGTAATCTGGTTTCTCACGTTTACCACTAGGTGGCGCTGTACAAATCACATACAAAAATTCTAGTAAACTCCAAACGCGCTCACGATCGAATGCGAAAAGAAAAACTCACACTTAGCACTCTGTTGTCAAAGTTAAAAGAGAGTCTATGGTCGAAATTCGGCCACAGGGCGATCACTAGTATAATTCTGCATTCCCGTGCTTTAGCTTTTGGACGTCACTTGTTACTATTACCCGAATTACACGAATAAAATTAAATTTTCACTAAATGAAAAAGAAGGAACACTTAAAGATCAGAAGAAAATATTCATATTCGTAAAATAAACAAATATAATTTACTTCAAAGAATAAATTAATTACCTTAATTTCGTCTTTGAATTATGGATTTTGGCAAAGTAATCCCTGAATGTAAAAAAATTAACTTTGAGCACTGAACATCGTCGGCACTTGGTAAAACTCCAAGTTAACGTGAATTTATATTGTACTAGCTGTGCCCGCGACTTCGTTCGCGTGGAAAAAATCGAAAATAAAAACCCGCATAGTTCTCGTTCCCGTGGGATTTCCGGGATAAGGACTATCCTATGTCCTTTCTTGGGTCTCAAAGTATATTTGTACCAAATTTTATCCAAATCAGTTCAGTGGTTTGGCCGTGAAAGCGTAACAGACAGACAGACAGACAGACAGAGTTACTTTCGCATTTATAATATTAGTATGGAAGTATGGATTAAAAACTGTTGTAGTGTTTTACTTGGTTTTTATTTACTAACACCAACCAGTTTCGCGTTTTAACGCATCATCAAGACAATAAATCAATATTCAAAAAAATATTAATTTGATGCCCTGTTTTAGCGTATCATCAAGACAACAAATCAATATTCAAAAGAATTGTTAATTACAGCCAATAGTTTTTCAATCACTATAATTTTGTATTAATTTTACAGTAAACCAAATAACAGAATGACAACCAATCCATCCGATCGTCAGATATTTTTTTTAACGTCGTCTCGCCGTCAAAAATATTCTTTTTTATAGCGCTCGATGTCATAGACTACAACAGCGGCGCGTAACAGAATATTGATTTGTTACCCTGATGATGCGTTTAAACGCGAAACTGGTTGCTGTTAGTAAATAAACCAATTAAACCAGTACATGTGCTTTTAGTACAATATAAATTTAAGTTAAAAAATGTAACTTACTTCAGCTTCCTTGTAGGTCCGGGCTCATTTGAAAAATAGACCAACTGTTGATCTGCCAAGCAGGTCGTAAAAGGTGACCGACGCAGTTTCAGAAACACTCTACCAAAGAACCCAGTCATAAGTTCAGTCAATCCCTAAAACTTTAAAAACAACAAAGAAAAATATCGACACGCGGGATTTGAACCTGCGACCACTTCCCTAAAGCCGGGACGCTCTTCCGCTGAGCTAGTGTCGACAGGCTCGAGGCGGCGAAATTCTTCTTTGCTATATGATCGATTACGTCGATTGTACTGATTGTGCTGACTAGCTCAGCGGAAGAGCGTCCCAGCTTTAGGGAAATGGTCGCAGGTTCAAATCCCGCGTGTCGATATTTTTCTTTGTTGTTTTTAAGGTTTTTCCAGATTCCCAAGCACAGGGTGAGTGCTATAACAAAAAATAATTAGAAAATACGAAAGTACTGATCAAAATTATAAATGTGAATTTCATCTGTAACGATGAACTCATTTAACTAGCTATACGTATGTATAGCTAGCGATCAGTACAATCGACGTAATCGATCATATAGCAAAGAAGAATTTCGCCGCCTCGAGCCTGTCGACACTAGCTCAGCGGAAGAGCGTCGCAGGTTCAAATCCCGCGTGTCGATATTTTTCTTTGTTGTTTTTAAGGTTTTTCCAGATTCCCGGCACGGCACGGGGTGAGTGCTATAACAAAAAAATAATCAGTCAATCCCTGTTTGTAAACAATGAACTTCTAAATTCTATGCGCCCTGTGTGGGTGTACGTAATAAACATTTGTATTAAAAGATTAGGGCAAAATTCGAGTACACATGTTTTTAGATATTCGGTATCAGAATCGAATACTGAAAACCGTCTTTCAGTATGTACAATTTTTTGGTTATATCGATTTTCCCTGCCTCTCTGATAAGGAGTTAAAATGAAGATATAAATGATGTATTGTATAATCCATTATTAAGTTTATAAGAATCTAATCAAAAACAAGAGCTATATTAATCTTATAAATTTGTCTTATCTTCAGTAAGTAAAATAATACTCAGACATCCAGTCAACAAAGGTCCCATTTCGTTTCAATATTTAATTATAGCAGTGAGTCAGCGAGAAACGCCGGGGGTTGTTCGTTAGGCGAGCAAATCTTGTTCTGGGAACTTCCCTTTTTGTTAACAATATTAACGAAAAGAAAACTCCTGGAAACTGTTCTACGTTTTCCTTTTATGGTGTCTTAAATTATTTTATGAAACTGGGATATTTACGAAGAAAATTTTCTCGTTTATCTGTTGAGTTAAATGTATTTTTTTAATTTAGACCAAATTTTCTGCAAGGAAAACAAACTTTCCATGTTATATTCTCTACTTATAGCTTACTATAAAACTTAAAAATTAAAATCCATACTTACTAATATAAAATTAAAAAGTCTGTCTTTTCGTTACGCTTACATGTCTAAAACGTTTAATCGATTTCGATGAAATTTGGCATAGAGACATTAAAGATACGGGATCGAACATACGCTAGCATTAAAAAAAATCATCCCTTAAGGGGCAGAAATGGATATGGGTGCTAGTAGAAAAACTATATCTACAAAATGTTAATCTATTCGCGCGCGAGTCTGTGTGGGTTTTGCTGATAAATAAATAAATATTATAATTAAACAAACAGAATATTACTAGCTGGCGTTTGACTGCCCCGTTGGTCGAGTGATTAGCAAACCTCACCAAGAATAGATAGGGCTCAAGTTCGATTTCCGGCAGGGACAAACATTTATGTGATGAGCATAAAAGTTTCTGTGTTTGGGTAATTATTATGTATGTAACAATATTGCCTGACACCTGGGATTTACTGGGAAAGCAACCAACGGGCATACGAGTACATACATATAAGTTAGAAATGATGTTACAGAGATAGAAGATATTTATTGACCCATAACCGTAAAGCTTCCTTATAATTATATAAGAAAGATTACACTGCCCGCACCGTTGGTCGACTGGCAACGCGATCGACGAGATCCGGCTTCTGTTTCCAACAGGAACAAGCATTTATGTGATAGATGTGTGATATGAAGCATAGATGTTCTAGCTATTTATTAAATATATCTTCAGTATTCATATACAAATCCGTCTATATACGAGGGAGTTATTCCCGATTATACACATCCAAAATGAGTCCCTCCTTTTTCGCTTCGGTTTCAAAACGGTTAAACAACTGAATTTTGAAGAAAGGAAATATTAAATTAGTTCCTTTTATTTAACAGCAAACAAGCAGATGGTGAAAGATACCCGTCGCCTCTAGGTGGTCTATACACTAAAGATGAAAATACTGCGTTGTCATCCGTGCGCTGAATGTATTATTTTAAGCATAAGTTTATCGGCTACTTTACAGTTCTGTGTATAATTATCGCAAACTACCACACATATCACAACGAAATAAGTTTCTTTGTTTGAACACATTCTAAGTTATACGTCACAATCAGATTGACGTCCTAACACATAATACAGCTCACACATAACTCTTTTAAAGCTTCTTCGCAAGCGGTTAAAAATAACTTATTACGAGCTCAGTAGAAAACTTTCTAATATGACATTATAAAGTTTACAATACAACTGAAACTAGAACTCTCAACATAATGCCCGCAATGCTGTGTAATATATTTTAATTGTGAGACTAACTCTCTTAACAAAGATATTCGTATAAATACAAGTTGGAGGTGATTAAAAGCCTTTACATGTCTGATGTTTGTATCGCAAGTTTGCGACGAGTTTAAGAGAATGTAAAACGAAGTAACTTTTCGAATAGGCTTGTCGTTGAAGTTCTGTGTCGATTACGTATTGAGAGTAATCCTATTGCCTTTTTAATAATAGAAAATAAAGGAGACTTAATGCATATTTGTATGTTGGTTTTACAAATTATTGTATATCGATGTACCGACATATTCATAACAATAATAACATGTATAAAAATGTAGACGTTCGCAGATCCATAGCATGTGTTATTTTACTATAACTGTAGACCGCCCCTGTAAGAACTGACGACCGCCCCGTGGTTGAAATTCAACCATAGTCGAACAATAATATTTCTTTAAAGTTATAACTGACTAACCGTAAAGAAAAAAGAGTGTGTATAGTATTATATATGTCACATGAATGTAGTGTGTATAATGTCAATTTTTAACAACTTAATGTTTTGCTAATGTAAAATGTATTTAAAAAACATTTAAAAATATTAGGTTTCTGCACTTCACCGTCCGCGTAATTATTTTGAAAAGGGTTACGAAGCTTTTGATTCACGTTTTAATGTATAGATGAAAGTAATGACACAACAGGCGCTTATTTTTTTGTAATTTAGTTTTAAAACAATTTTCGGTTTTTAATTTACAAATATTTGTGTCAATACACGAAAAATATTAAAGTAACTTAAGACAATGACTATTTCTAGCCCTCTTTAACGGTACAGATTATTAAAGATGTAAAATTCGTCATCAGATATAGAAATATTTTACGTTCTTGTATTGATTATATTTTTATTTTCAGTTTAAATTAAATAATCGCATGATAACATTTTTTCAATATTAATTGATTGGAAGATGACACTTTTATGGCCGTATAATCATGTAGTGAATGCATTCTAATGCATTGTTTAAATAAAAATTATTCGCCAAAATGTTTGCATCTGCATAACTTCGGAATAAATGCTTCAAATTGGATAATTATTTTTCCCCGTGTTGGTCCTGGAATCCTTTGAAGAATAGGCTAACTGCCGTTCTGCCACGCAGGTCGTAAAAGGCAACCGATTGGCTATGCGAATCACTACCATCGTGACTACTAGGTGGTAGAGTCCTGTATCCTGGTCTCGCCCGGGTCTGGTACCACCGCTTTACCTATTCCTGCCGCAATAGCGTCAGTGCTTGTCGCTCTCGTGTTCTGGTTTAGAGTGTACGGTAGCCGGTATACTTATGCATGTGGCATTAGACCTCGCCACAAGATAGTAAATCTTAAATCTTACCGGTGCGAAGCCAGGGCGGGCAGCTAGTTTACTACAATTCATCGACATACATATTTATATACAGTGTTGTCAGAGATTCTATTTTTCATTACTTTATTTTAATATAGCTCTTTTGTACATACATGACTAAAACCTGAATAATCTTTTATTTTCCTTACTGATTATTTTGAATGTATATTTGTACACCATAAAAGCGTAATAAAATAACATTACACTTTATTAGTACGATATTACATCCAATCGCCAAAAAAATCCAATCCAATGTAAGATCACTTTACTTTGCGTACTATAATCTTCTCAAAATAATCATATTAAGCGAAATAGAAGCCTTCTTCTTGAATATGCTTAATTTTTTTTACCACCTTAATAATCATCACGTATATGTATATCTCAATATTTTCACTTCAAAACTGAAACCTAGCTCGACTGAAGCTGTAACTGCCTTTCCAAAAAAATCACTAAGCAATATCTATCGCCATATGTTATATACATTACACGTAATAGAGCCATACGTCGTGTAGATTCGTTAGTAAGATACAATTCCAAAGTCGAAGCTTTTAATTCAGTTAAACGAAGTTGTTTGAGCGGGACCGGAACTGACGCCTTCGTTTACTCTGCTATGACTTACGTCGCACTTGTTTCGTGTCATATCTGTTTCTTTTGACGCGCTTGTTTGCCAGATCTCAGTGATTGCGAGATGAGATAAATATGATTTATTTCAAAACTAAAATTTTCTTATGTTCTATATCTTCTTATTACATTACACGCTTTCATAGTTACACTAGCTAGCTACATATTACATACACACGGTGGACTATATGGTGGTTCAACCCCGTGCTGGTCCGGGCCTCCTTTGAAGATTAGGCCATATGTTTTTCTGCCAGGCAGTTCGTAAAAGACGAACGATTGCCTAAATTTATCACTATCATCGTGGCCATTAAGTTGTAAAGTTCTGCAAAGACTCTTCCGGATCTGGTGCTACCGACTTTCCGATTCCTGTAGCAATAACGTTGATTTTTGTCACAGTTTTGATGGGAAACAGTCACCACCGCTCATGGACATCAACAAGAAAAGCCGCTAATGTGATGCCAAATTCTGAAGAAACTATTTTTTTCTTATTATTATTTTTCTATTAAAAACGTCCGTGTAAAGCTCCTTGGATATACCATGTGAGGGAGATTTTTCTAGAGTTTTATTTGTCTCTCGCCTTCGAGTTTTTTATGGAATAGGAGGTAAATGGGCAAGAAGCTCACCTCATGATAAGTAAGTAAGTATCTTTGTAATTTAACATATCATTCGTGTAGCAGTAAGTTGATTTTGTTTTGAAAAGACACACCTTCACGGACAAAATGGGGATAAAGGGATTATAAACTTATAAAGAAGATAAGATACGTATATAAAAGATAAAGTAAAGATTATAAACTTATAAAGAAGAGTAGGACCTGATAAAATTTTTTTTTTTGCTATAACCGAGACCAGCAGATTTATGTTCTCATAATATACAGGAAATTCACACATCGCCACCCAACATCGAGTTTCTAATGAGATTTAAATTTTCGAAGATAACATTGCAAACCCTAAATAATATTTTACCTAATCTATTGATCGAACACGGTACCTCACGATCCAAGCGGATTGGTCAACCACAGCACTAACTAAGGCTTTTTTAGCTTTAGGTACCAAACAAACAGACAATTCACCTATTTTTTTAATATCATAACATAGTAATCATTTCCCTGGTGGAAAGAGACCATCGCCTTTACACACCATAGATGTTAATGATGTGTTGCTATCCTTGTGGCAAGGTCATACCGACAATGCAAAAGTTTACCTGCTACCTTATCCTCCGAACCAGAATATGACAGTGACAAGCACTGACGCTAATGCAACAAAAATAGAAAAGGCCAGATACCAGACTCAGGCGTGACAAAAATCTTAGACGCTTTACTGACATAAGAAATCAAGTAGTTACAATCAACAAAAGCGAAGATCACAGACTAAGATAAAATTTCCAAAGTAAAAATCATTATTTATAACAAAATAACTCGCAGAAACTGATTAAGCGAGGTTGTAACAGGTGCCAAGAAAATCCAGCCCGAGAATGTCCGAGATTTGCCAAGTTCCTGCGTCTGTTAATATTTGCGATCATATTTCATTCGGATAGGAAAAGTTGAGTGACGTTGATGACGACTTTTGTCAGACGTTGCGTGATAAATAGCTCACGACAAGCTGGAGCCAAGTTAAAGTGTAAGCTATTTCTTAATTTTTTACCCAACTTTGTTAGAAGGAGGGGAGGGAAGGACTTAAAAACATTTAAGGCGAAGCATCGGAGACAAACGAAAAAAAACTGGGTTGCTTAATAACATTTTTATGTATTGATTGTTAAATGACGGTGTCATAAAAGACATTGTTGAAGCTGAAGAATTATCTAAGGAATATACTAACTCATTAGATGATAGAATGTACTTTACTCGATCATATAAAATTCCGAAAACAGACTAAAAAGTCTCTAAAACAAGTAGGTAATTTCTTCATAATATTTCTAATTTTCCACGTGATTTTTATATGGTGATATTTAGTAGAATGTACTAAATTTTGGTTTTAGGTGAAGTTCTATATTTATTTATCCGAAAACTAAACCATTTCCCAGCGGTTTCAGAACATACCGCGCCGCCCACTTTCTATAGCTTGGTCAAATACCTCGCCTAAAATAATATGCACTTATATTATTTTCGGCACGCTTTTTATCCTAAACGGCTTGATGAAATTTAGCTTGAATAGTTTTCAACCGATAACAACACGGAGGTTATCACTTTGGGATATACAAATGCAATGTTATTGAAATTGGATAATATTTAAATATGATCTATCCATGCGTTTCAAACACGTGTAATACTTTTCGTAAGTGTATGTTCGTTCACTAATTTCTCAAAAATTAAAGCCACTAATTAAAGTTGGAATCTAGGTAAGGTTAACGTAAACAATCAGTTCTCTCCTTAGTAGTCTATAGTTAGGTACTTATCTTGTCATTGGGTGTCTTCAGTACAACAGCTGCTAATCGCAGAAATCTAAATTAGTTCTAAGATTTTACGAAGACACTTAATAGGTACTAAAATAAATAAACATTAACTATTCTTTCATACAAAAACAGGGAAAATTTTTATTTGATACTTATAATGAAAATTATGATACATAAATTTATTGCTGTTTTAATGAAAATGTAATTTAAGTTTTATACAATGGTAACACTTAAATATGATGAGAGAATTCAATCAAATTAAAGTCTCAATATTTTTATATGATTGTTCCTAGCGATATATTTTATTTAATTGATTTAAAAATCGTAGAAAATTATTCGAGAGTATCTAATCTTCGTCACTCTGAAAGACTCGGAAGGATGTACAAAACCAAAATCGTCTGTGTTTTTTAAGTTTATCTATCGCAAGCAAATCTTACCTCTTTATAATATTAGTATAAATATATAGATAAAATACACTGAAGAAAGCTAGCTTTCTTATGTACCAAATTAAATAAGTAGGAACTTTTTTTAGATTTTACATTTTCAATCGTCGGCACTTGGTGAAATCCCATTATTTTTACTTGAAACTAGTCAACAACACACTTGTCCTTTTATTTCACTACAATTATACACTAAATTATTTAATTTTATCAACCGGTTTCGCCTTTTAAAGCATCTTCAGAATGTAATATTCTTTACTAACTATTAAGTCCTGAAGATGCTTTAAAAAGCGAAACCGGTCGATAAAATTAAATAATTTAGTATAAAATTATAGTGAAATAAAAATACAAGTGTGTTGTTAACTAGTTTCAAGTAAAAAAAGTAAGAATCTCCAATCCGCAACTACTTTACGACGCATTTCTTACTACGCTATCGACAATGATTCATCTGACTGCTTTACAAATAGTGGGCAAGTGAAAACGTGTGCGAGCGTCAGGTGGTCGCAATGAAGGAAATTGCCAATCCCACGCCGGCTGCTCCTACTTTATAAACTGTGAAGCCACGTACCACATTCAATGTACGACGCGACTTTGCTTTTATTTTTTTTTGCGTTTTTTACCTGAATTTCCTAGGAGGGTTATATTTTTCAAGTACATAATATGATGAATAACAAAAACCCTGTATGATCCAAAATGGGCATAGATTTTAGCAAATATTTTTAGCACGCGTTTTATATCATAACGACTTCACGTAAAACGCGTAGGTACGGCGACTACGACTTCTAAGGAACCATTTTTACTAAGACTTATATAAGTCACATCTTGGGTTGCCATTGGTAATGTTTAAAATAGTATATAAGATAATTATTTTGTTCGAGAAAATGTATCTATCAATATCCAAAAAGTGATGATTATATTACACTACTAAATAATTGTAATTAATTATCTGAATTGTTATTCAACTCTAAGACAACGTATATACATGATATACCGAAGCCAGTATTGGTAGACTATTGAAGTACATATTTCGTAGAAAATACATAATTTTACTCTAATGTCTAATCTGTTGAGATTAATTTATCCTAATGAGATACGCTTGCGTTTTGTCATTTGTCATATTTGTTATGTCGTGCTGTTTATGGCATTCTTACAGCAGTGGAACGCGTTCCCTTGTTTGGCGATTTACGTACCAAATGATGGCAATTCTATCGCCCGACCTTGCGAAATATGTTCTCCCAATTGGGAACATTACACAGTCGTAAGTAAGATATATTTTTTATTAAATTTTGATTTTTTGTTATTACAAAGACCACGGATTAAACTGGACGAGCCTTTCAAGGCAATTTCTTAGATTGTTCATGTAGTTTGCATTTCCACCCAGAAATACAGAGTTATAATACTTATCGATGAAATATAATCACTCCGGAGGTATTTTTTAAGCCTTGAGTTCTTATTCCGCACGATAAAGTAGCATAGACAACATTTTAATAATATATAATATTTCTATTTTATCACGATATAACATTTTACATTAACAAGAATTTGCTCATATGAGCGGCTATAAGGTTTGCGCCCAACACTGTGCTAATTATTGTGATGTGTGGTAGACTAAATGAACCTATTGCCTGTATTGCACGTCTCGATACGAAGAATTGAGAGTAGTCTACGATCGACCTTTTTTCGCATAAGGAACAATTTTTATTGTTATTGTCTTTTTAATGCTCATAATCTACCCAATACCCATTTTATAAATAATTCGAGGAAGATTATTTTTTCTTTCTTTTTCAGCACATACTCTTGGGTCTTGTATAAAAAAAATGTTATAAACACTAATACTGTTTTACTTCGTTTTTATTAATTAACACCAACCAAACCGAAGGTTGGTGTTAATTACCAAGCAAACCAAAGGTTAATGTTAATAAAAACGAAGTAAAACATTACAAGTGTTTATAACATAATAACAATAATGTAATAAACCAAACCAAAGGACAGTGTTAATTAATTAAAACGAAGTAAAACAGTACAAGTGTTTATAACATAATAATAATGTAATAAATCAAACTATAGGACGGTGTTAATTAATCAAAACGAAGTAAAACAGTACAAGTGTCATAACATAATATCAACACAAATTAACATGGAGTTTTACCGAGCGCCGACGATATTCTGTGTTCAAACTTCTAATATTTTTTAATATTAATATTTCCGTAATATTTCTTCTTTACAGCCACGCTTTTACAATTATTTTTCTCATATAATTATTCGTGTCGTGTATTTTTGGATTTCCCTACTACTGTATATCATTTATCATAATTTATACTTTCTATCGTCGGCACTTGGTGAAACTGCATCATATTGATTATATAATATAAACACTTTTACTGTTTCACAAATGTAATTTAAGTTTTTATTTATTTCACAATCACTTTTAAACTTACAGCTAACCGGTTTCTTAATAGGCGAAACCGGTTGGCTGTAACCAGTTGGAGTTTAAAAGTGATTGTGTAATAAATAAAAACTTAAATTACATTTGTGAAAGAGTACAAGTGTTTATATTATATAATCAATATTATTTATGATATTGATCAAAATTCATCATGACTTCCCCGTGTTGGTTCGGGCTTCTTTGAAGAATAGACCATCCGCCATTCTGCCAAGTAGTTCGTAAAAGGCGAACGATTGGTATGTGGCAGAGTACTGCAACGTCTTACCCGAAGCTGAACATTGAAAAGCAATGTTGCTATTGCGCCAGGACTAGGTAAGTTGGTGATAAGTTTTTGATGAATAAATAAAATGGTTTCGTCCAGATAAGACATCACAGAACTCCACGGGCTTGTAGTAACTAGAATAATAATACGTTTAGTTAAGAAACTAAACGTATTGTCTCAAGTATGATTTTTTCTTGTCAGGGGGAAAACCGTTGTATAGAAATTCATGTATATTTCAAGAAAACAGTCTGCGTAAATTTTAAAATTACTTTATCACTGGGACGTCGAAATTAAGCAAAAACGAAATTAAAAGTCGTCCAAGGAACTTCTTACCGGATACACTAATGAACAAACTTTTATTAGTCGCTGTGAGAGGTCATTTTTGTTGAAGTCACGAAATAAGCGAGTTGAAATGAAAAATATTTTAATTTTAAAACTTTGAGGATTTGAGAGTGAAAAATACACTCCAAAGATCTAATATATATTATTCGCCAGAGTCTTTTCTTTTAATTCTACATCGTATTTTTTATAGCATTTAAAATTACGTTAAAATTAAATTTAAAACACAGGGATTTCGCAAGTGTTGTTATTTATATATGACTAAAAGTATTATAAAATATATAAAAAATTGATTATTTTCAAATGCCATAAGCAGATATTGGTCTGGATTATAGAGGTACATAGAACTAGTTTTTAAGTTCCAACTATTTGCAACATCCACACTTATGTCTCAAAAATCACTTGAGTGGAATTTAATCATTTACATGCTCTTACTCTATATAAAAAAGAGCAATAATTATGAAATTATTATTTATATATATACCATTTAAGCAGTCTGAAGTTAGGTATGTGTCAGACTACACTGAAGAAATCAAGACGTACATCAAGGTCGAAACTTGGACTTGGACTTACTTGGACAGATACTTACATCCAACTACTAGTGTTTAAGTGTGGATGGCAAGATTTAGATCTACTTTCAAAAGACAATACCGTCTTAATTCTTAGTAAATATGGCATTTCTATTTTATACTTAAAATGGCATGCCACTTGAATTTTTTATCGCTTTGGTATTAATAATACAATATTAATTACGGTCGTTAAATAATGAATATAATTATTAAGGTAAATAAATATGGCGGTATCATTCATGGCTCATCTAATGTCCCTTTGAACCAGTGAATGGTAATTAATAGGAATTTTAAAAAACATAGGGTTTACTCTGCTTGACCTGTAAGAAATGTGGTGTAAAATTTAGTTCATTACTAGACAATGTGGTTTTAAGATGAGAATTGCTAATTTTAAACTCTAACTTTCGATAGTTAGAGTTTAAAATTAGCAATTCTCATCTTAAAACCAAACCAACCAAAACCCAAAGTATTCCGGCACACTATCCTGACATGCTAGCGTCTTTTAAATGTGATAAGACCTTGTCTTAAACCGTGGCTTAAACCTTGTCTTCCTTCTACCAGTTACTCTCTCCCTGGCTACACCCTTATAAGGAATGACCGCATTGGTAGAGTTGGGGGTGGTGTGGCTATTTATTTACGATCTGAAATACCGTTCTCCAAAATTAGCTCCTCACCACAACCTCCCCCTGCCGATGCTGCTGAGCACTTGGTAGTGGAAGTCACGTTATCACACACCAAGGTGCTATTGGGAGTTTTTTATAGTCCTTCTTTATTAGTAAACTATTTTGATACTTTCGATGAGTTTATCTTTACGAACCTTCCCACTTATAATCACGTTATATTAATGGGGGATTTCAATACGTGTATCCTAAAGAGGGATAGTAGAACCCATAAACTTCTATCCGTGATAGAAGGACATAACCTACACTTGTTACCCCTCAAAGCTACCCACTGTGCACCTAATTGTATACCCTCTCTTTTAGACCTTATTATTGTATCGTCACCAGATCTTGTTGCCAATTACGGTCAGTGCGGATCAACACCCTTTTCAAATCATGATTTGATTTACCTTTCTGCCAAACTTCGACCTTCTAAGTTGAAGCCGCAAGTTCTTTTTCGCCGCAATTTTGGTGGAATGGACATCGAGTCTCTGCGGAACGACGCTTGTAATTTTGATTGGTCTTCTGTGGCTGCCGAAGCTACGGTGGATGCCAAAATAAGTCGGTTCAATAATTTTCTTATTAACCTCCCATTAGACCCGTCAAATTAAAGCACCTACCTGCTCCCTGGCTTACAGACGATATACGGAGTATTATAAATAAAAAACACCAATTACTGGCAAAATATAAAAAAAATAGAACTCCAGAGTCTCGTGAACAGTATGTAAAAATTAGAAATCGTTGTAATTTGCTATGCAGGGACGCTCAACGACGTTATATTCACAAATCTGTAGAGAATGGTGACGCCACTAAAGTTTGGAAATTTTTAAAATCTTTAGGAGTAGGTAAGCCAGCCCCAGGTACCCCTGGTTCAGGTATTGACCTAGATACTTTAAATCAGTATTTTTCCAAACCTTCTCTTGACTATGACATTAATACCAAATTACAAACATTGCAACATCTTGCTTCTCTTCCTTTAAATGACTACACTCCTTTCACTTTTAACGAGTTTACTGAGGCTGACGTTAAAAAGAACATCTTGTCCGTTTCATCGAATGCTGTTGGTTGTGATGAGGTAGGTCGTAATATGATCGTTCCCATACTTGATATTGTTTCTCCTATCCTCACCCATATTCTTAACCACTCCATCACATCAAGAGTTTTTCCTAAAATCTGGAAGGATGCTAAAATTATTCCCTTACCCAAAAAGACAAATCCAGCTTCTCTTTCTGACTATCGTCCAATTTCAATTTTACCTTTCCTGTCTAAAGTATTAGAACGCTTAGTCAAACATCAACTCTCCAATTTCTTAAACGCTAACAAGATTTTAAGTGACTTTCAATCTGGTTTCCGTGCCGGTCATAGCACCACCACTGCCTTAATAAAGATCACAGATGACGTTCGTTCTGGTATGGACAGCAAAAAACTTACAGTATTAGCGTTGTTAGATTTTAGTAATGCGTTTAATACTGTTGACCATGACGTACTGTTGGCCCTCTTGAAGTCTCTCAAGGTATCCCAATCCGTTTTGGACTGGCTTAGCAGTTATCTTCGAGGGCGTCGACAGTATATTCAAACTGCAGCAAACGCATCGGCTTGGTCAGATTTAACGGTTGGCGTGCCACAGGGTGGCGTTTTATCGCCTTTATTATTCACGATTTTTATTAATTTTATTACTGCTATTCTGTTCACATCGTACCATCTTTATGCTGATGATTTGCAAATTTATTCTCAAGCAACGCTTTCTGAACTGCCAAATGCTGTCCTATCAATTAATAGTAACCTGGCGAATATCGATGGATGGTGCAAATCATTTGGTCTTAAGCTAAATCCAATTAAAACGCAGGCTATTATAATTGGTAGTCCCGGGCTAATTAAAAAAGTTAACTGGAGTAATTTGCCCGCAGTAGAGCTTGATGGCGTCACTATTCCTTACAGCGATTTTGTCAAAAATCTTGGCATTTACATTGATAATACTTTATCGTGGACTAAGCAGATCCAGGAGCTTAGTAAAAAAGTTTTCTGTGCCTGGAGTTCATTAAAACGTCTTAGGTATTTGCTTCTCATTCCTACCAAAATTTTGCTGGCAGATTCCTTACTACTTTCTATTTTAGATTATGCTGACGCTAGTTATGTAAATCTATCCTTAGACCAGATCAATAAACTTGAGCGACTTCAAAATCTTTGTATAAGGTTCATATTTGGTCTGCGCAAATATGACCACGTTTCCGAATTTCGTGCCAAGCTCAAGTGGTTGCCTATTCATCTTCGTCGGAATACTCATATTCTCTCACAGCTATACTCCACTCTCTATGATGTGAAATCTCCATCTTATTTGAAAGAAAGATTCATTTTCCGTGACAACCAGCACAAATATCTTAGATCGGCTGATAATCGTTCCCTGTTAATGCCAACGCAGAACACTATTTATTACAGTCGTTCCTTTACCTCACAAGCTGTTACGCTTTGGAACTCTCTTCCAGTAGATATCAGAAAGGCGCCAAGTTTAAACTCTTTCAAAAGTATGGTCAAACGTCACTTTCTATGTACCTAGTAACTTTGTTTAATTTTTCTTATTTAGGTTTATGTATTACCACTGTTTTATTTGTTTTGTTTTGTTTTGCTTTTCTGTGTAACTATAACCGGATGTTACTTTTATTATTATTATTATTATTTTAAGAGCATAAAAACTATATATTATCTTGTGGTTAGCACCACTTTTTCTAGTATATTGTTATCCTTATTATAAAGGTTGTCTGGAAGAGATCACTTTATTAGTGATAAGATCGCCTTTGTGTATCTTACTTGTATTATTTTTATGTTGTAACTTATAATGTTGTCATATATTTTGGTGCACAATAAAGAGTTATTGTATTGTATTGTATTGTAGTTATTCATACTAAAATTTGAGCGTCATATGCCAAGAATTTAAATTTAATTCTTAGACTGGAAAATATCGTTGATATGCTGTAGAAATATAAAATCTCTTGTTTTGTGGCCACCAGAAAGTTGAAAGAATGTTGTTTTCAATCCCAGGAAACTTAATATTTATCATTTATAACTCCTGTGAAAAGGGTTGAATTAAATTCATTCAATTAGTTCAGATTTCAGGTTTTGTAAAAAAATAGACATTAAATCAAATTATATACCTACCTATATTTAGTGATAAAGCAAACTGAGAAGACAAGGCAGCATTTCGTGGAATACCAAAAATATGTCTATGTCAACTATTCAACACAATACAGTTAACATATATACATATCTTCAGGCCAGATGTAAACCGGCTGACCCTGCAGGTCATCCCTGACACTTTCCTCTAAACTGAGGTATTTCTTGCTCAACGGAGTAGTAGTAGTTAAGTATATTAGAAACAACATTTTGATGCATAGGTACATACATATCTTCACGCTAAATCCCTTACGGGGTAGGCAGAGAGAATCGAGTGCCATACATCACGATCCTTGCAGGCTTGTCTCGCTTCCTCCACATTCATTACTCTCTTCATACACACACGCCGGTTGTGAAAATTCTTGACACCACCTTCGGACAGTACTCGATTTGATCATGGTATGTCAGTCTTGATATTGCCCGGTACCTACATCCTTCCATATTCGCATAGTACATCTGTTTTGTTAACCTTTCATCTACCATTCTTTCTACATGTCCGAACCAACGGAGCATGCCGTTTCTCATCTTTACACCGACACTCTCTTTCAAGCTTAACCTCTCTCTTACTTCCACATTATGAACCCGGTCCGCGAGAGTTACGCCACATATTTTTCGTAGCGGTCTCATCTCAATCACGTTGATTCTACTTTCATGCCCTTTCTTACATACCCACCTCTCACTTCCATACAATAGCGTTGGGATAAGCACATAATTATGCAGAGCTAGACGGGCACCCTGACTTAAATTCCATTTATTCTCTTCACTGCACACACTCTTCTTTTAACATCAGCGGTGTACCTTCCATCCCTGCTAAAAACACATCTAAGATAAACAAACTCAATCCCTTGTTCCAGCATTACATGATCGATAACAACCCTTACATACGTTCTGGTTGCTTCTCTTTCAAAGACTAACGCCCGTATTCATAAACAACCCTTACCTAAGTAACGTAGTAACACTATGCGAAGAACGCTAATTTGCTATGCAATGCACACGACAAGCCATCTGTTTCATAAACAACACAAGTATTACTTGCCTGTGAGATATCATAGTGTCGAATACCCAGCTGTGATTGGTAGGCTTTAATGCAGCGTATTTCACACTGTATATTTGACAAATATCAATTGTCAATAGATCAAATTATCAAAATATTCTAACCACAATTCTATCCTACATTTCTCTTGCGTGTTGTTATTTTCAATTAGTTTTTGTTTATTAATTAATATATAGTGCCTGTTATCAATAAATTTTTTTTGGCATTTAAATATAACTTGGAATTTAATTAAACGTTTTGAAATATAAATATAACCGTTTTAAATATTTTGGAAGTTAAAAAAGATTTTGGATTAACTTATGAGTTATGTTGTTCTAATTATTCTTTGTTTGTTTAATCTACTAAAAATTTCTATAATTATCGAATTCTCCTTCACTTCTGTAATCCACAACAAACACAAATTTAAACTTCAATTATATTAACATTAACCCTCTGGACAATACATAGGTACTAAATGGGAAAACATCTGGACGCCAGATTCCAAAACTGGACACTATGCGTTCTCTAAAATAGCTCGGCGGTCAACTTCACTGTGCGTAGATTTGAAAGGACGCATAGTGGCGACTGGCACTCTAGTATTGTTTATGAAACGCTTTAAGCGACCCTATGCGCTTGCTAACACTATGCAATCTCATAGTATCGTTTGTGAATACGGGTGTAAAACTTTAATTTTCTTCGCATTCAAATATAAGCCCATACTCTTACAATCATCATTCATAACTGTGACCAATGCTAAGTGTTTTGCGTGACTTTCATGATGTCATTGAAAAGAAAGAAAGCAGATGAGTTTGAAATATACAAATAGTTAAATTACCAAATATGTTTTGTGCCTTAATTTTACCTCCTGGTATAAAATATAAATTTTAGTCGCAGTTCACAATCTAACCTCTAATATTAAATTTGCATTCCTGCTTAGATCATCCAAGTCAATCATTAAATTGCAAAAATCTTCCTTACAGTGCAAGACAAATTCACCACTTTACGTTACGTACTTAAATTCATTTTGTTTCATCGACTGATTAAGAATATCTATGGTACATTATTTTCTTTTGCATAGTAATTAAAAAAATATTTTACATAAAACAAATGAAAAGGATTCAAACCACAAATTTAAAACTACAAAACATCAATTGCTGTTTGAACAACTCAGTTTCAGACAACAAATATAAAAATCAACTGTTATTTCAGAAAGTTCTTAATTCCAGAGCTTTGTGATTAAAAAATAACGAGTAAAACCCGACGGTAAATTAAAATTTAACTTCCGTTTAATGCTTTGAGCCATTTCCTTAATGCAGTCCTTATAATGGTTCCACCATTTTATAGAAAATAGGAAAACAAAATGGCAGCGTAAGAGCCATGCTTGAAATGTTTACGCGTCATCACAACAGCGACTAAGGTAAAAGTTTTATTTATGCGAAAAGTTGCTTCATTTATCTTTCTAGAGGTTTTTCTGAAAGTCGGTGGTAACTCTGTAGCATAAATAACACTCCATTAAAATATGTGGGGGAAATGAGACTACTTTGTGAATATTATTTCAACACTTTGATTTACGATCAATTTGCATTTTATAGGGTTTACAGGTGGTTATCGTCTGTTTTTCGTTTAAATACTTTGTCGTAATTAAATATGGGATACTTTAAACGAGCAATTCTTTTATATTTGTATGTAATTAGTTTCTCCGAAATGGATCTAACGAATTTGAAGAAAATTTGTATTTAGACAAAGACAGTCCCAGGAACAAACTTTTTTTGATTAATAACAAACTGTTTTTTATGAACAGCTCCGTTTTGACGAGACACTCATTTTTTTATCTTTTTGAAAAATCTCGAATTGGGTAAAAATTTAGAGTGTCGGACTAAGAAAAGTTTCCACTTTACGTGTAGGACAAATCACGAAGTAACCCTTAAATTATTAATAATAATTAACAAGATATTGTGAGGAAATTAGGATTTTTTTAAATTGATTATTAATATAATATTAATTAATAAATAATATGATAATTTTAATTAAAAATCTCGTAATTCTGAATCTTTAGAGTTGAGGACTCGTTAGAATCACCATCGAATGTGTAGAAAAAAAGTTTTTTCGTGTTTTTCATAATTACACGATTTGAGATTTTTCGAAAATAGAAAAGATGGATGTCTCGACAAATTAAAGTTGTTAACAAAAATTTAGCTTGTTATTAATAAAAAAAATGTTTCTGGGAGCACGGTCTAACAGTCTTCTACTATTAAAATTGATCAACGTAAATGTTATCTTTGTGATAGTCAATTTTCACATTAAAAATTTCATTCGAGTGAAGTTCGGCCACCCAGCTTGTTTCAATAGTATCTACATGAAGAAACTTTGTAAGTACCCTTTTTAATGAAAATTTTGTGGACTAAGAAGTATGAAATTCGGCACAGTTAATTTTTTAAGATTCTCCTTCAAAAAATTAACTTTAAAAATAATCTCTTTAAAAAAATAAACTTTCTGCGCAACTGTGCAGAAAGTTAATATTTTTATTTTTATACAATATGTTTAGAATTAAATTGGATTAAAAAATAAAACATTACACATGCTATATTTTATGTACGCAGACGCATTGAATACTAAGTGAGCCCGCGACTTCGTCTGCGTTTAAAAATTTCTAAAATAAAAGTCGAGGGGTTTTACCCATATAGTTCCCGTTCCCGTGGAATTTTCGGGATAATATCCTATATCCTTTTTTAGATCTCAAACTATCTCTTTACCAAAAGTCATCCAAATTGGTTTTAGGCGTGAAGAAGAGACAGACAGACAGACAGAGTTACTTCGCATTTATAATATTAGTATGGATTTTAGTCTGTTGTCAAACTCAGAATTTTGATATAGTCGTGTTCAAACGGAGTCATAGTTAATTTATTCTATAATTTATCTAATATCTATTTATGTCTTAACATTAGTAGAATAATTATCTTCGAATTCGAGATCGCTAGTAATAGTAAAAAAGGCACTTTGAAACAATATAATCGTTCTATCAATTAGACAGGGGATCATTATGTACAAATGTTTTGATATATTTTTTTACCTACAATTTACTTTAGTAAATACTACTTGGTTTTTGAAAATAGGCAAATGGTGTTTGAAAAAAAATAGGAATTTCGCCACCAAGACAAAATCATTAAGTTCGACAATGTTTTAGAAAAAAATAAATAAAACCATGTCATATTAAATCAATAAGTCGAGATATTTTGCACTTTCTTAATCAAAATTATTTTTTAATTTCTCGCTAAAGGATTTCATTTAAGGAGTTACTGATTTCATCCCGATTTTCGATAATCGGCTTTTCACCCGATCCCCAACAAATATGTCTGTAAAAATTATTTATATACTAGTTGTTGCCAGCGACTTCGTCCGCGCGGGATTCGTTTACTCCGCACAGCCCCTCCCCCGTAGGTGATAGCGTGATAATATATAGCCTATATGTTGACCCGACCTATTAGTAATGTTCATGCAAAATTTGAAGTAAATCCATGCAGTACTTTGTGAGTTTACCCCGGACATACATACAGACAAACAGACAAACAGATGAACAGACAAACAGACAAAAATTCTAAAAACTATATTTTTGGCTTCGATATCGATTGTAGATCACGCCCCAAGTATTCTTCTAAAAAAATATTCAATGTACAGTTTTGACTTTCCTACGATTTTATTATATGTATAGATATATTTTTAATTTTTTAAATAACTTAATACGTCTGTAAAAATTATTTATACATA
The DNA here is from genome assembly GCA_036924255.1 of Apodemia mormo. Classification (NCBI taxonomy): domain Eukaryota; kingdom Metazoa; phylum Arthropoda; class Insecta; order Lepidoptera; family Riodinidae; genus Apodemia; species Apodemia mormo. Next base: position 44,077,664 of record JAUPFN010000003.1, on the reverse strand, counting down.
TTTTTTAATAACTTTCAGCCTAAAAAGCTCTTTTTCTCACAAAACTGCATGTAATTTTAGAAATTACATCAAAATCTGGAAATGAAAAATTTTGAAAACAGTATATTTTCGATATAACTTCAATATTTTTATACCAATCGATTATTGTCCTTTTTAAATGTTTTAGTATTTAAGGAACTGCGTTGCCGTTTAAAAATCAAAATTAATCGAATTTTCAAAAGTTACTACTTTTCAAATATTAAATTTAACTCTAACTTACTTTAAAACTCACTGCAGAACTTAAAATAACTTTTAAACTAATATACCGATTGATTTCATAACCAAATCAGCTCTTCTACTAAAAACTTCGTTAAATATCGTTAATTTAATCAAAATCGATTGATCCGTTGGGAATTTATAATATAGAATAATAAATTTCGTCAATCAACCAATCAATTTTTCTAGTTAAAATACCATTTTGGAGTTCAAAACATTGCGTTGAATGTCGTTCGAAAGCTCTAAGTCGATGATCGTTTTCAATCGAAAATCGTTGGAAATAAATATTTTTCATTTTCAAAATATAGAGTCTCTCAAAAATTAAAATACTGCAGTACATTTTCCGGTTTTTGTACTCTTTGAGCTCAAAATCTATGCTCAGTTATATTTTTTTTACTGGCGCATTGTTATCCTAGTGGCTACCATTATACATAAGTTGCACAAGTTTACCGATTATATTACCCTCCAAACCGGAACAAGAGATTCACAAGCACCAATGCTTTGCGGCAGGAATTAGTACGTAAGGTACCAGATCCGGACGACGCATCTCTAGCACCAAGTATTTATGATGATAACACGTACAGCTAATCATTTGACTTTTATGGACTGCCACGCAGAATAGCAGATAGTTCTTTAAAGGACTTTAAAGGGTTAGACCAACCGATAAAACTGCAATTAATTTAAAGTTTGCTTTCAGGATTTAACGTTTTCCATAATTTAACCGCAAAATGAACTTAATAAACCTGACCACGTCGCAAATGAGTCACACCAACTCTGACAAGATAAACTCAACTTTAAAAAAGATTTCTTCGTTTCAGAGGTCAACTATTTCAATTAAGCAGCTCGTAATGTTCCGTTTGAAACTTTGTTTTAAATTGCTACCAACTTCAGGCGTTCTCAAGTCGTTTCGGAGCAACTTCACTCTAATAAGGTTTTACACGTTTCTTAAGATCAATTCTGCAGTTGGACACTAATGCTAGTCTGTAAAAGTGCAATTAAATTTAGTTCGTGTGCACGCCAATAACTTAAGCTCTCTATTGCTCTTAGACTCATATGTGAAATTGTACTTATGATTATAAATCCATTTTACAAACATATATTTTAGCACATTATTTAACTTTACCTGTCCGGCTCCCTTTGAAGAATAGACAAACTGCCGTTCTGACAGGCAGGTTGTAAAAGGCGACCGATTAGCTATTCGTGTCACTACCATCGTGACCAATAGGTAATAGAGTTCTGCAACGTCTCGCCCGGGTATATGGTACTATCGCTTTACCTATTCCTACCACAATAGCGTCAATGCTCGTCAAAGTCGTGTTTTGGTATGAAGGGTAATGTAGCCGGTAGATTAAAACATGTGGTAATGCCATCTTGCCACACTGATAGCAACTCAACATTAAGAGCTTTGTTGTCAATGGGCGATGGTTTTCCAATCATTTTCAATTTGTATTAATCAAGTATATTAGGTACATACTAAAGATGCTTTAAAGAAGTGTAACCTGTAAAGATTTCCACTTATCATGTCGCTAACCGATAAACTACCATTTATCTCTGCCTACACTGTAAGAGAATCGGCATGATAATAATGAAGAATGTTTCAATAGCAGCCCAGATGTGGTTTATCAACACGTCCGGTCATCAAAAAGTACGCACTGCTATCGACCCCGGTTATCTTAATTAACAAGCGTCAGAATAGTCACAATCCTTAGAGTTGACGAATGAGGCAATGTGCAGCATCAGTTCCGACAGCCAACATTCAAGTGACTGTTGGTGAATAAAAATATCTTCTGACATTTACAAATACTTTAAGATTGGTTTGTTTATTGAAGGGGTCAAATTCACGTAACAAAACGTCAAAATTAAATTATATCTACTCCGTAACAGAAGCGTCCTCAAAAGAATCTACCATCAATGCACTCAACACAACTTAAATGCAATAAAACTGCAACAAACAAGCAACTATCCAAATTAATGTCACTCTGGACTTCTAAATCAGATTTTTACCAAATTTATATGGAATCAAAGCAGAAAATGTATAACAATACAGTATAACTTAATTTTTTTTTTTTGCAAATCCGTACATTTATCCGCTATTTTTTTGTATCATAAGATAGCAAACAAGCAGATGGGTCTTCTGATGGAAAGAGTCAACCATCGCCTATAGACACCAAAGATATTATTGGTGCGTTGCTATCTTGTGGCGAAGTCTACTGTCACATGCATAAGTTATACATGTATGGACGGATTTGCAAAATTATTTTTTTAATGTGCGAACATACATAAAAATCCTTTTACACACAAAAAAACTCCTCGTTTTGGGAAATTAGTTAAAACTAGAGAAAATAATGGGAACTACGTGTAGCAAGATTAAATTAGTTTCTTTTAGCTTATTTTTCTATTTGGACTGTCCTAGTGCTTTCTGGCACGTGGAATGAGGATCATAGTAAAATCATATAAATCATAATAGAGAAAATCCCAGATGTTGCCACAAGTGCAAAAGATTTAACCACAGCACATTCTCTTAAAGGATATTCTTTTGCCGGGCAACTTTCAACGAAGTTATGGTTTATGTCAAAACTTGTACCATATTTCATTGGAGTTTGTTGCAAAAAACAAAGTAACACGTCGCGGGAAGTTACTAAAAACTTTAGTATATAGCTCCTTTATTCATAGCCAAATATGCAAAGGATTTAAAACAAGATCTATTTGACGGGGAATTATGAGTCTTATGTTGAGCAATATATTCGTTCGTTGCATAAATATTTTTGTATTTGATAGGACAGCAATCAAGTTGGATCTGCTAAGTAAGAGACAATAATTCTCTACGTATCACAGAAACAGCGCACACTGTGAAACTCGCCAGTTAGTATTTTTAATCGTAACTATAAATTCAGCACTGACAATCTTTCTTCATGACTTTTAACATTATTTTTAAGCATCTGCATGAAAAAAATTACAAAATAAAATAGCCTAAGTTACTGCTTATTAGTTTTTACTGTGGTTTAAAAGATAGATAGTCCGGGGGTTTTACCTGCATAGATACCATTCCCGTGGGATTTCCAGGTTAAAAACTTGTCCTTTCTCGGGTCTCAAACTATCTTTGTACCAAATTTTATCCAAACAGTTCAGTGGCTTAGGCGTGACAGACAGACAGACAAACAGAGTTACTTTCGCATTTATAGTAGCGTCGCATTAGATCAACCAGCAGTAGAAGAATAGACTAACTGCCCTTCTGCTGGGCAGGTTGCAAAAGGCAACCGATTGGCTTTACGTGTCACTGCCTCGTGACTGGTGGGTAGGTGGTAGAGCTCCGCATCGTTTTCCCCGGGTATTTGGTATCACCCCTTGCCTCTTCCTGACGCAATAGCTTTAATGCTTTTCGGTTTTCCGATAGACTTGTTGATATAAAAAAATCACCATATTATGTGACAGCCAGAACTGACCATCTAATGCTCTGTGCAATGTTCCCTACGCGCAGATTTATTTTCCCCTAAATACTGCCAGACTTTGCTGCTCCCCTTTTAATAAAAAAAACATCTTATTTTCTTTTATGGGAATTAAACCTTATGGTTAATAGCCAAACAAGCTTGCTACCAGAACCACGTTAAGTCATAAAATATAATTTTTAATCTACTTCCGTTGAAACCAAACCCATTTTGATTTTGAATATGATTGTTTCGTAAAACAGATAAAAATGCCATAAAAATTTATAGTTTCGATCTAAAACAGTAGTGCAGGCACGTAAATAAAAATATAGAGCGAAAACAAGATACTAAAAGTTTTATATACTATCAATATAATTTATAATATCATGAAATATTGGAATTTAATCTAGTGTTTCCTTATGCGGTTATAAAATGTCGTGTCTCCGCGTTTTATGCGTAAATATATAATGTCATCCTTATAGGGCTTTAACCAGTGTAAGCTGCACTAAAATATTACCTTAAACAATATGGAGCGAACAAGCTTTTCTGCTAGGAAAATATAACTTTTTTTATTTATCACAAGATAAGAAACAAGCAGATGGCTCTTCTGATGGAAAGAGGCACACATCGCATAGACACCAAAGATGTTAATGCTGCGTTGCTAAGATCTTAATGCCACATAGAGGTTTACCTTACTCTATAAATTGAAATATTACAATGACAATCAATGGCGCTATTGCGGCAGGAATAGGTAAGGCGGTGATACCAGACCCGAGTGAGACAATGCAGAACTCTACCACCTAGTAGCTACAATGGGAATGACTTACATAACCTATCGTTCGCCGTTTACAAGTTGTCCGGCAGAAATGCAAATGGTCTATTCTTCAAAAGTGCCTTGGATCAAAACGGAGAAAACTATCTATATCTACCTATAACTATCGTCTACAGACGCTAAAAATATTAGTAACAAACACTGACGGTATTGCGGTTGGAACAATTAAATCATATTTTATTGCATCTTCGAGAATTGTTTAAACCTAGAACCTTTGATTTTAAACGTATCCATTAACGACATAACGTATGTTATATTTCATTGCAACCTTTACTTATTTAACGAAAACTCTAAAAAAATTGTTACGACCGTAAAATTGTAAGATATAAAATTTTGTGCAAATGATCTAGACAGTATCTATTAGTTGTGTATCGAAAATAAAACGTACTTAAATACCTTACAGTTCTAACATAAACTTAGGGGAAAGTGCCATAAGCTGACTAAATGTTATAACCTGAAAAAAATGCAGGAAGTTAGATAAGATAGAAGAGATTTTGCCATCGAAATAGACAGTAAATTCACTTTTGTAGAACACAGTAGCAAATTGTATTTAAAGCAAATAAAGCTATGCATCATCCTGAGGAACAAAAAATTTAACGACCAGTGACGGTTGGATAGCGTTACAATAGCTTCGTCTGTAGAAAGCCAGAGTACTGAAGAACTGTGTGGTATCTTATTTACCTGAAACATACAGTACAATTAAAAGCAAAAAGATGTTTCTTTGCACCCTAATTCACCACTTTAAAATACCAAAAGCTACGACGACGAGAGCTAGTAAAATTTTTCCATCCATCTACATTAGTTGATTTTGAATTTTGATTACTTATGTACTAAACTACTAACTTCAAATTATTCATCACAAGTTTTAATCTTTCCTATCTTAATAATATTATAAATATAAAAGTTTGTTTGCAGGGATGGTTGGATATTTGTTACCCTTTCACACAAAACGGCCGAACTGACTTAAATTAAATTTGGCACACATGTAGATACTAACCTGGAGTAGCACATACTATACTTTATATCCTGAAAAAGTAACTAGTTCCAGTGGGATTCCCCAACAATTATATGATGCAGCGGGCGCAGCTGGTTTAGAATAACTTTACAGATTTATTAAAACACAATTTATTAATTTTCGCTATAGGTTTCATTTTAAATATTATCTTCTTCATGTCGTTCTTAAGTCCTTTTGTAGAATAGTACTAGTGTCTTATTGATTAGCCTTCTCATATAAGACGATAAAAGGCTAATCCACTAACACCACGACTAATACCTTGGAGGTAGACTTCTGCAACGACTTGACTGGGTTTTTGAACCACCATCTTACCTATTTCTGTCGCAATAGCGTCGGTACTTGATCAAGGTAGCCGGTAGACTTATGCATTTGGCATTCCATCTCTAATACATAAAACAACATTAGTGATAAGCAAGTTGCACTCATGCCTCAGCACATACGAGAGTAAAGGTGTTTATTTTGTTATGTTAAAAATCTGAATTAATTTAACCTATTTTATATTATATTCTCAGATAGAATATAAAAATAAACAATTTAATATTTATTTTTAATTTCACAAATCCATATTATCCATACAAATCCATACTTAATATTATAAATGCGAAAGTAACTCTGTCTGTCTGTCTGTCTGTTACGCTTTCACGGCTAAACCGCTGAACCGATTTGGATAAAATTTGGTGCATATATAGTTTGAGACCCAAGAACGGACATAGGATAGTTCTTATCCCGGATTCCTACGAGAACGGGGACTATCCGAGTTTTTATTTTAGATTTTTTTCAACGCGAACGAAGTCGCGTAGCTTGTAGGTTAATAAGTAATAATACGATATTTCGTTGTTGAAGTTTAAATTCCCTTATCCCATTTCAGGTTGTTCTTCTAGCTACTTTAAGTTTATAAAGTTCAGGCTTCAATATTTTACTTTATCAAATTACTTTTTAGATGTTTTTGCCATTATTTTTTCTTAATTCTCAAAAAAATTAGGTAATACTTTAAAAAACTTAGAGCTATTTTCATTTCAGTAAACTTACAACGATCATTAAAGTTAAAATAGACGTAAATATATAATCCTAAGCCCAATATCTTAGGTGGGTGATTCTTCAAAAATGTGTTCTCCGTGTAATTTCCATGGTATTTTTGAAATCGCTTAATTAAAGTAAATTACACAAATATTTCAAAAGTTTATGCAAATTTAAAGAACATATAAAAATTCGACACGTAGTGGATGCATACTTTTCCTAAAAAAAAATGTAGAACATTTGCGGTCCATGGAAATTACATTATAGATCACGAAAATGACCCAGCAGGTAAAATTTTGCTAAATACCGTAGGAGATATGAAAATAAGATTAGATAAAATTTATTTGGGCTACTATGAACGACTGTAAAATGCATTAAAACGATTTAGTCCAAATTTTTCAGCGACTCCTTTTTTCTGAAATTCTCCTCTTCCCTAAACTTAGAGCTCAGCATGTTGTTCTAACCGGAAACAGTGTATACCTACAATTTCTTATATTACGAGTATTATCAAAACTTTAAACGTGAAACTGACGGGAAACTTGTGCTTAAGTTAGTAGCTTGTAGGTAGCTTGTAACATAAAAGTTGACTTTTAAGCAAGTTTAAAAATTTTTCAAAATGTTTCGTTGAAAATTGTTTTTTATTTTAATTTTATTGTTTGAACACACTCTTTTTTAGGGTTATGAAGTAAACTAGGAACCGTTATAGTTTCGCTATGTCCGTCCATCCGTCCGTCCGTCCGCAATCTAACACAGAGATCATTAGTACTAGAAAGCTATAATTTGATATGAATATACATATTAGTCACGACATCAAAGTGATAACATATGATTATTATATTGAAAAATAATTTTTGGGTTAGATAGCTCCTGTTCGTGTAAAGTAGGGAAGCTAATTTTTTTTGTGTTCCCCAGAATGTGGGGTATCATAGGTTTTTTAAAAAATATTGTAAGTTTGTGATAACAATTTTTGATTAAGGGACTGCTTTGCGAAAGATTAAGCTTTAAAATGCTAATTTTTGTTAGAGTCAAGTATGTCCCCTCTGCCAGCTAACGGTTGGCTTCGGTTGCAAAAAATGATCCTCATCGCCACATTTACCGACATGTTAACGATTATCGACTATTCCTAACATTAACCGGAATTGAAAGCTTTACGTACTCATTCGAGGCGAGGCACGGGATTACACCAATCTACCATACTCTGAGCAGCTACTGAGGATTTTTGAGAAAACCTTGAAAAACCTTAATACCATCTTTGGGATCGAACTCTGTACCACGAGGCAGTCTAAATGATAATGAGCTTTGGTTTAGCAGATTTAAATAAAAAAAATAACTAGCAAACAATATTCATCACTTAATCTGGTGATCGCATAAATTACACTATAAATATTGAATATTTCATTTTATTTATTGTAAATAAAGTGTAATAAAGTAATTTTCATGGGTTTTATGTAACTTTCATGGTGTTTTATACACAGAAATTACACCATGGTAATCACCAAAAAGCATATATTTTGAAAATTTTCGCCATTGGAAAGATATAAGCTGCTAGTTTGTTATTAGCTATTTACATTTGGGAGTAAGGTATAACACCTCAATACCCGTTTACTAAAAATAGTACAATTACATTCTAAAAATGTGACATGGAAATTCCTGAAAATTGAGAACCAAAAATTGAAAAATTGGAGAACTGTAAGAATTCGGTGTAAGATTCACCGAAATGGAAGGAATCAAGGCCACGACTACTTGGCCCATAAGCAGCAGTATAACTGTAGAATCACAAAAACCTATCCCGATACGTCTAGACCTCGCCAGTTCATAGCGGTACCCATCGCAAAAAGCGAAGCTAAAATTTTGCCAAGTGTTACATACTTACTTATACTCATAAAATAAAAACTTTCACTATAATTTGATAAAAATTTAACCAGAATATTAAATGATTTGTATTTATCAATATTGTGTATAAATCTGATTAAAAGTCTAAGTGAACTAAAAAATATCTGTGATTGATCAGAAGGCGGCGCACGTGTTACGCGTGCAAAATGTGCAAAATTAACCAGATTTGAGATGTTGAGGGTAAATAACTCCTATATAAATTGTTATTACATAATAAAATCTATATGACACGGTGCATATAGAATGTATAAACAACGTTATATTAGATTTATGCAAACATTATTTGTTTATATAGGAGATAAAAGTCTGTTACGTACAAAATTTGTACTCCGAAGAATGACCCAGGTATTGTTTAATTCGCAGAATTTTATAACAAGATATTGCGTTCTCAATTTGTAACCAGGAAAATTTTCTGCTAATAAACCAGACAGAGTTCAGGTAAATTTAAAACATAAAGTATATATTTTTAATAACAAAATAGCGAACAACATGCCTGTTTGGATGGAGAAATAACCAATCGCATATCGTATAATGTTGCGTTATCATCCATCTAAGGAATTGTAATTTCAGGTGCACAAATTGAATGGATACCTTGCCTTTTAAAACAGAACACAGCGGTGACAAGCATTGATGCTGCTGCAATTGCGTCAATGCTTGTCACCACTGTGCCACTACTTTTTTGTACATAAATACTTACTTACAAATGCGAAATTCTGTCTGTCTGCTACGTTTTTACAGCTAAGCCACTGAACCGATTTTAATAAAACTTAGAATGAAGATAACTAAAGATTCGGAATCAAACAAAAGCTTTTTATCTCAAAACCCCTGAGAGGCCGAAACAGGTGATAAATTTTTGTTTGAAAAACTATATGGACAGCATGTCGTCCATATAGCGGATGCTCTTACAGGCGAAACTTTGCAGGTCAGCTTATTTGTATAATAACTATTTACCTATTTAATGATTTTTGTACACTTATTTAACAATAAAAAAATTATACTTAAAATAATACACAAAAGGTGAGCTTATCCCTAAAGACAGGATTTCTTAAAAGTAACCCGGACGTAAAGCTGGGAAATAAAGAGGTAGCCATCATGCGCAAGCATAAAGACAAACAAAAATATCATTAATTACATTAAAATTCTAATTATGCGTACATTATAATAATAAGATTACACATACATAAAAATGCATACATTACAAAAATAATATTATACATAGATAAAAAAAGCTAAAACGCATAATTTAAAATGTAGAAAAAAAAATATAAATAAACAAAAATAACTAAATAGGAGAAAAAAAGCTACAATAATGATAGCTTATAATCCTTAAGCCGCTTCTTAAAAACTAGCTACAATGGAAGGACCATTAAAAAGTCTAAGAATGTGACCCAGGAAAACGGAGATTATATCTACCAGAAAGAATCCACCAAAGCTCAGCGAATTTAGGTGTAGAAACAACTTAGTTGAAACTAGCTGCTACCCGGGACTTCTATCGTGCATATTTACCTTAGCTAACTTATTTAACCTTTCTTTATAAGCTACTTACCTTATTTTATCCCCTTAGGAATCGGATTTTGAAAAACGCTTAAACATGTAATTCATTACTTTTTTGTACTCAATTCATACGATATTTCATTCAAATTTGTCCAGGGAATAAAAACTTTCATATAAACTTTTATCCCCAATTTTACCCCTTTCGAGGTTGAATTTTGAAAATTCCTTCCTTAGTGGGTGCTTACATCATAAGAAAATACGTATGCAAAATTTCAAGTTTCTATCCCTAAGGGTTTGGCCTGTATATATATATATATATATATATATATATATATATATATATATATATATATATATATATATATATATATATATATATATATATATATATATATATATATATATGTATGTATGTATGTATATACAATTTTGTAATTATAACAAAACTTCCTATAATACATTTAGTAAAAAAGTTATAAGTCCTGCGACTGTGTGAAGGTTTTCAAGCTACGATATCTATAGCTTAGCTTGGTTAGTGAGTATTACGTAATATAATAAACTCACAGCCGTTTCCGACCCCTGTGGCGTTTTACGTTTGTTCCGCGATGTACAGTTTACTGTTCTATACACTTAAGAACATTGCATATGTTTCATTAAATTATGTAATTACTTAGCGAGGTTATATTTTGTTGTTTGGAACTTATTTATGTTTTTGTGCGTCTTTATTGTTATATTTTATGTGATACTTTTATGAGTCTGAAAGAGGAAATCTTCCATCTTAAGGTTCTAACTATCATTATGTTAAAGTTTACTTGCATTGTTTCACTAAACACTCATTATTAGATTCATATCGCCAACTTTAACAAATTACTTTCTACGAGATCTTCAGGGCTAAAAAGTAAATCAGGTTGGCGACATAAACTAAATAAAAAGTGTATTCTGAAACAGTATAAAAGTATTTTAACATAATTACAAATGGAGGTTCACCAAGTGCCGTTGACAAAAAGTATAAAATATAATATAAAAAGCAACCTAGGTTGGCTGCTTTTTATATTATATTTTATAATTTTTATGTAACAATTTTTATTATTTCATTGGTAAATAAAAGAAATAAATGAATAAAAATAAAAAGATAGCAAAAATGATTATCCCGATGTCTTGAAATGGAATGAAAAATATTTATTTGCAAGAATAAATATTTTTCAAATTTATAACGTTATTTTACCATTTACAAAATTTAAATAATCAATTTTTTTACATTTTTAGGTTAATTATATTTTAGGAATATAGAAATAGATTCAATAACCTCATCACACAAATGTTTGTCCCTGTCGGAAATCAAACCTGAGTTCCATTGATGCATATATCAAGTTTGCTAACCACTTGATCAACGGGAGGGTCAATACATATATCTGTTATGCAAAATTAATAAAAAAGTTTAACTTAAAATATACATATTATATTAATATTTATGTTTCACTTAAAATATTTATTGATATAAAGATTTAAAAATAATGATTGTAAAATAAAATAAATATATCCGTTATTTAATATTAATGAAAAAAAAAGTTTCACTTAAATATCTGTTAATATTAGTAGGTATGATGTAAAGCGAGGCATCTCAAAGGGTGCCGGGACAAAATCTTATTAAACTTAATGAACAAACTTAGTCTCACTTAAATTGGCCACTCGGCTTGCTAGACGGCAACGCCGGTAATCTAATTTTATTACAATATTGACAAGTTTTAACATTGTAACTTATCCAAAAGTGTTCAAATTATTAGAGGAGAAAGAATTGAATGATTTGTTTTAAATTAAACTGTTACTGCTTCGCAATTCACACAACAACCCCGCTGTTGGTCGAGTGGTTAGCGCACCTAAATACGAATCGAGGGGGATTGGGTTCGATTCGTGACAGCGACACACATTTGTATGATGAGCATTGATGTTTGTATTTCTGGGTTTGGGTGTTTATTATCTATGTAACAGTATTTATATATTATGTATTTCTATGTATTATTATTATATCGCCATGTTGGTCCCGGCCTCCTTTGTAGAATAGGCCAACTGCCGTTCTGCCAGGCAGGTCGTAAAAGGCGACCGATTAACTATCGAGTCACTACCATCGTGGCTACTAGGTGGTAGAGTGCTGCATTGTCTCGCCCGGATTTGGTACCACCGCATTACCTATTCCTGCCGCAATAGCGTCAGCGCTTGTCGCTGTCGTGTTCGGGTTTGGTAAGGTAGCCGGTAAACTTACGCATGCGGCATTAGACCTCGCCACAAGATAGCAACGCACCATTAATACCTTTGGTGTCTATAGGCGATGGTTGACTCTTTCCATCAGGAGACCCATCTGCTTGTTTGCTATCTTATGATATAAAAAAATATATATTAGTATCGTTAACTAACATCCATAACACAAGCAAAATAAATTGCTTACTTTGGGGTTAGATCAATTTGTGTAATTTGTCTAGAAATTTATTTATATTTGTTTATTTTAACATACAACTGGTTTCGCATTTTTTTAAATCTATACCAATATTATTAAAACCCCATTTTTTGTGATACGTATAATATAAACTCAAATTATTATGATATAATGAAGTAATTAAAAAAAATAACCATGTTCAGTATCTGTCTACTATATCGATATTTTAAAACCTATACTGGTTTTGAAGATATTTATACTGTTTTCTAATTTGGAATAAACCGGATTTAAATCAAAAAGGATCATCTCGATGTGTTTTCGTTTTCGAGAAACTCTTGGATACAAACCCAAACACATATTCAGTCAAAAAATTATCGGGAATGGATGATTTGTTTATGATTCCAAATTTAATTTTTTTTGTTTTTTTTTTTTATGTTAAATTGACGCAACTTTTTCCATTTGGCACAGAGTTAGAGTTGTATCTATCATTAAGATTAAACAGTGCTGTTTTTAAGTTAGATCATAATGTGTGTATAAGTGTGCAAATTTTATAATGGACAAAACATTAAACAAACATTTTATCTTAAACTAGCAGACCTGGCAAACGTTGTTCAGCCTTTTTAACTATTCTTATTATTTTTTTCTATATTTTCTCACCTTCTAAACCTTTCCTGAACTTCAGCAATTAATTCAAAATCAAAATTAGCTAAATCGATTCAGCCGTTCTCGAGTTATAGCGAGACTAACAAACAGCAATTGATTTTTATACATATAGATTTTGTATCGCTAATGGAATTCCATATTCGGAGTCCCTACTAAACTGTTACAGAAGGCTTAAGGTGAATCGATTTTATCAAAAACACGTAGGTACTTATAAGTTTCAAAAGCGTTCAAAAGATTTGTCTCGCTCTGTTTGCAACGTTTTCAGCTCTTTTTTTGTGTCATAAAATAGCAAACATGCATATGGCTCTCCATCAGGAGAACCATCCACCATGGAAACAGAAACCATCTTCATATACACTAAAGAAGTTACTGTTGTTGCTATGCGTTTAGCGGGATGGCAATGCCACATGCATAAATTTGCCGGCTACCTTATCCTCCAAACCGGAACACAAGGATAAACATTGACGCTATAGCGGCAGGAACAGGTAAGGCGGTGGTACCAAAAAGCCGGGCGAGACGTTGCGGAACTCGCGTAGTTCCGGAACCTAGTAGTCGCGATGCAAGTGACATATATAGTCAATCAATCGTCTGCCCGGACCAACACGGAGGAAAAACTGAAGTTAACATTGCAAAATTAAAGGAAAAAGTGGCTGAAAATCCTGATTCAAGTGTAAGAGAGACAGCGACCAAATTTGGTGTCTCACGAGTCGAACCGTCCCATTTTAAATAATCACTTATGTGTGAACTATTTCTTACTTATAAATTAATCACATAAGATTCGCAGAGGGTATGCTAGAACCCGACCAATTCCGATCCAACATTAATGAAACCCATAGCTACTGGTAATGAAACGTGCGTTTACGAGTTTGACTTGCAAACTAGTCAACAAACTTCGGAGTGGCACCTTCCAACAGAACCGAAATGAGAAAAAACACGCCAAAGCCAATCAAAAGTCAAAGTCATTCACTTTGACTTTTGATTGGTTTTGGCTGTTTTCTTTGACTATCGCGTTGTTGTACACTTTGAATTCTTATTTATTTATTTATTTATTAAACACTTTATTGTACACAAAACATTTACAGTAAACAATGAAATGATGTATATTAAAACAAAAGGCGAGCTTATCTCATATCGAGATTTCTTCCAGCTAACCCATATGTAGAAAACAGTAGACAAACAAAGACACTTGTGCACATATTATTAACACGGCATAATAATAAAGCATACAATTTATATCAAATGTGGCCTTAAAAGCTATTAACAACAAACAAACAAAAAAAAAACTAAAAAGAAGAGACAAAAAAAATTACACACTTTAAAAGACAAGAAAATAAAACAAAAAATAATACAAAAATTACACAGTTAACTTGCTAACTACTTTTGCGTCAAATAATAATCATGTAATCGTGTTTTAAAGACGGATAACGATTCACTGGTACGAATGTTAGATGGAAGTGAATTCCACAGCCTAACTGCTTGAACAGAAAAGGAATTAGAGAGAAAATTTGATTTGAAGGAAGGGTAACGTAAGAGAGAACTGACATTAGCACGACAATTACTACTTGGGGAATGAAGAAAGTGAAAACGCTCACGAAGATAAATTGGGGACCTTGGGTTATGAAGAATATTATAAAGTAAACAAAGAAGATTCTTGTCGAAAAGTTAAACAGTAAATTTTGACCAATATTATTTTAACGTTACGCATTTAAAGAAATATTCTTGAATTTAGTCCACAACAATGCGCCTTCATGCAAGACCATCATTGTGAACGATTTTTTACGAAAAACTCAACAAATACCATCGCGCAACCACATTATTCACCAAATATGGCTCCAGTCAACTTCTTTCTTTTTCCTAAACTCAAATTACCACTTCGTGATACTCGTTTTCATTTGGCGGAAGACATAAAGAAGAATTTGGGCCGCGAACTGAACATACTTCTGAAAAAAGCGTTTAAAAATATTTTGATGATTGGATTATTTGTTGGCGTAAATGTATCGTTTCTGAAGGAGCATCTATGTTTGAAGGCGATAAACTAAAGTTGAATAAGTAACTAACACTTTGCGTACTATTGATCGTTTCCCGATACTATCTTGACAGAATAGTATAGACGCTTACGAAGTTTAGCACACGCGCTTGGAATCCTAAAATAGATCATCAATTACTACCCAATCCCAACATTGATACATACAGGTAAACTAATAACCTTCTTTTTTGAAGTCGATTTATATAATAAGTATCTCTTAATTGCTATATCAACAGCGTTACATACTCGTATTAAAAGCTGGAGAAGTTACGTCATTTGAAATGCAAGCCCACCCGCACACATGATGCACTTTTAAATGCAAAGGACTTTAACGTTTCCTACGTGGAAACGCTTTTATTAATTTCACTTGTATATTCATAAGCTGGCGTACATTTTGATATTAATAACCATGTGTTTATAACTTTGGTTTTAATATATTCTGTAACATAATAATTTTAATGCGTTTCAAAGTTTTTTCGAACAAAATTCCTTATTTTGGTACAGTACGGACGGTACGGACTTACGGACAGATGGTAGCTAAGCGAAAAAAAGTGTAAGAAGAGTTTGCCACGAATGTCTGTCAAGACTTTCTTAAGTGTAGGCGATTTAAAAAACTCGAAAAAAATCTGTAAACCGGTTAACCGTGCGGGCCATTCCTGACACTTCCCGCTAAATTGAGGTATTTTAAAATCGACGAAATAAAAACTATACCTAAGCATGAATTTTTGAACTCAAAGTGTTAAAAATCTCAAGTTTGTAAAATTAATAGTAGTATAATAGTAGTAAAAATAATAGTAATAACTATTTTAATGTTTGGAAAAATGTATATTTTCAAAATGATGATCTTTTTCGATCTTTTTAATAGCATTCAAAGCAATTGTTATATTTTATAGTTTTTTTTAGCAAGAAATTTAATAGCTGCTTAAAATATAACGATGAATGTCAAAAAAAATCGTCAAAATTCGTCATTGATAAATCCCGAACGAATCAATCGATTTTAATCCGATTGACGTTGTTTGTCACAGTGCTGACAAAAATTTTAAATAAATCGGTATATTAGCCTGCCCGGCCTAAAACTTATTTTAAAAATATGAAGTAAGTTTGCTAACAACATGATTTTAATATTTGAAAAGCTGTCACTTTCGAAAATTCAATTCTATTTTAATTTTTGAAACGGCATTTGACGTAGTTTTCTAAGTACATACTAAAATATTGTGTAGGATCAAAAAATGATTGGTTGAAAAATTTCGAGCTTAGGTCGAAAAAACACTTTTTTCCAATTTTTTCTTCAACGATAACTCCCAAATGCAATATATGAATTGGATGCAGTTTTTTGAGGAAAAGTTTTTTTTTATATCATAAGATAGCAAACAAGCAGATGGGTCTCTTGATGGCTTAGACATCCTGAAATTTTAAACCAATTCCGCCCAGGAAATTTTGAGAAATTTAAAAAAAAATAAAAAAAATTGGCGTAACAGTATTTCTTTAATGTAGCTGCCAAATTAAAGTGCCGATTGAGTACAAAATCAATTTTTTTTCCCGTGTTGGTTCCGGGCTCCATTGAAGAATAGACCAACTGCTATTCAACTAGGCAGTTCGTAAAATTCGTCACCGTGACTACTATACGTGTTATATTA
The DNA here is from genome assembly GCA_036924255.1 of Apodemia mormo. NCBI lineage: Eukaryota > Metazoa > Arthropoda > Insecta > Lepidoptera > Riodinidae > Apodemia > Apodemia mormo. The sequence continues at coordinate 44,060,976 of JAUPFN010000003.1, read as the reverse complement.
CCTCAAACTTTATGGCGCCTTTGGTTTACCTATTTCTGGCCTAAAAGCGTCATTGCATGACATCGTCTTTTTCCGGTTTGGAGGGTAAGGTAGCCGATAAACTTATTGCCATCCCACCAAAGGGATAGTCACGCACCATTTACAGCTTTGGTGTTCAAAGGCGATAGTTATCTTTAACTTATTAGTTTGTTTACTATTTATATAAAAAACTAGTTATTCGTATAATCTGTAGCAGTGGATGTGTATGGGCTTTAAGTTCCGGAACTTAGTACATATATAAATATTTAGGTCCACTTTTACCAAACTATATGTAAATGCTTTCTATGACCTATGTCGCGGTTACATATTGTTACGAGCTTTGCTTCGTATCTATACATATAATAAAATCGTAGAAAAGTCAAAACTGTACATCGAATATTTTTTAAAATAATACTTGGGGCGTGATCTACAATCAATATCGAAGCCAAAAATATAGTTTTTAGAATTTTTGCCTGTTTGTCTGTATGTATGTCCGAGGTAAACTCAAAAAGTACTGCATGGATTTACTTCAAATTTTGCATGAATATTACTAACAAGTCGGGTCAACATATAGGCTACATATTATCACGCTATCACCTACAGGGGAGGAGCAGTGCGGAGTAAACAAAATCCGCGCACGAAGTCGCCAGCAACAGCTAGTTGTGTAATGAAATACCACTTCTATTAAAGCCAATAGCCAAAAAAGTATTTACCAAACTAATGCATGATATAATCTAAAGCTATAATAGGTAGTATACCGATTTCGGATTCCATCTCATCGCCTCCGTGGCGCAATCGGCTAGCGCGTTCGGCTGTTAACCGAAAGGTTGGTGGTTCGATCCCACCCGGGGGCGGATTTTTTAAGCAAAGTTTACTTTGTTTTAATTGTAGCAAGAATCTGATTTATTTCTACACGTCCCAAGAACAAAATCGTATCTGCAAAACCACCAAATTACAATATATTTGTTTGTGGGAGTATATTGTACATAATATTATGATGTTCAATTGAGCATTTCCAAAAACAAAAGACCAATAACTATAAAAAATATATTGTCTTTTGGCTTTATGCATGTTTAATGCGAATTTTATTATAAAACCAATTTCATCTGATCTCTCCATACGATTTTGTTCTTGGGACGTGTCGGTTTGATTTGTATATTATGTAATAAGTGTTTTACACGTAGGTATGTAATTACAATACATAATATTAAAATTTCTTTATATTAATACTCGAAACCAAAACTTTGTACACCTTTTAAGACAATAAAGTGAACGAAATAAAATTAACTTAATTAACGAAATAAAATTAATTAAAAAATAAACGAAATAAAAATTGGCACAATAAAGTTTACATTGCAGAGAAATGTAGACACTTATATATGAAATAATATGCATTAAAAATACAATTAATTTAATCAAATAATACATTACTTACACCACATTCATTTGACATATATTATAATATAGATACTATGCGTTCCAAGTGAGAATAGGACTGTCAAGATGACATATTGCCCCGCATTTTGCAAAAACTTCGTAAGTGATGAGCAAAAAAAAATGTGAAAAATATGTGCAAAAAATTCTAACAAAGAAATACTTAAAAATATTTTTATTCAAATTGGTATAGTTTTTATATAGATTCCCATCAGATCATGCTACCATGTATTAAAATAAGGTGTAAAATAACTAACACTACTTTTATATATACATAATATATATAGATGAACAGCTAGACTGATACATTTTAATATTTTTTTATTGACGAATATTAAATTTTAATACTTTTTAACCATTTCTGGACAAATACAACCCAAACCCACAAAAATCGCAACAAAATTGCCCGCGGCCTTTTTGACTTATTTAAGTGGTGTAACTAACACGATTTTTTTACATTTATATAGATGAACAGCCAGACTGATATTTTTTAATATTTTTTTATTAGTGAAAATAATATTAATAAAACGTTATTTGTTCTTCAATAAATCAGCAATATTTTTTGAACACATATTTTTATGCTGACATTACTAATTGCACACTTATGGTATGAAGTTGATAACAAGCGCGATCCTATTCTTAGTTGGGACGCATAGTACATTTATGCTTTATGTTTATGGCTAAAGTCTGTTTTCAGACTTAGACTCATAGTCGAATTTTAACTACAGGGAGACCGCTACAAATTATAGTCGCAATAAAGTCATCAATCACTACATAGCATAAAACAATGTCGCTTTCTCTGTCTGTCCCTATGTATTCTTAAATCTTTAAAACTACGCAACGGATTCTGATGCGGTTTTTTAAATAGATAGATTGATTCTTGCGGAAGATTTTAGTATACAAACCTTTCCGATATTCTCACGGGAACAAAAGCTAGGCGGATGAAACCATGGGCAGGTCGGTAGTATGTTATATTTTGTCTGGCATTAATTACGTGTTCAAGCACGATACTTTATAATTTATCGTATATTTGATTCATTGCTATGATTTGAGAACCAATGTAATTTGTTTATATTTGGCTTCACATTTTATGAAATTGGCGCTTTTTATATAGCAAAGAATTTGTAAATGTGTGTGACTGGATCCAAGCTGGGACCAATAAAAAGAGTGGAGATCCAAAATAAGAATAAAAATGGCCTTTATTGCTTTCCAAGCGTTTATTGCGTGCCAGACCAATTTCATTCTAAAGACAAAAGTAGAACACAAATTTTGACGTTTAGTTTCTATACCTTATACTAGCAGACTCGACAAAAGTTTTGTCATACAATTTACTTGGTGGGGTACTTGAGAGGGGGAGTGGGGGGGGGGGGTTAATTGAGACAAAAACTATCCTATCTTTTAAGTTGGCCCAAACATTACAACAATCTACGAAATTTCATTGAAATCAGTTTAGTAGTTTGGAATCCATAGCGGACAAACAACGTGACACGTAATTTATATAGGTAATATATTAAGATAGAAAATTCAGAATTGCAATAAATATGTTGAGGATGGTCTAATAACATTTTTGTCAAGGATAGCAGTACGAGAGTTAAACTTTTATGCTTGGCTGATTAAGAACACCTTCAAAATATAGTAAAAATTTTTACTCATGTCTTCTTACACATCAATTTTATAAAAAATAAGAATAAGGTTCCAAACAAACAATTCAATTTGTCCACTACAGACCGCCAGACCTATGGATTGTTTTTTGCCTAATGTCAAAAAAGCAATAAAGCACATTTTTGTTCTTCTTCTGGATCCCTGCGCTTTTTGATGGCTTCCGCTTATGCTATAATATTCTCATTTGATCGAAAATAAAAAATTATATCATGACAATTAATAATTAAGTATGAAAGACTGCCTATATGTATTAGGTAAAAAAATATAGAAGCGGTTGACCCTACAGGCCATCCCTGAAACTTCCCGCTAAATTAAGATATTTTATGCTCAAGAGAGTAAAACCTAGAAGCATAAATTTTTTCAGTTCAAACATCTATTTTGCTAAAAATAGATTCGTATTGCCCCAAGAGCCAAGAGGATTTCCTATATCTAATGGTTATCTAACTCAGTGCCGTTTAATTATAAGAGCCTGGATAGCCGAGCTTTGCTCGGTATATTTTTAGTGAAAATGACGTTTCTTAAAAATAAAACCTATAGATCGATTTACCACCCCCGAAACCCCCTGCATATTGAAGTGCATGAAAATCGTTGGTGCCGTTGAATATACAAGAATTGCTCATTTAAAGTTATTAAATAGATAGATAGATTAACGAATATTATATTGTCTATATACATATAAAAATTAATGTCTGTATGTCTTTTATAGAATCGTAAACTATGCATCCTGTAATGATCTTTAGCAAAGTTGTTGTGCATGAGCCCACGAAGTTTTCTGAGTTGGTACGATAAATTTCCGACAGGTCGTAACAACGCGCGCAGGGACAGTTTATTATAAATTATTTTTACTGCCGCAAAGGGAAAATGTTGGAGCTTATTGTAATGATTTTCTTGTATCTATAATTTTTGGAACTCTGGCATCAAAATTTGCGGAATACATATGTATACTATAAAGTACACAAAGCTGGTGTGCCTATGAGGCCTATCGCAAGTCAAATAGGTTCATCTACTTACGATTTGGCCAAGTACCTGGCACCTGTACTTCAGCCGTTAGTAGGTAAAACGCCTTCATATGTAAAAGATTCACGTTATTTCGTAGAACTCGTTCAGGACCTGAGTTTGGAACCAGATAAAATCATGGTAAGTTTTGATGTAAAATCGCTATTTACTAATTTTCCAATTAAAGAGAGTCTGGATGTAGTTAAAAGCAAATTGAGAGACCATGATTTGTCTGAAAAGTATATCGATCTACTAGAAAACCATCTAGACTCTAGACGGTAGCTACTTCCTTTTCCAAGGTCAATATTACCTCCAGATTGTAGCGTTGTAATGGGCAGTCCAGTAACACTAGTAGTGGCCAATCGCTGGATGGAGTACTTTGAGCAACAAGCCCTAAGTCAAGGCCCAAAGATCGTTTGACTGTGGAAGAGATACGTCGATGACATTTTTAGTATTATTAAGGGCAATAGGCAGTAAGTAGATCAATTTCAAGACCACCATAATTCCATTCACCCGGAAATCCGATTCACGTATGAGATGGAAAGTGACTGATCAGTCTTTCTTGGATGTTAAAGTGACTGTGAGAACAGATGGGACCTTAGCTCACTGTATAACAGAAAACCTACACACACTGACAGATATCTACATGCATCATCTCATCATCACTCCCGCCATTTACAATCTGTAGCCACATCATTAATAAACAGAGCATTTGACTTATCTACCATCTATACGCCAAGCTTAAAGGTAGTCGGGAATGTAGGCACAGCTGCAGTCCACTTTACCTATATAAATATAAATAGGTCAAACTAAACGTACTATCGCAGACAGACTCAAAGAGCATATCACGGCTGTAAAAAAACAGGCAGGTTAATAAGTCGGCTACAGCTGAACATATTTTGGACACCAGCACTAATCACTGGTTTGGATTCCACCGACCTCAGGTTCTCTCTACTGAGCGACACTATGTTCCCCGTATGGTACGTGAAGCTATTGAAATTAGAAAATATAAAAATGTCAATAGGGAAGACGGATTTAAGTTGTCTCCTGCTTGGAATCCAGTAATTAGCAAAATACGGCCTTTGCATCTTCAAGCAAATAAAGTCCAAGATACGGTGTGTTGTGTGTAGGTTAAATTTGAAAAAATAAGACCGGAAGGGGGTAGATGAAAATCGATCCCGACGTAAACGACAGAAGAAACTCGCTTCTCCAGTCCGCTCGTAACCACGGTCAATGTCACTTTGTCGAAACTTCGAGCTTTACAAGTAAGTTCTATATATGTACGCGTTTTTGACCCGTTTATATATTTTTAAAAATTATAATAAGAAGTCCCTATATAAATTTTTGGAAATCTGGCATCAAAATTTGCGGAAGTCTCATACAAAATTCCATACCCTAGTTTAAGTGGTTGGGGGTAAAAATTCCAAATTTATTTTTTTTGTGGTTTGTGTATTAATTCTTGCTTACATTTTGATGCTCATCAGTGAGTCAGTGACGAAATCGAAGGTTTTCAGATATCAGTAAAGTCTTAAGTACAATTTAAATTTAATCTTAATGTATATAAATTTCAGTCACGTTGTTTCTCCGTGATGGATTTCAAAACTAATGAGTCGATTTCATTGACATTTTGTAGAAGTCTATTGTTTCGTCCAACTTAAAAGATACGTTAGTTATTACCTCAACTTACCTCCTCCCCCCTCTAAATGCGATACAAGTAAATTGTAGGGCAAAACAAAGTCGGCTAGGGTTTAATAAGTCTACTGTTTATCAACAGTTTGGATTATACCTGATATACAAAATCCTTAGGATACGATTTATATCCCAAGTTTTTTTAACTAGCATAACCCAAATTCAAGTTGTGAAGGTCCAAAAAAACGTCATAAACGCTTTGAGAAAAGATAGGTACTAGGTTGCGCTTCGTTTCGTTTGGCTCGACGTGGCAGGGGCACTATTGTGCCCCCAGATCAGACCAGTAAGTAAATTCCTCAAATTAACAAGGGGTTAAGGTTAAGGAGGTCCCCTTGTTAATCTGAGGTAAACTCTATGTAGTAGTAGAATTATTACCCACTAGTAGGTACAAATATGTGATCTAAGACTTCAAGTAAATTTTTTGCAATTAACTTATAGAAAATGAATATTAAAGGATAAATATCAAATTGCAAGGTTGGTAAAACACGTTTATTACTATAGAGTTTCAAGAAATTCTTTACAGGATACTTAATTGAAATCCAGAATTAACCCAAATCCTGTGAATCCTGAATGCGAGCTTGAAATAAAATGTAAAATGTGAGTGGCCTCGTCTCGCACTGCGCGGAAGCTCCACCGCAATTTCAAAAGCTCAGACCTACATTTGGTGTATGGGCGCTGATGAGCTATTGACTATCTAGGTTTTATTTTTACTGATACAGATTTTTCAGAACTTTATCAGTGTAATGACTCCTTGATTACTTAGTTTAGTTTTACTTATATGTACGGACGTGTAGAAAAAATTGTAGATGAAAAACTAACAAAACAGACATACAATGCGAATGTAGAAGGATGTAGGTACCGGGGAAGACTGATGTACCATGATCAGATTGATCGAGTACTGTCCGAAGGTGGTGCAAGTCTTTGCAACTGCGTGTGTGTATAAAGAGAGTAATGAATGTGAAGTATATCTGAACTATATCGACAACGCACGTGCTAATCTACTCGTTGGCAAAGCGGGGGTCAGCCAGTCCATACTATCCATATCCATATTAATCCTACTAATCTATATTAATATTTCAAATGCGAAAGTTTGGATATTTGGATGGATGGATGAATGTTTGTTACTCAATCACGCCAAAACTACTAAACGGATTTAGATGAAAATTGGTACATAGGTAAATGATGACCTGGAATAGCACATAGGCTACTTTGAAACTAGGAAAAAATTGGCGATAGGCTTACCACCTATCGCCAACCGGCATTTATACAATCTCGGGCAACGTAGTTTTTATCTGAAAACTGAAAACACACATTTCGAATTGTCCGACCAAGGAATCGAAACCGTGTTGACCCCGGCCTCCTTTGATGAATAGGCCAAATTCCATTCTGCCAGGCAGGTTGTAAAAGGGGACCGATTGGCTATACGAGTTACTACCATCGTGGCTACTAGGTGTTATAGTTCTGCATTGTCTCACCCGGGTCTGGTACCACCGCCTTACCTATTCCTGCCGCAATAGCGTCAGTTTTTTTTATAGTAGAGGGGGCAAACGAGCAGATGGTGCACCTGATGGTAAGTGATCACCGCCGCCCATGGACATCCGCAATACCGGGGGTATTGCAGCTGCGTTGCCGGCCTTTTAAGAATGAATAAGCTCGTTTCTTGAAGGTCCCTAAGTCGTATCCATTCGGAAACACCCCCGAAGGTAATAGATTCCACAAAGGAGTAATGCGAGGCAAAAAGTGTCGACAAAAGCGCACGGTTGTGGATTTCCAGACATCGAGGTGGTGAGGATGGAACTTTAAATTTTGACGCGATGTCCGATGGTGGAATTTAGCGGCAGGCATTAGTCCGAACAACTCGTCGGAACACTCCCCAAGATAAATACGGTAAAAGATGCAGAGCGAGCCTACATCTCTGCGTAACGCCAAAGAGTCAAGCTGATTAGAAATAGCCTGGTCGTCGACGATTCGAACCGCTCTACGTTGAATGCGATCAAGAGGAAGAAGTTGGTACTGAAGAGCTCCGGCCCAGAGGTGAGAACAAGTACTCCATGTGAGGTCAAATTTGGGCCTTGTAAAGTTGGAGGCGATGGGCTGGCATGAAGTACTGCTTTGCTCTACTGAGTACACCAAGCTTTTTGGAGGCTAGTTTAGCCTTCCCTTCCAAATGACCGTGGAACTGAACGTTGTTCGATATGTGGACTCCCAGAATTCCAATACTGGCTGAGGCTGTCAGAAGAGTGTTTTCGAACCAAGGTGATACGACAAAGGGTGTTTTTTTTTGCGGTGAACGCACAGAGCTGGGTCTTTTTGGGGTTAAATGTAATAAGGTATTGACGACCCCATTCTGAGACATCAGTTAGTTGATTCTCGAGTTCAGACACGAGCTTGATCCGGCCCTCTTCGACGTGTTCCCGAGAAATACCGCTACGGCCGGAGTATGTAGCATCAACAGTACTGTCGTCCGCATAGCAATGTATGTTACTAATTCGCAACATATCATTGATATGCAGAAGAAACAGTATCGGTGATAGCACGCAGCCTTGGGGAACACCAGCATTGACAGGTTTAAGATCGGAGCATGCACCGTCGACTACAACCTTAATGCTCCGATCAGCCAAAAAACTGGTGATCCACTTGCATAGTTTCTCGGGAAGCCCATAGGAAGGCAGCTTTGAGAGAAGCGCTTTATGCCATACCCGATCGAAGGCCTTCGCTATGTCTAAACTAACTGCCAATGCCCCTTGGACTCAACTGCCTCCGCCCTACGATGTGTCAGGTATACTAGAAGATCACCAGCTGAGCGGCCACGACGGAAACCGTACTGACGGTCACTAATTAGCTGTTGCTCTTCTAAATACTTCAGGAGCTGACAGTTTATAAGTGTCTCCATGACTTTGGAGAACAAGGAGGTTATGGCTATTGGCCGATAGTTTGACGGATTAGAGCGATCTCCTTTTTTAGGAATGGGATGCACTAAAGCTGTTTTCATGAATTTGGTATCACGCCGAGTGAATAGGAGAGCCAGAATAGGTGTGTCAATACTGGCGCAAGCTCTGGAGCACATACTTTAAGCACAACAGGAGGGATGCCATCAGGCCCACTCGACTTGTGGATGTCCAAAGAAAGAAGTGCTTTACGCACAGCTGACTGCCGAAACTGCGGTTCTGGCATGGAACTATCACACTGCGGGATGGTAGGTGGTGTGTTCCCTTGGTCATCCAGAGTCGAGTTAGCCGCAAAGAACGAGCCCAGAAAATCGGCTTTTTCCTTTGCGGTATGGGCCAGAGAGTCATCGTCTCTGTGCAAGGATGGAAATGAAAACTGGGAGAAATTCCCTAAGACAGCCTTGACGAGAGACCAGAACGCACGAGTGCCAGAAGGAAGGCGAACTAATTTCTCACCAATTCTGCCAATGTGTTCCGCTTTTGCCCTGGCGATAGCTATTTTGAAGAATCTCGAGGAAGAGTTGTACTCCTTTCGTAATGCGCTAGTTTCTACATCACGAGATGGCGACGCAGCAGCCTAAGCTCGGTAGCATTCCTGCTTTCGGCGTAAAGCCGCTTTGCAGTGGCGACCAAATCAAGGCTGAGACTTGCCACCGATGGGCACCGCAGAAAACGGAATGAAAAGTTCCATGCCCTGAAGCACCACATCAGCGACAAAGTCAGCGACAAAATTCGGATCATCCAGCGAGAAGAACAACCGCCCCCATGGGTAGGATGCAAAGAAAGACCGCATCCCGTCCCAATCTGCTGACCTATAGTGCCAAACGCGATGACAGCCTGCAAAGGGAGGCCGTGATGGGCGCGTGACCGGCACTTTGCTCCGGATCAGGCAGTGGTCCGACGCGCCAAGTGGAGTATCCACCGATACCTGATAACGATCCGGGTCAGAGGTCAGCAGGAGATCCAACAGTGAAGGCGTATAGCCATCCACATCGGGAACACGCGTAGGCGAGGTTAACAATTGTGTTAGACCATACGCCAAGGCAAAATCGTGAACAGACCTCCCCGCATGATCGGTGGTGCGAGAATAAAGCCATTCGGCGTGGTGGGCATTAAAATCGCCCAAGATCACGATCTCTGCGGAGGGGGTCTGCTCTAACACGGAATCCACAGCCGTTTGTAAGCGCTCAATGAGCCGGTCAACTTCAGTATTCCCGCTATGGGACCTGTATAGGCACGCGTAGCTGCGTGGATGGTCGTCGCAAGCTACGCGTAACCAGAGGATGGATAGGTCCTGACCTTCAAGTCTGCCGAGGCGCCGGTAACAGATATCTTCTCTGACGTATGCGCACACACCAGCCCACGGTACAAAGGAATGTTTCTGTTTGTACCCCGGGTAGGAGAGGTAGGAAGTATCCGCCGGAGAAGATATCTGTGTCTCGGTCAAGAAGAGCAAAGCTGGCTTCGCCGTCTCGAGATGGTAGTGGACGGCGTTCAGGTTGGAATGAAGGCCCCTGATATTGCAGAAATCCACAGTAAGCGTGGTAGGGGGTGCCATGGTCTTTTTGCTCTGTTTGCCCCGGACAGAATTGTCTATGAGCGCAATTTTGCCCCCCCCCCCCCCCCCCCAGAATACGCAGGGCTGCCTGAGCATCCATGATCTGGCTGGAATCCAGAGCACGGATGCTCAGTGGGGGATTCTCCACTGCTGGTGCAAGTGGTACCCCCCTGGGGTAGTTTTTTTTTTAAATAGCGCATTCATAGTGTGCGGGGGAGGGGTTAGGCCTCCGGGACTCTCACACACCAGACGAAACGCAGCGACGGAGCTGCTACTTTACGTCGGTGTCAAGTGAGAGAGTGGTATCTCCCCGGGCGTGCCGGCCTATTCAGTTGCAAATGCAGTATGGCACTACCACTAATTTGGTTGACTGACCGGTGCTAGATAATTTTTGAACAAAAATTATCCTACCAGTGGGCGATGGGGTCGTCCCATCCCTACGCCGGAAAAACCGTCCGTCAGTGATGGTCACTGTCGTGTTTCGGTTTGAAGGGTAAGGTAGCCGGTAAACTTATGCATGTGGCATTAGATCTCGCCACAAGATAGCAACGCACCATTAACATCTGACGCTATTGCGGCAGGAATAGGTAAGGCTGTGGTACCAGACCCGGACGAGACGATGCTGAACTCTACCACCTAGTACCCAAAATCTTAGTCTTAATTGAGAATATATAATATGCATTAATGTCACTGCTATGATATCTTCTTTAAACATCTTCAAATAGAAAATCTGGTCACTTTAGTACAATTACAAATATTTAGTTTACAAATGAAATAATTGTATAATTTAGCTTCAGTAAATGTAGCAATTAAATTAAAAACAAAAATAATTTACTTTTTTTTCTAATGAGCCCCACATCCTAAGTGTTCATTAATGTATAATTGCTTAGGGTGTGTATTTAATTAAGTTGATCACGCTAAAAAACTTAAACTGCCTAATAGCCATCGCCCTTCTTATCAATCTAGTGGTTGAAGTGGCGATATAGTCCACAGACTACATAAACTACATGAATGAGTTCTTGGATTTGAATCTACAACCAATTATTGTAGATAATGAATTTCGGAAAGTATAGGTATGAGGTATTGCATCTTTTAGTGCGTTATGGAAAAAAATTTGAAAATAAGTTTTTACGATGCGCACATATAGTGATATCAAAGGAGGATGATGAGGGTCCGTACCAAGTTCGCCTCGAAAGCATTACATGTTAATAGATGCTTATTGTATTACTAGCTGTTGCCTGCGACTTCGTCCGCGCGGACTTCGTTTACTCTGCACAGCTCCTCCGCCGTAGGTGATAGCGTAATAATATGTAGCCTATATGTTGACCCGACCTGTCAGTAATATTCATGCAAAATTTGAAGTAAATCCATGCAGTACTTTTTAAGTTTACCCCGGATATACATACAGAAAAACAGACAAACAGATAAACAGATAAACAGACAAACAGACAAACAGACAAAAATTCTAAAAACTATATTTTTGGCTTCGATATCGATTGTAGATCACGCCCCAAGTATTTTTAAAAAAATATATTCAATGTACAGTTTTGACTTTCCTACGATTTTATTATATGTATAGATAATACATTACTATTTTTTTCTGAAATGTAAATTTTATTACGGACACTTTACAAATATTTTGTAAAATGTCCGTGATACAATACAAATGAACAATTTTGGGAAGTGGGTATACAAAAATACTTCAACGTTGACTTTTAAGTTTAAAAATTATTAACGAAAAATCTCTATATATATATATATATATATATATATATATATATATATATATATATATATATATATATATATATATATATATATATATAAAATCAATTGCTGTTCGTTAGTCTCGCTAAAACTCGAGAACGGATGAACAGATTTGGTTAATTTTGGTTTTGAATTAATTGTTGAAGTCCAGGGAAGGTTTAAAAGGTGAGAAATATAGAAAAAAACAAGAGTATTTAAAAAGACAGAAGAACAACGTTTGCCGGGTCAGCTAGTTTAGGATAAAAAAATAAACCGAATTGCTTCTTTGCAGAACTCTACCACTTTGTAGTCATGACGATAGTAATAACGATAATAGCCATTTATTCGCCTTTTATAAACTGCCTGGCAGAGTGCCCTATTCGTAAAAAGGATCAGAACAAACAAGAGCACAAGCACCACAGATGCAAAGTTAATGTTTTTCTTACTCTCTAAGCCTGAACACGGCAGCGTTGATGCTATTGACACGAATAAGGATCGCTATGCTATGGTAATATACCTTTTTTCGGAATGTCTGAATTACTGCTGGTCTTAAGGGACGTCATAGCTCCCGCAACCGGCCGGGAGCGAGCAAAGTGCTAAGCCAAAATTTAAAGGTGTGGGGCTGTACGCGCTCTGCCTAAAAATGTCTCCTGCGAGACCGATCCTCGGCTTAGGGTAGGGTCGTGATTTGCGATAAGAGTATTAGTGGCATTATTTTGTCCCTCGGCTGATCCTTGTCCTTGGGTTCGGTTCGCTGATGGGCGAAACAGGGGTCGCTTATTTTTTTCGGAATGGCTTAATTACTGCTGGCCTTATGGGCCGCTACAGCCGGTGTCGCGAATGTAGGTGTGTAATGTTTTCTTGCGAACCGTTGGCCCGAGTTATCGAGTCATCGGGATCGGTAAAAACGTGGCGGGGTCTACGTAATTTAGGATCGGGATTAGAATCTGGGATGTGGTCAGCCGCGGCTACCACCAGTGGGTTCAAATGCGAAATGGCACGATCGATTTCTTTGAAATGCTTTGCTAAGCTCGGCAATTCAACTCCCTTATTCTGGCAAACAAATAATTTCTTTCTTTCTTTCTTTCTTTCTTTCTTTCTTTCTTTCTTTCTTTCTTTCTTTCTTTCTTTCTGTCTTTCTTTCTTTCATTATGGAGGTCTACGTTGCGCATATACCACGGTGCTCCAGTGGCAATACGCAGGAATTTATTTTGTACCACTTGCAACGGATGACGGTGTCGCGTATACAAGTGTGTAATGTTTTTGTGCGTACGGTTGGCCAGAGTTAGCAACTTTTGCTTTACTTACTGTTTTATTTCGCTCCGTAACTGAATTGAAAAGAGATTTAATGAAATATTCTATAATATGATAAAAACAATTTTTAATTATATTAGAGTGTGGCTTTAGAGTTCGCTCATTTATCGAGTTCATTCATTATGATAATGCTGCTGAACGTTTTTGTGACGACGTTTAATATATTACTGCGAAGAGTTATAGCTTGTATCTATTGGGCAATAAGACATAATATTCATTTTGTATGTTTCTTTGACAGATATGTCACCTTTTAAAAACATAAAGCATAGTGTGATATATAATTTGTCCGGTTACCGGTGTCGGAGACTTTAGGGAAAGGGGGGCGGAGGGAGGAAAGGAAAAAAGAGACATATATAATAGTTCTCTATAAATCACGCTATAACAAAATAGCAGCCATGAAACAAAAAAACAAGTGGAAGTGAAGAGTGGGCGTGCCGCGTGCATCACTATTATGCGCTGTTACTCTAAATTGCCTTAGTGATACTTACCATATCTTTAGGAGATAGTCGTCGTGCCAAAATCTATTATACACTGAATTATGCCGTATTGTGCCATCCTTGAATGCAGAAATGATAGTAGAATACAGATGATTAAAAATGGAGATGTTTCATATCATCCGAAAGTACAATTTTCATTTTATTTTAATAAAATTCCTGATTTAATATAATCTCTAATGGTATAATAGAAAGTCAAGCTAAAATCAGCAGTACACCTTACATATAAAGTTCATTTTAGGTTGACCTAATTTTTCTAGAAAGATATACGTAATGACAATCATTACGTATATCGTTCTAGAAAGTTCTGTACTCAAATATGACCAACTGAAAACTACGGAAAAATCAATACTGCCATCTATTGTAGAATAGCGAAACTATTAAGATTATAGTTTCAATATTGTACAAATAGATGAATCTATTTTCAATAGACTACAAAAGGACGTAAATACTCTTTTTTTGTAGCAAAATAAAATTTATTGTAACGCAGTTTGGTATATTTTTAAATGTTCTGTTTGTGTGTTTCGGATTATTGTGTTATCTTATTTTATGTGTGAGTATGGCGATCGCATTCCTGATACAAATGTTTGTAGTTGCCAATTCCGCTTGTTTTCTGTTCCATGATAGCAGCCATTTTGTTTTTTTTTTTACTTCGAAGCGCAGGCGTTTGTACCTACTGATTAAGTTATTGCTATCCATGTAGACGTCCTACCAAGAAAAAAGATGTCTCATTTAAAAGTTAATAATGCAGATAATTATTTAATGCTGCTCCATTTTATTCAATATTTATATATATAAAAGGCAAAAGTGACTGACTGAGGTATCAACGCACAGACCACCCACGCACCCTTAGAGCTAGAAACTTGAAATTTCGGTTCGGCAAGTTTGTTTTTGCGGAAAAACGGGCAAAGATAGTCAATGTTACTCATCATCGTGTAGCTTTATATTGGCGAAAGAATTTAAAATTAATAAATGAAGTAAATACTTCGTACCTATTTTTCCAACAATCACGCGAACGTAGGAGTATGAAATTTGGCACCGTTAAAGTTTGCATTTCGGAGGACTGCAGAAAAGTTTAAATAAAATACATAAGAAATACATCTAATTAATAAAAGTAAACATTTCAGACTCTACATTCATGCGACATACATGGTAATATACACACATGTATACTATTTTGTTTACGGCTAAAGTCAGCTGTCAAATTTTAAAGAGATTTTATTGTTTAGTCTATGGTCGAATTTCAGCCACAGACAGTAAATAGACTAGTGACCTAATGACAGACCGATTGTTCTGTCAACACATCAGACTAATGGGTCTTATAAGTAATCGCAATCACAGCGTAGAAATTAGTACCGACAAATCTAGTGAGCGGATCACCGTGTCCGTTTTCCCCGCGCCTCAGATTGTTGCAAGCTTCCATCCGGAACACGACAGTGACAAGCACTGACGTTATTGCGGCAGGAATAGTTAAGGTGGTGGTACCAGACCCGGGTGAGACAATGCAGAACTCTAACACCTAGTAGCCACGATGGTATTAACTCGTATAGCCAATCGGTCCCCTTTTACGACCTGCCTGGCAGAACGGCATTTGACCTATTCTTTAAAGGAGGCTGGGGCCAACACGGGAAAGTATTGGAGTAAATTGTGGGACTAAGTATCTTCGGCTAATCGACTAATCGTGGTAGGACTGATTTTACCTCTACCTACCTTCTAGGGGATAGGGATATGAAGATACTTATCAATTTGGCGCAAGAAATCAGACATTATTAGTCTAGTGTGGATAAACAATGACCATACATCGCTGATCAGTATAGATATAAATGAAATAAACCTACTCCATATATTAAAACCATTATTAAAGCCAATTAATTACCTCTCCGCTTCCGAAGGACGCTTGAGGCATTTTCCATCCTTGTTTAACTTGTGCATAAAGAATGAAATAGACCTTAAACCATACTAATTAGACCACCCGTCGTTGCGTTCTTTGATTACCTGCTATTAAACTGTTTATTGTTGCTTTTATTGGATAATATTTCTAGGACGAAAATGGAGCTTCGTAGAAATAGTGATATTGCCTTCCAGTAGTGAAATATCTTTGAATTATTACCATTATATCATTATCCTATCATTACTTAGATCTATATTAATTTTGTTTCTTCCATATATAAATGACTTGCCTTTTTATAAGGGGAATTCGCATGGAGTTATACTATTTGGAGATGACTTTTCATTTTTATTCAAAGTGAAAAGACAAGTTGGTAAGTATGAGGAAGTGAAATTGCGATTTTACTTTGAGTACATTTTTGTATATATTATAAGATATCAAACAAGCAGATGAATCTCTTGATGGAAAGAGACAACTAACGCCTATAAACACCAAAGATAAGTTAATGCTGCATTGCTATCCGTTTGGTGAGACTTTAGTGCCACTTGTACGTATATAAGTTCACCGACTAACGTACTCTCCAAACTGACAATGCCAAATATTGACGTTATTTCGACAAGAAATAGGAATAGGTAAGGCGGTAGTATCAAATATCCAGGCGAAACGTTACGGTGATCTAGCTTCTAGTTTTTTAATGTTGTCAATCTCTTTATGTATTTCTAATTAAAATGTTGATAACACTTCAATGTTTTATATAAAGCATCAAGATATTAATGTAAAACTTAACGCAAATAACTTTAAACTAAAAATGTTATAAACTTGCAACACATTACTTTATCATCTACCTTCCTGCATTATGTGCATCTTTTGTAAAGCAAAACATTAAAAAGTGATTGTTTTCGAAAGAAAAATCTGCACTATCAAATTAAGATTAACGCATCATTACAATATCATAAAAAGTAACAAAAAACCAAATTTCATGTCTATCAAACCCGTACAAGTTGCTTAGTTCCTTTCATCAAATCAAAAGTCAAGTCAAAAAACAAGTCAATTCGTAAACTGCCGTATACCCACACATCTGACTTCGTTTTTATTTTCATTTCAGTGAAAACGCAGAGTTCAGAGGTGAAACTCCACGGAAGTTTGCAAAATGAATTATTTTCCTCCTTGAGTCCAACTTTTGTTACTTTTTAATTAATTGATGTGATAGCAACTACAATAACATGCTTTCTATGAAATTTTCATGTGTCTACCTATTTTTAAGTTTAAAAGATAGAGCCCTATGACAGACAGACAGCATATACCTAATAAGGTTCCGTTTGTTATCTTTGATTAAGAAACCTTAAATAACAAAATGTATTGAGTCGTCCCTTAGATAAGTAAACAAGAAAAGGTATGATTTTTCCAATTGCAGGTAAAAGGGCTTAACCTAACCTAGATAGTTGAGAGGCACTTACAATCGCACATGGATTTGATGTAGGGTCGATATGATCTAATATTTGACAGATCTACTAGTTTATAAACTGCGTAGATAAAGAAACGATTTGTAAATGGCGGCGACTATTTATAGAAACGTCGACAAAACTGCTTGTCAAGTGTCAAAAGTGGTAACCAAAAATGTATTTATTTTAAAAATTGTTTAGATAGTGTGTGTCTTATTGTTGTAATAGTGTCGCTAACGTTTAGTTTAATTAATTATTGCTAGATGACTCCGTTGGTCGATTGCTTAATGACCCTGACTACTCAATCAATGGGGCTTGGATTGATTCCCGATAGGGACAGGCATTTGTGTGATGAACAAAGATGTTTGTATTTCTGGGTGTTGGTTGGTTGGCTTATTAAATTAATTTCAAAATTTATATATGTATTTCTATGTATCAGAATCGTTAATTAATACCCATAACACAAGCAAAAAAGTTGCTTACTTTGGGTTGAGATCAATTCGTATAATTTGTCCATACACACATTCATTCACAATACAGCCCTGTGGGTTTGAATTATATCATCGGGAAGAATCACGTGAAGCTGCTGGCACAGAGTATCTCGTTATATTGGTGGTTAATTAACACAGATTTATCCAACTCAAAAATAAGCAAATTATTTGCTTGTGATATGGTTATTTTTGTGTTATAGCACTCACCCCGTGCTTGGAAAAACTTGAAAAACTTTTTAATAACAACAAAGAAAAATATGGACACGCGGGATTTGAACCTGCAGGGAGACATTCGCAGGTTCAAATCCCGCGTGTCGATATTTTTCTTTGTTGTTTTTACAAATTGTGATATGGTTCTAACTAAACTATATATTTTATAATATTTTAATTTCCCGGCCTCCTTTGTAGAATAGGCCAACTGCCGTTCTGCCATGCAGGTCGTAAAAGGCGACCGATTGGCTATCGAGTCACTACCATCGTGGCTACTAGGTGGTAGAGTTCTGCATTGTCTCGCCCGGGTCTGGTACCACCGCCTTACCTATTCCTGCCGCAATAGCGTCAGTACTTGTTGCTGTCGTGTTCCGGTTTGGAGGGTAAGGTAGCCGGTAAACTTATGCATGAGGCATTATACCTCGCCACAAGATAGCAACGCACCATTAACATCTTTGGTGTCTATAGGCGATGGTTGACTCTTTCCATCAGGAGACCCATCTGCTTGTTTGCTATCTTATTACATAAAAAAAAAGATATATAAGATAGATATACATAGAAATACATTTATGAATACTGAAATTAATTTAACTAGCTGACCCGTGCAACTTTGCCTTTGAATAGATTAACATGTCCTCCATGATAGATACTTATATATCAATATATATTATTAGTAGGGAAATATATTTAATATACATATAATAAAATCGTAGGAAATACATATAATAAAATCGTATGTCCGGGGTAAACTCAAAAAGTACTGCAAGCATTTACTTCAAATTTTGCATGAATATAGGCTACATATTATCACGCTATCACCTACGGGGGAGGTGGTGTGCGGAGTAAACGAAGTTCGCGCAGACAAAGTCGCGGGCAACAGCTAGTATTTAATAAACATCCAAAACCAGAAACAACATCTATGCTCATCACACAAATTCCTGTCCCTGTCGGAAATCGAACCGGAGCCTCATTATTGCGTAATCAAGGTCGCTTCCTACTTAACCAAGGAGGCGGTAGAACAGCTAAAAATGTTAATTAGGTAACGGCAATGATCCAATTGACGAAATTACCAATCGATTTAATCAATTTTCACCTATTTGGTTACCCCACCCTAAGCCGAGGTTCGGTCTCACAGGAGACACCCTTAGGGCGGAGGGCGTACAGCCCTACACCTCTAAATTCTGGCTGAGCACTCTGCTCGCCCCCGCGACCGGTGAAGCTGTAACAGCCCATTAGACTAACAGCAATTGAGACATTCCGAAAAAAAAACCTATTTGGCCATCCGTAAAACTTATAAATCAGGGTTAATCAAAAGTATTTTTAGTCGCTAAGTTCACTCTGCCTATGCCGTAAATGAACCTGCGTACTAATAGTTTTTAAATACATTTTAAGTAGTATCTTTTACATGCATAAAATATACATCCTTATCGAACCACAAACTTACTTGTACTTACTCCCAAAGATTTTGCGGAAAGTTTTAAATTAATTTTCCGTAATTTTTTGTCTAAAATATCATATTTTCAACTCCTTTACACCTAACCTTTCTAATAAAAACCATCAAATTGTTTCACAATCAGTGGGAATGTAAAGTAACACACTTAAACAAAGCATTCCCTCCGTTTTGGTTCAGCTCCTATGGACTAGCCCCATACACTATTTGCCGTTCTGCCAGGAAGTTCGTAAATGGCTATGTAAGTGACTATGTAAGGTACTACCATCGTGTCTAATAGGTGGCAGAGTTCCGTATTGCCTCGCCCAGGTCTGGTACCACCGCCTTATCTATTCCTGCCGTAATAGCGTCAGTGCTTTTCATTGTCGTGTTTCAATTTGCATGATAAGTTAACCAATAAACTTATGCAAGCGGCATTAAAACTCCGCTACCCGACGCACTATCAACATTTTTTACGTTTCTATAGGTAATGGTTGTCTCTTTGCATGAGGATAGCCATATACTTGTTTGCTATATTATAATATAAAAAACAACCCAGAAACCGGAAAATAATCCCAAATCTAATTCTCAAACTACTTTTCTTATTTTGGAAGTAATCCAATTCATATCTTGTTTTACAGAAAGTTTCAAATCAATTAATCACAATTTTGGCTGAAATATGATATTTTCAATTCCTTTACATTTAATACTTCCAATGAAAACCACCTATTTTGTTTACAATTAGTGAGAACTTCTAAAATGTAACGTAATATCCTTAAACAAAACATTCAGATGTATAATCATCTGGTATTAAATCGGTTGTACATAGCATGTACATTATTATATACGTATACTTATATACCATATACCTATTCCCTGCCGTGTTGGTCCTTTCGTATGGACACTGGACAGTGGAAACGCCATTTTTCGTTGACGGAGGTAAGATTTATTACTTTTCCCCACAATGTTACTGCGGTGTATACAATCATAAATCATAACTCTGATGTAAATAATATCCTTAGTTATGTTATTCTTACTATTTGTTTTAGTATTCAGTCATCTCATACTGCAGCCCTGGTTTAAATACATGAGGTCTTGGGTGTTAATCCCAGGTAGTATTAATAAGTTTTCCTGGTTTGCCCGTGACATTTACTTACAGTATCACCAAATTAATAATGCGCATGCAGATCTTCGCTAATTGTCGTATGTTTAGGGCCTATGTGTTGCTACTAAATTATGCATGAAGAAAATGCAATTAGCCATTCTATATACAAATGGTCTTCCGACGATCGGCTAATACGACCGTTGCCGAACAGTGACGAAGATTTCTATGCGCATTATTACTTTGGGTGTACTGTACGAGTATTTAGAATGTATGTGAAACATGTACAGAGGTGGACTTAATGTTACATGACATTATCGATCAAGAACAGTTTTCAGAATGGGGTGCAAAGAAAATCTTATAATAACCGTTTACTATTAATTTAAATTCATAACTATTATTGGAATTCTTTTTTTTTATATCATAAGATAGCAAACAAGCAGATGGGTCTCCTGATGAATAGTCAATAATCACATATAGACACCAAAGATGTTAATGGTGCGTTGCTATTTTGTGGCGAGGTCAATGCAAAAGTTTACCGGCTACCTTACCTTCCAAACCGGAACACGAGAATGACTAGCACTGACGCTATTGTGACAGGAATAGGTAAGGCACAGACACGGGCCAGACAATGCAGAACTCTACCACCTAGTAGCCAAAATAACATTCAATAAAACATTATTATAATGCGATATGCCAATATACGTATACATATTAAAGATAAGCTAGTGTATGGCCGATATTCAACCGTGGAGTAAACAATAAAATTGATTTTGTCAAACACTTGTACTATTTCACAACTAAAATTTAATTACTGTAAAGCCAACCGGTTTCGCCTATTAAAGCATCATCAGGGCTTTTAGTTTGTTTACATACTAGCTGTTGCCCGACACTTTGTCCGCGTGGACTTCGTGTACTCCGCACAGCTCCTGACCGTAGGTGATAGCATGATAATATTATGTAGCCTATATGTTGACCCGACCTGTTTGTAATATTCACGTAAAATTTGAAGTAAATCCATGCAGTACTTTTTGATTTTGCCCCGGACATACATACAGACAAACAGACAAACAAACAAACAGACAAACAGACAAAAATTCTAAAAACTATATTTTTGGCTTCGTTATAGATTGGAGCGTGATGCTCCAAGTATTCTTTTAAAAAAATATTCAATGTACAGTTTTGACTTTCCTACGATTTTATTATATGTATAGACTATTTGAACATTACAAATAGGTATTTATTTGATGCAATTTCACCAAGTGCCGATGATGGAAAGTATAAAGTATATAAACAATAAAATCTTTAGCTATAATGCAGGTAGTATACATGTATATATATTATCACGTATGTCTTATAAATGTAGTGTGTAATATTTATTTTTATTAATTTAATGTATTTTTAGTATATTTTATTAAGAATAATAATTAATAATTTCTGCAGTCCTCGCAATGTAAATTTTAACTGTGCCTTTCATATTCTAACGTCCGCACGATTGCCTTTATAAGGGGTAGAAATGTTTTTCTTTACGTATAAACATACAGATAATACACGAAATATTTACATGCAAATAGGCAGGGAATAAAGAGTGAAAAAGTGATTAATGTTATTAACTGTACCTGTGAATTGAAGTTAGATGGTTATTATTAAACTAACTTATAGTAAAAGAAATGAACTATTGTGGTATCTTTTCTAAGCTATTTTTGCCATGTGTAACCCATTTTCACAAGCAAAGAACGTAAGGTACTCAAATATTCATGAAAACTAATATTTTCTCACAAAACTGATCAAAGTTGGTAATTCTCAGTGATCAATATGAAAATTTGCCAGCATGCAGAAAAAAATATGAAAAAGATGAAGTATTGTGTTTGCACTTTGAGTCTATCAATAATGTAGGTGATGTAAATAAGTTTGGAAGTGACAGTTTCCACGAAAAAAATTGATTATATTGAACAAAATATTGGACTAATTGTTTTTTTTTAATATCATAAGATAGCAAACAAGCAGATGGTTCTCCTGATGGAAAGAGTAAACCATCGCCTATAGACACCAAAGATATTAATGGTGCGTTGCTATCTTGTGGCGAGATCTAATGCCATATGCATAACTTGATTTTATATATAGTTTTTAAAAGTGTTATTTAGGATACTACTTCAAACCGATCGCAGCAGAATTTAAACCATTCAAGAATCCACTTGAATACGCACAAAAGTGTTTACTAAAATCAGTCTAGCCGTTTAGGAGTTCAGTCACGCACACGCGCGTGTATATATATTATTATATAGTGTCATTCTACAGTAGACGAAAATATTTTAATCCAGCATTCGGTACGTCTAACCAAAGATATCCAACTAAAAGCAAACGTCATTCAAGAGTTTAAAACTTTTGATTCGTATGAAATTTTATTCGTTCACGAAATTGTATTCTTTTGTATATCTTTGACTAGCTGTTGTCCACGACGTTGTCCACGCGGACTTTGTTTACTCCACTCCTGCTGGTCGTAGCAAGATGTTATATAGCCTATAACCTTCCTCGATAAACAGGCTATCCAACTCAAAAAGAATAATTCAAATCAGTTCAACAGTTTTCGAGAGTACCGCGTACAACCAAACAAACAAACAAACTCTACAATTTTATAATATTAGACGTACCGAATGCTGGGTTAAATTATTTTCACCTATTATGGAATGACCTTATATAGTATAGATGTAAAATAGTAAATTTTGTAATATTGTAAATTCTTGAAAATAATAACTCTAAAACTCTAAAAAAACTGAACCGATTTTGATACTTTTTTACCAGCAAAATGTTACATTACTTCTGAACGGCATAACTTTATCTCAATATTTCCACGGCATTAGAACCTACGTTTGTTATAACGAGGAAAACGGTTAGTATACACTAAAGTCATTGATATATATCAATGACTAAAGTGAATAGTTTTCACGCATTAAATCCACGTTAGTATTGGCCTAGTAAACAAATCGAAACGTTCTGGCTATTTGTTATGTAAACGACGTGAAGCCTAATACAATTTAAATTGTTTGTACCAAATATGAAATGTTTTTTACGTACGTAATTATTTTGAAAGTATTTTCAGAATGATCCCTTGCGGCATAGGTAGATTTTTTATTTCATACTAGCTGACCCGGCAAACATTGTCCTGCCTTTTTAACTACTCTTATTTTTTTTCTATATTTTCTCCCTTTTTAAACCTTCCCTGGACTTCATCAGTTAATTCAAAAGCAAAATTAGCCAAATCGGTTCAGCCGTTCAGAGTTTTAGCGAGACTAACGAACAGCAATTGATTTTTATATATATAGATTTCATATTAATAACTGATGGAAAGAAATTATATTCATGAAGATTATATCCCAGAAAGCCATGTTCATAGAAGGAACTTGCGATGAAGCACCCGCGTGTAATATTACATGAACCATCTCCAGCTACTTTTGACCTCTTCACAACACAAAAACTATTTATCCTACTTCCATGCAATTGTGCACATTAATTAAAACCTCTTAGCTCATCTACAATCCAAAGTTTTATAAATGATTTCATATTTACACAGCATTTATTGAGTTATTAACAATTGAAAACCGCCATTTTTGTGAGTGGTTGACTCATTCAACTGTATTTTATATACATAATATATGTAGATCGAAATCCTAAACCAATTCTACATAACCGAGAATGAGATTTGGTACCAAGGTAGACTTTCATGAATATACAAAGGGAAAAATCTGAAAACTCAAAATTCTTGATAACTAGTTGTTGCCCGCGACTTCGTTCGTGTGATAGGTACATTATTTTTACATAACATTACTTTCTTTTGCTTAGATGGGTAACAAAGTATCCGTAGTATAGTAGTATTATTTTTATTTTTATATTTTATTTAACAAATCTGAGTTACATCTGACATACGGATTAATAAATAAATATAAAATATTATTTAATATGTTACGCGCAGTTTTTACAGATCTCTATATATAAGATATTTCATAAAATCTTTGATCCCCTTAGGGGTTAATTTTTTTAAAAGTAGCCTAGGTTTGACTCTGATGTCTGATCTTTAACTATCTCCTAGTATAATTTCATCAAAATTAGTTCAGCGTTATAGCCGTGGAAGCATAACAAACAAATAGACAGAAGAACAGATTCTCAAACGTAGAATATATTTATGGATATGAATAAAATATGCTGTCCACGCTATTAGTTATAAAACACAAGCAAGAAAAGTACTTAAAAAATAGAGGATATTTATCAGTAACCGCTGGATTAGAAAATATTATGAGTATTTTAACTCGGCCCTTTCTTTGAAATAAAAACCTACAGCCTGTACACCAACCAACAGTGCTTTACGTAAAGTGCGATATGGCTGCCCGCCTCCAATATTTTAACTACATTTGCCTATGATGTCAGATCGGCCGTCCGACACTGCGGCGTAACCCTAAAGGTACAGTTACACATGCTCATTTCTAGCACAAAAGCATGCTATTATTGAGCAATTGCTACTTAGTAGCATGTGTGTCGAAGCATTGCTAATAATGAGCATACTAATTTTGAGTTTGCTCAAAAATCGACGGTCGTTCGATTTTATCGCATGCTATCGGCAGCGCGGGTGGAAGGGGGCGTGCTTTTAGCACATGTGTTTACATGTTTACAAGTACTCGATAGTAGCATGCTTAATTAGCAAACCTGTTTAGGTTTGCTAATTAAGCATGCTACTATCGAGTACTTGCTTCAAGATCATCGTTCATTACGAACCCAAATCGTTTTATTTCATCTCTTTTTCTTTCTTAGCAAAAGTTGCAATGCAACCAAATAATTTTATTTATTTTTGTGAAGGGGGCAAATTGGTAACTCATTTTTGGAAAACCAGTACAGGACATTCTAGGATGTCAAATACTGAAACCCGTGTTTAAATACCATGTGTGTTGAGTTGTTTGCTTTGAGCAAGCTTATTTACTAGTATGCTTAAAACAAGCACGCTAAACCAAAGCATGTGTGTCAGTTTGAAGAGCTTGCTTGTTTTAAGTATGCTAATAAGCATTGCGTTTTACGAGCATACCTGTCTGTTGTGTATCGAGTGTATGCCGAACTCCGAGCGCGTAGGTATAACTCGCGTTCCACTTCGCGTTCCACTTCGCGTTCCATTTCGCGTTTGTATGAAGATAGGATACAGGTAGTTGTCAATATTTTACACAAACATATTTAAAATGAGTATATGCGGCCATCAATTTCTAAATTGTTATGTCAAAATAAAGATGAAGTGTTAATTTTTACTTATTATTAAAATATCTAATGAAATATTAAGTATTGTTAATTATTTAACGTATTTTAAACTAACATGATTTTTGAGCTGATATAAAGTCAACTATTTGATTAAGGTAATTATTAAATCAATAAACTGTTAAAATAAAATATTATAAAAGGGCTGACAGATATGTTTCGAGGCATTTGTGTTTGTGAAACTGAGAAGTGAAGTGTCGTAACATACAATAAAGTGTCATCAGTCTTATATTTTGAATTTAATTTAATATTAATATAATTCGATATTCCGTCGGTTGTTGTTTAAATTAACAAACCTTTTACCCTTTTACCAAGTGGAGCAAACAAGGTAGATAACATTACCGTGGTAAGGATCTGGTATACTGATTTATTGAAAAAATAGAGAAGGTATATTAGGACATCAACAGCAACAATAATGATGAAGATATGGTCATTATCAAATTCAATTATAATTTAAATTACGAACTATAACGTATCATAACCGAGTTTTAGGTAACAAAATTTATTTAAGTAATATCCGGTAATAATTTCCCATATTCCTTAGCTTTATACTATATACAAATTACAAGGACAGCTATTCTCTTCACATCAACTACTCAATATTTAGAGAAAAATAGACATACGTAGCGCTCTCCAGAGTAATCTCGATCCAAGGCAAATCAAGGCACAAGGAAGTTTTAAAATTTTATATATACAAACCCTTGTAAATGGTATATCGCCCTGACTTGGCCAAATTAAAAATAACTAGCAAACGTACTTGTATAAATAAAATTTCAACGAATGAATGAGTTATTTACTCAATATTTTGAAAGTGCCAAAAAATGTCGAAAGCCTAAAAAAAAGAAAGCACAGCGCAAGTGTAGGAAAAGGAGTAATTTTTAGCAAAATGTAATTATATCTCATCAAAACAATAATGTGTAATGAGAGCTAAGTTAAATACAAGAAGCACCAAAGATGTCAATGGTGCGTTACGTTACGGCGAGGTGAATTTTTGCAGCGAGGTCTAATGCCACAAGCATAAGTTTACCGGCTAACTTACCCTCCAAACCGGAACATGATAGTGGCAAGCACTGACGCTATTACGACAGGAATAGGTAAGGCGGTGGTACCAGACCCGGACGAGTCAATGCAAAACTCTCCCACCTAGTAGCCACGATGGTAATAACTTACGTAGCTTATCGGTCGCTTTTTACGACTTGCCTGGCAAAACGGCAGTTGGTTTCTTCTTCAAAAAAGCCCGGATCAAAACGAGGTGTTGGTCTGGGCTGTTGATTTTAGGCAATATACATTTCTTTTTTTAAAAAGGTAAACAAAAATTGTAACAAATTACAATTATTGTTCTGTCAAGACATCAGACTAATAATCTTATAAGTAATCCCAACTAAAATGCAAGAATCGGTACCATCCAATCTAGTGAGCTGTAAACACGCGAGATTTTAAATTAGCCAATTAGAACACAGTGTCCCTTTCTCCCGCGCCACAGATTATTGGCAGAATAAATTTGGTGCAAGAAATCAATCATTATTATTCTAGAGTGGGTTAGCAATGCTCTATTCTAAAAGTACAAGTAATATTAAAAATATTAAATCGTTAAACATTCAATTTACGTATAAACCATAGATAATAAAACACAAACACACCAGAGACTAATAAATTACAAACGAACCTTCTTTTATCACCAATTTAATCGAACATAAAAACTGTAATAACACATAATTTATTGATATATTAATTAAAAAAGAAAATATTATCACGACTGTAATATATGCAGCCATCTTTAATAAAAAGAGAGAGACATAAACAGTATTATTAAAAAAACAGAGACAGAATGTGATATACTTTATGGGATGGTTGTTTTTTAATATCCACAGATTAAAAATGGATAAGAAGCAGCAGGCGGCTGTCCCGTTTATAGTTTCGCCTTTATTAATGTGTGTTTTAGAGGAATTTATGTCTGACGTGTGCTTGCTCTACCATTAGTGTACTGTCTTTATCTATTTTGCCTTATTTTTAATGCATCCTTTTGTTGAGAACCTTTCGTAACTATTTACGTATATATACGTTTTACACATGCACTGTAAATCTTATCTATTATCTTATTTCTCTTATTTATTAATCTTATATATTAATATCCTGTATATTGACCACGACTTCGCAATCGACGACGCCCGGGTTTGATTTCCGACATGGACAAAACATTTGCGTAAAGAGCACAGATGTTTTCATTTCTGAGTTTGCGTGTTAAATATATTTGTATATTTATAAATATATTTCTATGTATTAATATCGTTGCCTAATACTCACACTACAAATAAATAACTTAAGTAAATAGCTTGCTTACCTTAGGATTAGACCAATTCGTGTAATTTGTCCAGCCATATTTATTATATATATTAATACCTGAAGCAGAAACTTTGTACTCATTTTTAAGATGATGATGATGATGATGTTCCACACCGTATCCGGTGACGGCGACTCCTAAATGTTTAGTTGGTCAGGGTGATTTGCAAATCCAAATTTCGACTTAAAGATAGGATCGCAAGGCGCACTATATAACTGGTCTGATGAATTATATGTATAAAAGATAAGAGGGTTTTGGTCGAGTCTTCTGTACTTGGCGTTTTGTGTCCAGGTCTCCTAGGCACTTTTCTTCATAAGTATCCACAGCAGTGTGGATGGTATGACGCCATTCCGGTCTAAGGTGATGTTGCAGGCCGTAAGATTGCGTTTTAACACGTCTTTGTAGCGCAGGTATTGACCTCCTTGTTTACGCTTTCCACATGAAAGCTCAGAGTAGAAGGCAGCTTTTGGCAGTCTACTATCATCCATGGGAACGACGTGTCCACCCCATCTAAGTTGACGATTCAACCATTTTTAAGACAATCACGCGAACAGTGAAGTCTGAAATTTGGCACATGTAAAGTTTATATTTTAATTTTTCTTTCATTTCATTAAATCAATGAAAATAAACATTACACACACTACAGTCGTGTGACATAAATATATATACATACATGTAAGCTTTTTCTTGACGCTAGAAACTGTTGTTAAAATCAAAAGAGATTATATTTATATTAGCCGCCCCGTTTGTCGAGTGGTTAGCGACCCTGACTATGCAATCGACGGGGCTCAGGTTCGATCCCCGACGGGGACAAGCTTTGTGTGATGAACATAAATGTTTGTATTTTCGGGATTGGGTGTTTATCTGTACTAATATTATAAAATTGTAGAGTTTGTTTGTTTGTTTGGTTGTCCGCGGTAATCTCGAAAAGTGCTGAACCGATTTGAATAATTCTAGGCTATATAACATCTTGCTACGACCAGTAGGAGCGGAGTAAACAAAGTCCGCGCAGACGAAGTTGCGGGCAACAGCTAGTTGAATATATTCTAGTATTTATATATGTATTTCTATGTACTAGTACCGTTGAGTAACACCCATAACACAAGCAAATAATTTGCTTACTTTGGGGTTAGATCAGTAAGTGTAATTTGTCCCATGAATATTTATTTATTATTTATTATTATTGTTTAGTCTACGTTCGGAATTCGACCAAAGGACGATCGCCACTTATTATTATTATTGTCTCCTCCATTTCTCGCACCAACTGCTTCCTATTCCTGCCGTAATATCGTCAATGCTTGTCACTGCCATGTTCGGTTTTGAAGACAAGTAGGCAGTAAAGTTATGTACCTACGTAGATATATGGCATAGCAACTTGAGATTTGAATAGCAATGTAACGTTTACACTTTCGGCGATAATTATAGGCGATGTGTGTTTCTATCAAGAGGATCTTGATTGTTTGCCTTCCTTAACCCATTCTCATTCGCTGTACTCAAATGAGTAAAGTCCCGTTTTTGAAAAAAAAAACAAATCTGTAAAATAAATGTGTTTTCTTTTTAATAAAAAACATAGAGGCACATTTTTAAGGTTATGTCAACAAAACAAATTAAGATATATATTTTTTAATTTGGGTCATGTTGTGTCATGTTGTTTCATTTTGAGTATCCAATGTATCTACCAGTTTTGGCCATTAATGGGTTAAATGTTAAAAAAATAAACTTAGCTCATATCATTCAAAGCTTTTTTTTATATCATAAGATAGCAAATAAGCAGATGGGTCTCCTGATGGAAAGAGTCAACCATCGCCTATAGACACCAAAGGTGTTAATGGTGCGTTGTTATCTTGTGGCGAGGTCTAATGCCACATGCATAAGTCTACCGGCTACCTTACCCTCCAAACCGGAACACGACAAGCACTGACGCTATTGCGGCAGGAATAGGTAAAGCGGTGGTACCAGACCCGGGCGAGACAATGCAGAACTCTACCACCTAGTAGCCACGATGTTAGTGACTTGCATAGCCAATCAGTCGCCTTTTACGACATGCCTGGCAGAGCGGCAGTTGGTCTATTCTTCAAAGGAACCCGGAACCAACACGGGGAAGTAAGTTTTTATTCGTTCTAAAATTTATATAAATTTAAAGTAACATATTCATCAAAAATGAATAGTCGAGGAATTTTATTATCTAGCCGCTATAACAAGCGGTACCACTATATCTCCGTTCGAGATCCACCAGAATTGAAAAGTTTTCCAATAAGGGTCGTCACAACGAATTGAACGAGGAAATTCAGCGTTCTTTCGTTCCCAAATGTTTCTTTTGAATCTTTAGACTACAATATTGGTTCTCAAACTTTTGTTCGTAGAAATACTGTTATGTAACCCTAATTGTTTTTAAATGGTATTTTTATACAGTTGTTTAACATTTAAGGTCATTAGTATATTTTTCTATAGAATATTCTAAGCAAAAAATATAAATGAATCTGTTATTAATAGTAGAGCCTTAATTATCAGATGTTTGTTGTAAAGTGTTGCAGTTTTTTTTATATACAACCATCTCCTAAACTCGTAGATATAAAAACGTCAATGGTGCATCAGGGTGGTACCTAATCTAATTGCTAAGTTTACCGGTATACCCTTTAATTGCCAGTGACAAGAATTACGCTAATAACGTCTAATACGAAGAACAGTGATACAATGCTTATATTCTACTGTATTTTTTATATCATAGCATAAGATAGCAAATAAAAAGATGGGTCTCCTTATGGAAAGAGACAACCATCGCCTATAGACACCAAAGATGTTAATGGCGCGTTGTTATCTTGTGGCGAGGTCTAATGCCACATGCATAATTTTACCGGCTACCTTATTCTTCAAAACGGAACATGACAGTAACTAGCACTGATGTTATTGCGGCAGGAATAACTAAGGCGGTGGTACCAGATCCGGGCGAGCCAATGCAGAAGCCTACCACCTAGTAATCTTAAAAAGAGAGCCAAATTGATACGTAGTAAAAATAAAAATGCAGCATCAGAATTTCGCATTTTATTACCAACATATTCACTATCCTCTGGAAATTAAATTCCTGTAATATTCGTGCATATTGGCATATCGTTTTTTATTACGCCCAATAAACTCCAAAATTGATCCGACATTCAAGATGGCCGGTAATCATTTGGGGATGACTGGCCACTTTTGGAGCCTTTGATCGTCGCGTCACCTGTCATAACGCAGGATTGCCTTCAACGAGGCTATAATACATTTTTCTTTTTATTGTGGCCTGTATTTATTTTACCGCTCGATCACCTTAAGAATGGCCTTAATTGACTTTGGTTAGATATGGATACTCTTTGTTGGAACAATTTTTATGTTCGGAATTTAAATCTTTGATTTATTCTTGCGAGATTGGAACAGATCGTATACATTATTTTTTTTTTTTGTTAATGAGATGGTATCTTAATTCTGGTGATAAAAGTTTGTAAATGTGGAGAGAGTTTACCATGGCACCTTATTTAAAACGCAGTATTACAGTACTATATGCCATACTTAATACAAGGCATACACAAACAGATGCACATGTAATTACACAAACATACACACACACTCACGCACACACACACACACACATGCTCGCACAGATGCACAGACACACACACAGAGGGAAAGAAATATACATACACACACATCAAATTTCAAGTTTATGATATTCCAGAAACTAAAGTCTTTTATTTTGGTCATAAAAACGTGCAATTATTGAAAATTACAAGTTTGGAACTCCTTTTATGCACCTACATATAAGATAAATTACACCTCGTTTTTATAATCAATTCGTGCTGTTTTGCAGTTATCAAATCCATTCATGTTGCTTGTTCTGTGCTCTCTTTAAAGAATATATCATCTTCCGTTCTGCCAGGCAGTTCGCAAGAGGCCAAAGATTGGCTATGCGAGTAACTAACATCATGGCTACGAGGTGGTAGAGTTCTTTGCTGTCTCGCCCTGGTCTAGTTCCACCGCGTTACCTTTTCCTGTCGCAATAGTGTCAGTGCTGGTCACTATCGTGTTCTGGTTTAGAGTGTAAGGTAGCCGTTAGACTTACAGATATGTGTCTTTGGTGTCTATAGGCGACGGCTGTTTTTTTCCACCAGGAGAGCCATTTGCTTGTTTGCTACGAATGAATGAATGAATAAATACTCTTTTTGCACACCAAATTTAACAAGACTGATTATGTACACTACTTACAGCTAATAATTATGTATATATAGCGGGTACATAAAGGCGGTCTTATCGCTAAAGAGCGATCTCTGCCAGACAACCTTTAGGTAGAGGAGATCTTATAATTAATATATTTTAGGTAGTAGTGCCATTAAATTAAGGGATATAATTTCCAAATATTATCTATATTATAAAAAATATAAATATTATCTATATATATAAATGAATAAGTAGATTAATAAATAATAATAAAATACATAGGACAATATATAGTAAACATATTTGTATATACATACAATATATTACATATATACTATAATAAAATGACATATATAAACTCTACTATTTATTCATATACATATACTGACATATACTACATACATGCACACGTAAACTTACATATTAACATTCAAATTAAACAAGAAAATTCTGTAATGATTTATTTATAGAATAAGATTAAGATAATGATTTTTAAGAACAGCCTTAAAGGAGTGTAAACTAGGAGCTGTTTTGATGTTGTTGTTTGATGCTGTTGGAAGAGAGTTCCATAACCCAATAGCTTGACAAGTAAAAGACTTATGATAATAATTAAGATTTTGAGAGGGACCCGTAAGGGTGCAGCTACATATATCGAACTACGGCGAAGGTTCGTGCTATCGCGATATCCCGAACTGCTTCGCGAAGAGCCTTGACGCGTCACTGCAGTGGGCGTCAAACTGCGGTCCGCGGGTGATATATTTAGCGCGGCCAACACAATAGATTATATAATTATGATAAACAATAATAATAATAGCAAACTGTAATTTGCACATGAAGTTAACTAAAATACTTAGATATACTTACCTATATAAATTTCCTCGTGTAACCTGTTTGCTTGCATTACGATTATGATGACCAATCCGCCCCTGTCGTTCTGCCAGATATTTATAATATAATAGCTGAGTCCGCAACTTCATCCGCGTGGAAAACTTTCTAAAAAAAGGTAGCCTTAGTTACTTCCTATCACATCAGCTATCTGCCAGTGAAAGTCCCGTCAAAATCGGTCCAGCCGTTCATGCAATTTGGCATTTGAAATAGTTGAAGATTCGGGGTCAAAATAGGCTAATTTTTTTTTTCAAAATTTCAATCCCTGAAGGGAATGAAATTTGTATTAAAAACTATTTCGATGACATATTTATCTCCTAGCGGGAGAAGATGCGCGGGTCAGCTAGTAGTTACATCAATTTAAAGAGTTTAATGAACGGCCTCTTGTAATTTGTTTTCTTTGTCGCGGAGCGCACAAATATAACCTGCGGACCGCGGTTTGATAAACAGTGATAAAACGACGTCATTATGACGTAAGCAGGTGTCGCGATGTAGCTCGGGCTAGCGCGAACCTTCGCCGTAGCCCGATATGTGTAGCTGTACCATAAAAATAGATTATACACCGATCTTAACTGTCTTAATTTACCTCCTAAAAAAGTAAAACCTCTCTTTTAAGTAGTTAGGGGTGCAAAAATCAAACAAAATACAGTACAGAAGATAAAGTATGTGGACATTACGGCTAAAACGGACTAGCAATCACTTGAGTTTTGTTCGGTATTCAGTGACATGATCATATTTGTGTAGGTTAAATATGAACTTATAAAAAAAAGATAGTTCACAAAAGTTCCTACCAGATTTTTAATAAAAGAATTAAAGAAAAGAATAAGTAGGTATATCTATACTAATATTATAAAATTGTAGAGTTTGTTTGTTTGTTTGTTTGTTTGGTTGTACGCGCTAATCTCGAAAACTGCCAAACCGTTTTGAATATTTTTTTTAATTGGATAGCCTGTTTATCGAGGAAGGTTATAGCTATATAACACTTTGCTACGACCAGTAGGAGCGGAGTAAACAAAGTCCGCGCGGAAGAAGTCGCGGGCAGCAGTTAGTCGATTACAAAGTTACATGGTAAAAAAATAAAATGATCTATTTATTTTGTAACAAGCTATCCATTGATTACCAAGTCCCGGAAAGCAGCAAAGATTAGAAGCAGCCAAAGTTAAGTCAAAATTCATCTTACTCAGATCGTCCAAGTTGTCGCATAAAACATGTGACTGTTAACTTAAACGATTGTAGAATTTACCACCAAACTGGCATTCCCCATGTAACGGCGGGCGCGTTTTAAAAAACGGATCAACTATTTCACGTCTAGGCAACCCGTAAAAGGATCGAGAAGAAAAAACTTGAGAGGTGTCAAGGGACACCCGGATGGAACGAAGTTCCTTTTATTATTATTTACAAAAAAACCTGTGTACACTCAACAAAAATAATCATCGCGACACCACACAATGCGAAATAGAAATGAAAATATCTGGTTTGCTTTCTATAAGAGAGAGAGAGAGAAACATCCGCACGCCGCACAGCTTACAATACCTTACCTTAAATAAATGGGTTTAGTACAACTGTTTTACTTATTTTGCGATGATATCAGTGCTAATCGCTATCGCGATGCGGTTTGAAGGGTAAGGGTATCCAGTTAGCTCCTTCAAACTAGCTGGCGGGCAGGCAGATGAGTTTTTTAGAAAAGGCCCGCATTCGGCATTGCATTTTTAGCGGCACTATGAGACACATACATGGTTTGGATACTAAAACACAGCCACACACAGTTCTTTAAATTTCATTTGCTTAGATCTATTGTGTTGGTGTGTGTGTGTGTGCGTGTATACGTATGTGTTTCATTATCATTTATTTTTTTACTAGCTGTAGCCCGCGACTTCGTCCGCGCGGACTTCTTTTACTCCGCACAGCTCCTCCCCCGTAGGTGATAGCGTGATAATATATAGTCTATATGTTGACCCGACCTATTAGTAATATTCATGCAAAATTTGAAGTAAATCCATGCGGTACTTTTTGAGTTTACCCCGGACATCCATACAGACAAACAGACAAACAGACAGACGGACAGACGGACGGGCGGACGGGCGGACGGACGGACGGGCGGACGGGCGGACGGGCGGACGGGCGGACGGGCGGACGGGCGGACGGGCGGACGGGCGGACGGGCGGACGGGCGGACGGGCGGACGGGCGGACGGGCGGACGGGCGGACGGGCGGACGGGAGGACGGGAGGACGGGCGGACGGGCGGACGGGCGGACGGGCGGACGGGCGGACGGGCGGACGGGCGGACGGGCGGACGGGCGGACGGGCGGACGGGCTGACGGGCGGACGGGCGGACGGTCGGACGGGCGGACGGACGGACGGACGGACGGGCGGACGGGCGGACGGACAGACAGACAGACAGACAGACACACAGAAAAACAGACAAACAGACAAAAATTCTAAAAACTATATTTTTGGCTTCGATATTGATTGCAGATCACGCCCCAAGTATTATTTAAGAAAAATATTCAATGTACAAGTTTTGACTTTCCTACGATTTTATTATATGTAATAATATAACAATATATATAGATATTACAGTATTCATACAAATATTTGTATGTATTACTATCGTTGTCTAACTTCTATAAAACAAGCAAATAATTTGCTTACGTTGAGGTATTAGGTTGATCAATTCGTGTAATTTGTCAAGCGATATTATGATTCTTATAGTACATGTACAATCAACTTATTTAAATTGTATAAAGCCTGGTTTATTGTTAGTGTCCGAGTGTTTGGATCGACTTAATCAGGACTTTCAACGTAGCCTCTTTTCCGATCCTGCTTATTAAATAAAAAAATATATAATTCGCGCTGCGGAAGCCAAGCTTGCGTATCTAGAAACTCTCTAACCGGTTTGATTGAATGGAGAGAGCTATGAATGAAGAGGAAGCAATCCAAAACTGCTTGTATCGCGAGATATTTAATCGGTTGTCTCTGTTTACAATGCAAGCATTTTGGCGTGAAGATGTACATGCATGTATGTATGTAATCATTAAGATTAAAATGCCTGCAAGATACACACAAACATATTATATTTTATGCTAAGAAAAGTTCCGTATCAAGTATTTCTATTTTTAATTATTTCAAGTCACGCCCCGGAAATTCATCATTTATACAAAATGACGGATGTCACCCGTCAGCTGCGTCATATTAATTTGATTAAACTATTTATTTGGTAAACCGGGGTTACTTATCTGATCGTGGCCTAGTGTTCTTTAAAAAATAATTTTTAAAAAGTTATTAGGTTGTAGAATAATGTCCATCACTGCATGTAGATTTATGAGGAACTAATTGCAAAATCCGTCTTCAATTTCCTTTTATCTTTTTTACCCTACGTTCAATTTTTATCAAACTTCAACGGGACCAATTCACTTAAAATACCTACATGAAAATATTTATCCCCGTGTTGATTCAGAATCCTTTAAAGAATAAACCAACTGCCGTTCTGCCAGGCAGGTCGTAAGAGGCGACCGATTGGCTACACGTGTTACTACCACCGTGACCACTAGGTGGTAGAGCTCCGCAACGACTCGCCCGGGTATATGGTAGGTACCACCACCTTACTTATCCCTGACGCAATAGCGTCAATGCTTGTCATCGTCTTGTTCCGGTTTGAATTTATTACTTATCTTCTGTAGCCGGTAGACTTATGCATGTGGCATTGCCATCCCGCTACACGGATAGCATATTTGGTGTCTATATGCGATTGTTTCTCTTTCCAATCAGGAGAGCTATTAGCTTTTTTGCTATCTTATGATTTAAAAAAGACTACGTAATAAACTGTAATGAAATTAGTGTAGTAGTATTACAAAAATTTGGTCACCGTGCGGGCAACAGGTGCGTCTCTCCCGACACGTGTCGCGGCGGTAATCGCTGTTTGTAAGGGTGACCGCCCACGTCTGATATTTGGTGACTGATTTTTTATCAGAAAAATAGAACGTACTGTTTGCAATAGTGCAATGCACAAGGTCCGAACGAATGACAAAAAAAAATCGGTCACAAATTATCGAACGTGGGTGGTCACCACAGACCATACAAATACTAATAGACACGGTGTTGGAAGCAAAATGAGATGAGCTCCATTGATATAAAAACCCAAGATACACAATCAGTGTTTCAAAAACGTCCTCTAAATATGAGCGCAACATTTTAAATTGTGCGCTCTATAGAATAGAATAGAATTGTGCGCAAATACATAGAATCGCATCGGTCGCGATACTGTCAATTTTATCACTTTTCATACACTGCTTTTTAAAAACAACTATAAAATCTTGCGCATAAGGTTGGATATGCAAAAACATATATTTTTGCCATATCTATAACTACTTGTGTGACATTAGCGACAGTTTTAGGTGTCAGTTTTGTTCGGGACTGTGCGTCTTGGATTTTTTATATCAATGAGCTCATATGAGTAAATTTATGTAAATGTCAAACGCTTTACATACATCGTAAAAAATAGAAATATGCCCTATTGTGCTATTTTATCGTGTCCAATAAAAAGGTAAAGCTTGTGGAATACCTCTGAAGTGATTTTATTTCATCAGTAAGTATTTATTATAACTCAGTATTTATCTGTGTAAATGCAAGCGATACCTACCTAAGAAATTGCCTTTAAGGGCGTATCCTGTTTAATCCGTGGTAGTCACCCTAAAGAAAAACTTCGGTATTTTCTTCGGTGTCCTTATTAATATTTTTATTGTATAATTAGGTCAGAATTTAAGTGCCTGAGAATTGAGTACTGAACACCCGTGTTGTGTTGGTCCCGGGTTCCTTTGAAGAATAGGCCAACTGCCGTTCAGACAGGTCGTAAAAGACGACCGCTATACGAGTAAGGCGATTGGCTATAGGAGTCACCACCATCGAGGCTACTAGGTGGTGGAGTTCTGCATGTCTGGTACCACCGCCTTACCTATTTCTGCCGCAATAGCGTCAGTGCTTGTAACTATCGTGTTCCGGTTTGGAGGGTAAGGTAGCCGGTAAACTTATGCATGTGGCTCTTTTACCACAAGATAGTAACACACCATTAACATCTTTGGTGTGTATAGGCGATGGTTGGCTCTTTTCATCAGGAGTCCCATCTGCTTGTTTTCTATCTTATGATATAAAAAAAACTCGGAGTGTGTTTATTATGTACTTGTACAATCTTTTACCAGTCAACCTGTTTAAGAGGTTAGATATACGTGTTATGTAATAAATAAAAACTAACAGACAGACAGATATTAAAAATATTATCATCAGAAAAGAGCTACTTACACATCAAGACTGAGTAGCACATGCCGCTAACCCAACTGAATGAAAGGAGGTAAAGTGTGTGCGCCACGCAAACGATATTTAACGCTTATTCTGTGCAAGTTAATATTCCTAACATAAAGAAAAATCTCGTAACCATGTAAATAAATACTGCAGCTTATAAAAACTATTAAGCATCACAGCGCATAACGGGGTGCACACTGTAAAAAGCATGAGTTAATTTTTTCATAACTATTTAATAAGGAAGAAATTTTTATACTCACTTAACTAACGTTACCTGGTATAAGGTTTTTTATTCATTTAATGATTTTTGTATAAACGGAGGGTAATAAATAGGAGTAATAACATGAATATACCTTGAAGTATACTCTACTCGGTAGCTACGTTTTCCCCTAAAGGATGTTATCCTATATAAGCTGAAAACTAGGTTTATTAAAAAAAACGGCTGCATAAAAATATGACCTGGATTAAGAGAATCTTAACTAAAAAACACTTGTTCTACAAAAGTGACCTAATTGAGATAGGAGAGTTATGTGAGCGACAATTTATTTATTTATCATTTATTGTACTCAAGACATAACCACAGAATGCGGGACAATTTGCTCCGAACCATCCCGAGATATCGCGTCTGTGAGAGTTATCTATGTGTGCGTCGAATATTACTTATATGCACATTGGCTTCTGCTAGTTTCCAGTATTCTGTGATATAACATAGAACAAATACGTCATAAGATAAATCTAGTTGACTATTGAAATAATTTGCCGCGGGCCGCACAAATACCGGCCGCGGGCCGCAGTTTGACGACCACGGTTCTAGAATTTCACAAACTGTATTAATATTTCATATCAATAACTTAAAGCAACGTTCCTAAACTCTAATGATAATGTGACACCAATCTAATACCTTTTATTTTATGAATGAATCTACGCAATCAACGGGGCTCGGGTTCGATCCCCGACGGGGACAAGCATTTGTGTGATGAGCATAAATGTTTGTATTTCCGGGTTTGGGTGTTTATTATGTATGTAAAAGTATTTATATATGTATTTTTATGTATAAGTATCGTTGACTAACACCCATAACACAAGCAAATAATTTGCTTACTTTGGGGTTAGATCAATAAGTGTAATTTGTCCTGTGAATATTTATTTATTTATTGTATCCATTCAATCAACAAAGAAATGTGTAATATAATTAAAAACATTATCCGTAACTTGAAGTTTTAATTTGAAGAATGACACTGTTTTACTGTTTTATGAATAATTATTTTATGGTTCAGAATTATCCGAGCAAGTGGATCACGATCCTCAGCAATGCGGGACCGAATCAAGAGAAAGAGATAATAACAATTGTATGCGTATATATTATGGGGTATAAATAAGTTTGGCGGAACCCTGATAACTATTCTACGGAAACCCCAAACTAAGTTCCGCGGAATCTAATTTGGGAATCCCTGGCTAAAGGCATGGAATTTTTGTATTAAAAAATATTTTTTTATTTTTATTAGCGTTATGAGGCGTGCGACAATTACCTCGTTCCTTTGGTAGAACCATCTGCTTGTTTGCTAAACTGTGATAAAAAAAACTAACATAATAAGGTACTCCAAACATCGTCATCTAAAACCAGAACAGTTTAATACAGGGGTCGTGATTAAATGATTCCGCTTCATCATTACGTTTTCATTAGTCAGAGTAAACGGGGCACGGTGGTCGGGACATCACAAGGATCTAATAATATTCGGTTCGCCATTTATAAAATTACTGATGATGATTTTGCACTTTCTTTTTAAACTTGATTAGTTACTGATGATTAAATAGATCAACGTATACCTATTAAAAATACCTACCATTACCGCATTCTCTTGCGGCGTATGTAATATGGACCGAATATATTCACATATTTTTATTATTCGCGCTATTATTCCGCGACTTCGTTCGTGATCCAAAATCATTACTTCCTTCTAACACAGACAC
Source organism: Apodemia mormo (assembly GCA_036924255.1). Taxonomy (NCBI): domain Eukaryota; kingdom Metazoa; phylum Arthropoda; class Insecta; order Lepidoptera; family Riodinidae; genus Apodemia; species Apodemia mormo. The sequence continues at coordinate 44,020,583 of JAUPFN010000003.1, read as the reverse complement.
TTCAATTTGATTTATATGTATATAAATTCAGCCTATATTACATAAAAATGGTACAAAGTTTTTGCTTCACGTATTATATATAGAATAATTCAGTTTGTTTTATATATATTCCTATATATTAACACCGTTATTTGAAATATTAAACGCTGAAGTATACTGGCTACCTTACCTTTCAAACTGGAATGATAATGACAAGCACTGACGCTATTGAGAGAGAAATATATAGGCAGAGGTACAAATCCCGGACGTCTCGAACAGGATTACAAATTATTACAAAATCCTCCCCCCTAACAAATACTATTTTTTACATTATAAGTTACCAAACAAGTAGATGACTTTCCTATAGAAAAAACAACCACCGCGTATAGACACTTAGATGTTAATAATGCGTTGTTAGCCTTGAGGCGAAGTTTTATACCACATGCATTAGTTTACCGTCTACCTTACTCTCAAAACCGGAACACGACAGTGACAGGCACTGACGCTATTACGGCAGGAATAGGTAAACTAGGCCTGGGCGAGACAGTGCAGAACTCTAGTAGCCACGATGATAGTGACTCGCACATCCAATCTTTACCTTCTACGAACTGCCTGACAAAACGGCAGATGGTCTATGGATGGACCTATTACCAGGGAAATATAAACTAATACTAAATACCGTATCCAATTTTATTCTGGTATCCATAATGAAGTTGTTAAGGGCCCCTGAACATCAACATCATCTCGATACATCTACTGATAAGCCCCCATAGGGCGGACCCACATCAGTAGCCGAATCAAATGAATGATATGACAAAATTTTTTTAACGGGAAACGTATTTTGCATATTAACTAGAAAAATTTAATTTTTCTGGCCAGCTTAGTAATGTAGCAGAAGGTTTAGCTTAGATCATAAGATCCCGGGTTCGATTCAGGTCAGGCAAAATGATATGGAAGTTTTTTTCTTGGAAAAATCTTAGAAGAATCGTACAAAAAAAGATTGACTCTTCTTCGATTACTGAAAATGGGTACAGCAAGAAAAACTTCACTTGAAAAGAAAGGTTTATACTTTTATCATGCTAAATGGCCGTACAAAATTGGATTAAATATTCTTTTTTTTATATATCTTGAGATAGCAAACAATCAAAGATGGGTCTCCTGGTGGAAAGAGTCAACTATCGCCTGTAGACACCAAAGATGTTAATGGCGCGTATCTATCTTATGGCAAGGTCTAATGCCACATGCATAAGTTTCTATACAGGTAATATATTCGGATTTTAGATGTAAGATACTTTTGATTTCTAAAAAATATTGTTCCTGTGAGATTCACCAAAAAATATTGAATTTGAAGTTGGTTGAAGAGCGCAGCTAATATAGGAATAATTTTAGATTAAACATGAATACTGTTTTCTCATCATTTTTAGTTGCTAAGTGTTTTGTAACGAACTTATGAGTATAAGAATAAACTTTGCGTTGATTCTGCTGGTATAAAAGTTTTTATTTTTAAAACTTAACAAAGTGACGTATCTGCATGCCAGATTCTTAACGAGGTAGGCAGAGAATTGAGTGCCATAATATAACGGTTCTGACAGACTTGCTTCCTCTACATTCAAAACTCTCTTCGTGCAAACCCGCCGGTTTCAGAGATGCTTGACATCACCATGTCCGAACATTTTGGAGCCCGGATTTTGATCATGGTAGTTCCGTCTTGATCTCCACGGTACCTACCTCTATTTACACTCTTTGTTCGTTTCGTTTTGTTTTTTTTTTTTCAATGCGAAAAAAATTAAATCTTAAAATTAATCTGTGTTTGTGCAATAATAATCAGTGAGCGTACAAAAATAAGTGATTATTCATTATGAAGTTGGCGCGGATTTTTTTATATCTAATTCGATTGTTTGTCGTTTGTTTATTGTTCGTTTTTCTTTTTTTTCGACGTAAAATTGGCTCACGATATAGTGGTATCTTTGATCTTGAAGAACAGATAAGGCGGTGGTACCAGATCCGGGCGAAACGTCCTAAAACTTTATCACCTGGTAGTCACGATGACATTGACACTTATAACCAATCTAGATATTATCTACTGTTTGGTGCAACTTAAAAGGTTAGGATAGTTTTTATCTCAATTGCCAATTATCACGTACCCCACTAAAATCTATACGGATAAATAAAATTGGAGTGGCTGTTTCTAATATTAAAATAACCGCTTTTTACTAAATGCATATGGACGATACATATACCAAAATATTTTTTTTACAATTTTTGTCTGTGTGTCTGTCTATCTGTTTGTTCCGGTTAATCTCTGGAACGGCTGGACCGATTTTGGCCGTACTGTAAAGCAAAATGTTTAATTATTTGTCATCTTCATATTATCAAAAAACAACCAAAAGATCTTTTACCGACATAAAGGTAATATGTTGTAAGATTTCTTTAAAACATATTAAACCTTTCCATTTACTCTCTAATCCAAAAATATGTTCGCAATCAAAGTGCCTACTCATAAAACTTAACCGAGTGAAAAATCAAAAACGCTTGGAAATTGGATCATCCTTATAAAAGGTAACTACTTATTTTTAGGGAGAAAATCCACCACCCACTTAATTCGCTTTTGAATTCACATAAACAAATATTATTTCCTAATAGGATAATAATAAAAATTTCATTTATTTAATAACATTTTTGGAACGAAGTTCCTTATCGCGCGTTGTGAATCTTATAGAAAGCAAGCCAGATATTTTCATTTCTATTTCGCGTATAATTAATCGAAAGGAATTCTTCGTTCGATCCGGGTGTCCCTTGACACCTCTCAAGTTTTTTTTATATATCATAAGATAACAAACGAGCAGATGGCTCTCCTGATAGAAAAAGCCTATGTTTGTCCTCAGATCTTCAATTTACCTGCCAAATTACATCGTAATCGGTTCAGTGATTTATCTGTGAAAACGTAACAGACAAAAAACAGACAGACATTTATAACCGTTTTAGAAATCTACCTTCGGAAAATGACAAATTAATTATTATTAGTACAAGAGTCTTGAATTAGAAGCGACGACGATAAAATTGAAGTTATTTAATTTGCCAAATTTTACGCTTATATGAAACTACTGTGAGGAGTACAATAAATTTAATGCTTCACCCTTCATAGAGTGAAGTGCTATTCGACTCTCCTGAAGATCCTTCGGTCACGAAGTAAAACGTGCCTTGAATACATAATTTGTGTTACTGCCTTCACTACTGACGTGAAAGAATGTGTGATGGACGTAGGTGGACTACTGTGTCGCTTGGATCTTTTTTAATTTTTAGACCTTGGATAACTTTAGCCCGTTCCTAAACATTACCTTTTGTTTCAGTTGAATCGTAGCACTTTCCTAAATATTTTGCGGAAATTTTGCAAATTAAATAACTCCGTTTAATCGTTGAATTGTGAATTTCCGCAAAGTAACGCCTGAATTTATAAAATGTCATAACCAACATGTTTTATAATGCTGTGCTGTGTCATAACCAGTAGCATTATTATTTATGCTTGTGGCAATAAGAACCCGCCACAAGGATAGCAACGCACATTCACATCTCTGGTGTTGCACATTCACATCAGCGATGGTTGTCTCGCTCCGTCACGAAATCCATCCGCTTGCTTGCTATATTAAATATTATCATAAAAAGAAATTCAAAGACTAAATAACCTTAATCACGTCATGATTATCTTTTGGTGATAAAACATAGTTTTATTACAATGTGGTAAAAATGTGATTTTAAACTATTTGCGAATTTTCTTTTAACGATACTTAATTTTGGCCGATTCGCATAAAAATCATTAAATTATTAACATACCGATTGAATTCTGTTTATATTAATTAGTGTATTTTAAATTATTGTATTTCCACAATATTTATTTTATTCTGAGGTGTATTTTAATTGGATTCCACGGAGCTTTACATTTATTAGAGTCAAAGATTTTTATGTACTTACTAACTACATTGAACTCTCTGATTACAGTCATTTCTAATTTACTTCACAGATCACTGCTTTTGTGATTCTAATATACATTTAGATAAAAAAAAGCTGTAACGTCATATATTCTTATTTTCCCTTTTTTAGATCAAGCATGACGATAATTAAGGGTACAACATGCTGGCTGATACTTTGCAACATTTTAGAAGGTCCTTAATTAGCTATTTATTTTTATGTCTATTTAAAACTTTTGAACGTATCTAATGACAATATTATGTCAAAAATGACAGTAAAATATCATGGAAATCATTAAATGCTTTTTGACAGTCTGACTTTGTAAAAACTTCATTAAAACTTAAACGCGATGAACATTCATGAAACTTTTTAATAGTTTTGTGCCTAAAAAATGCATTTTTTTAAACAAAAGCTCTTTCTGGGTTTAATTCTAATAGTGACATTTTAATCTCTATATTTCGAGAGTTTTAACATCAGACAAAGGAAGAGTAGGAGTATCTATTTATCCCTGACAGAGATAGCCACAGACATAGCAGATGACGGCAATATTTGCATTTCACGTGTTGAAAAGAAGTGAAAAGTATATGAAAAATGGCACGCTTAGTTTCTTATAGATGAATGATAAAATATGTCCTCAACTAGAGACTTGCTCTATCGGGATAGCCATTTGCACATGAGAATAGATAACTGTATTTCTGAGTCTGGATGCTTATTAATTTTATTTCTAGTATGTTCTAGGTGCGCCCCGCAGCCCGCTGTATTACAAAAAATGTGTGAATCTCACAGGAACATTGTATTTTTCCGGGATACAATTTAATCTGCATGCTATTACAGACTTTCGCGGTGCCAAATTTTATCGGTTTACCATGATTCATCGGTTTTCTCGGTTATCTCGTTAACCGACAAAACCTGTGATCCTCATCGCCGCATTTTACTGACCTGATAACCATTGTCGCCTATTTCTAGGCGATTATCAGGACCGACAGGTTCACGTGCTCATTGTAAATGCGACAGTGGTAATTAACTACCCGACAGACTACGAGCTGATACTGAGATTTTAAATTTTGTGAAAACTTCGAAAAAAATTCAATAACGGTTTTCCTGGCCCGAGGTCGAGCCCGGAACTTCATGATGTATATTCTGCAAGGATACCCCTAGATAGGTCCATAAAATAATTGAAAAATGTTTAATATTCGCCTCAATTTTGGTACAATATTAGATATACTTGTAAAATAAAATAATAACTTATGTAAATACCGTATCCTTCCAGATGAAATATTCATTCATTCATCGTTTACCGTCCCGATGATCGAGTGATAAGCGACCCTGACTAAGCAAATAATGGGATTCGATTCCCGACAAAACCAACATTGATGTGATAAACATAAATTACAGTATTTCTGGGTTTGGATGTGTGTTAAATATATTTCAGTATTTATATACATATTCCTATTTATCAGTATCATTGACTAACAACCATTTTACAAGCGGATGATTTGATTACCTTTTAATCATATACTCAAATATTAGGTATCCAATTTCAACAATATTACTTACTTACACACACACATATATATGTATATATATACATACATACATATATATATATATATATATATATATATATATATATATATATATATATATATATATATAGGACCTATAGGACCTATAGGTAGGTCAAACTGATAACCACCTTTTTTTAAATCGGTTTTAAAATGCATTTTATCAGTAGTCCTCATAAAGTCAAAACAAACAACCCATCCCATTGCACCCGTCAAACTGGCTCATCAACGGCTTAGCACAGAATTCATATTGGAAATTATGGAATATGATTTATGAAAATTTAGGGGAACACCCACGTTACGTTGCTAAATATTTAATAGGATCTTAGAAATAAGAAAATAGCAGGCATGGAAAAATTAAAATACCCGATAATTAAGTGTTGTTCTGGCAAAATATAATTTCATGCTTGCAGTACCTATCTTAAAGTAAAGATCTTACTCATTCTTAAAATGCCGGCAATGCAACTGCAAGACCTCTGGTACCTATTGTGAATGTCAATGGACAGCGGTGACCACTTACCATTAGGTGCACCTCCCGCTCGTTTGCCCCCTCTTCTATAAAAAAAATACTGTATCTTCACGCCCGTATCACTGAAGAGGTAAGTAGAGGAACAACAATTGCATCCACGATTTGCCAAATATACTTAGTCCCACAATGTGATAGGTTCGCAAACTGGGCACTTTTGCAAATCCCGAGCAACGTTGTTTTTATCAGAAAACTGAAAAAACTCATTTTTAAATTGCCTGACCCGAGAATCAAAACAGTGATCTTATGTGGTCAACACCAATACCGGACCACTAAGCCGAAATTATATCCTGAAAATATTATTAATCCCTATGTTTTTGGTATTTCCATAACATAATTAATCATTAGAAACTACAATATATCCGATTCATTCTTAGTGGAAACAAGTCTTTTATATTTATGAGAAGAAAATTAAGTTAGCCTCCAAATTATGAAAGAAACGACTCAGCCAATAAATTTTTGTTGGCTCTTTAGTTTATAGCAATATATCATTTTGATAAAAACCCTTTCATTTGTTAAACACACATATCTTTCAACTATAATTAAGTGTTTTGGCACGCATGAAGTTTAAAAATTTTTTTGAACAAAAAAATTTTGTCACGACTGGTATTTCTTACTACGCCACGTAAGCTAAAGAGAACCAAGTCTATATTTATTATTTTATTTATTTGTTTGTTTATTTAACACTTTATTGTACACAACAAAAAATATACATAACAGAGAATAACAAACGAAAACAGTACAAAAGGCGAGCTTATCCCTAAAAAGAGATATCTTACAGCCAACCCGAGACAGTGAAATACAGTGTTAAAACAGAAATGGTAGACAGTGTACAATTTAATTTAAACACAAAAAACTAACTCTAATTAATTATATATAATAATTTAAAAAAAAACAAATATTTAATTTCATGTATGCTAATTCTAACTTGCAGATAAAAATCAAAATAACTCTAATTAATTATATAATAATTTAAAAAAAAAACAAATATTTAATTTCATGGATGCTAATTCTAACTTGCAGATAAAAATCAAAATAGTTATTTTGATCAGACGACAAATAATGAAGTCTCAGTTGTTTTTAAATGAGTAAAGTGAAGGACTATTATGGATTTGATGTGGGAGTTAGTTCTATATTAAGATTATAAATGCGAAATTTTGGATGTTTGGTTAGATGTATGTTTGTTACTCAATCACGCCAAAACTACTGAACAGATTTGTATTAAATTTGGTACACAGGTAAATGGTATAATGACCTGAAATAGGGCAAAGCGGGATTCACAAAAAAACTTATAATGCAGCGAGCTGCATGCTGCAGCTAGTATTTATTAACTAAGATATTTCACGATCCCTGCATATTTGATTAGCTTCCTCCATGTTTATGTTGTTTTTAATACAAATGTGCTAGTAACGGAGACTCTTAGCTCCATCAACAGCAGCAATTGATCACGGTATGATAGTTTCGATCTTTCCCGATACGTACATATTGATCTATTCATATACACATTTTAAATCTGTCTTAAACTCCACTTTAAATGCTGTTTTATTTCTTCTGGGCTTCTAAACTATTATTATTAAATAAGGTATTTTTGTTGATGAGAACAGAAAGTTAATTAGGTATTTCAAGATAATCCTATTACTAGCGATTATGTTACGGATACTGTATCTGTTTGAAATAAAAACAACAGTCTAAAGACAAAAGTAAATCCCACTATTCACAACGCGATTCCCGTCAAATAAAATAAAGAGCAGCGCACTCTGAAGCCTGCTCTTTCAACGGGAATTATATAGCATCAAGTGCTTAAGTCACACAGTGGGACGTTTGCAAGACAGAAAGAAAATACAGTGTTTTGTTCATTGAATAAGCAAACAAGCAGAAGCGTCATTGTCTATCAAAAGAATTGATTTATGAATGTGTTTTGAGGTCTGTGGGCGACTTAAACAACATATAAAAAATTGATAGATAATTTTCCTATCGCATAATTATTTCAGAAATATATATATATATATAATAGAAATATATATATATATAAAATATAAATGATATTGCGTAGCACGCAGCAAATATATTACAAGGTTTAAGTACTTATTAATCCGTAGAATCCAATGTTATTGTTCGAGTTTTTTTATTACCATTAGACAGCAAACAAAAGATGGTTCTCCTGATGGAAAGTTAAACTATACACGCCTATACTCGCCTATACACCAAAGATGTTGCTGGTGAGTTGCTATTCGTGTGACAGGAAGAAAATGCCACATGCATAAGTCTATTGACTACCTTACCCTCCGAACCGGAACGCTACAATGACAAGTATTGCCACTATTGCGGCAGAAATAGGTAAGGTGGTGGTACCAAATACCCGGGCAAGACGTTGCGAAACTCTACCACTTAGTCATGATGACATGACACGTATAGCCAATCGGCCGCCTCTTATGACATGGCAGAACGGGTGTTCTGGTGCAGCCCGGCCACAGTCAATTTTGTAATTTATAGACATAAAATTTAAATGTTCTTTTAATGTTCTTACAGTACCAATGAATAAATTAAATGTACCTCAAGTATATCTCCTTAAAAGAGCACTTTTTGGTGGCCGGGAAGTAACGTATACGCTGCAGCCCGGCCACGGTTATATTTTCCAGTAGGATGCCCAGAATGTTCTTAAATATAAGCCAAATAAATGTTCCATTTGCGTTCTTTGGTTTTTTGAATGTAATATACGAACAAAAACGACTGTATAAGCAAAAAATGATTTCAAATTAAAATGTGCACTTAGCGCCTGTAGAATTAAAATAGCAAATCTGCTTATTTGTAAAAAGCTGCTATCGCAATTTTTTTAGGAGCAATTCTCTAGAAAACCAGACGCAAAGAAAAACAGTAAAACAGTTTTGATTGTAAAACGATGGTGCATTTTCCTATATAATATATTATTATTATAAACAAAGTAATTATAAATATATTATATGTATCTAGATGTACGTAATTGCATTAATAATTTTATATTACATTCAAAAAACCAAAGAACGCAAATGGAACATTTATTTGGCTTATATTTTATTTATTTGGCTTATATTATTAATGTTCTTGCAGTACCAATGAATAAATTAAATGTACCTCAAATACATCTCCTTAAAAGAGCACTTTTTGGTGGCCGGGAAGTAACGTATACGCTGCAGCCCGGCCACGGTTATATTTTCCAGTAGGATGCTCAGAATGTTCTTAAATATAAGCCAAATAAATGTTCCATTTGCGTTCTTTGGTTTTTTGAATGTAATATATGAACAAAAACGACTATATAAACAAAAAATGATTTCAAATTAAAATGTGCACTTAGCGCCTGTAGGATTAAAATAGCAAATCTTCCTATTTGTAAAAAGCTGCTATCGCAATTTTTTTAGGAGCAATTCTCTAGAAAACCAGTAAAACCAGTAAACCAGTAAAACGATGGTGCATTTTCTTATATGATACATTATTATTATAAACAAAGTAATTATAAATATATTATAAGTATCTAGATGTACGTAATTGCATAGAATATTAAAATAATAAAAAAAATTTAAATGTTGTAGGGAATTGTAATTGCATTATATCTACGATTTGTTTTCTACACTCACATATTTTTATTTATATTGATAATTGTGTACTATATCGGTAGGATCTTCTAGCGTATGCCACCTACATCTTGAGCGCAGTCATCGAGAATCATGGTGAAGCACTATATATGTATATATATATATATATATATATATATATATATATATATATATATATATATATATATATATATATATATACGGCATTAGATTACACATTATTTAAAAATATAAACAATATAAAATCTTATACTTTTTACGTTACTATACAATTAGATGGTTCTTCTCACAGAATTATATTTTTCTCAACTAACTTTAAAGCTAGTAAGAAACTTAAGAAAAATACATAAAACGATAAACTTTCACTTATAAAGTAAAAAAGTGTGATCCGTGGGCGCTGTGTTTGCTATACGCAAAAAACTGCAGGTGATTTTTATGTCATAGAATAGAAAACAAGCAGCTATTTCTCGTGATGGAATGAGGTAACCTGAGAGTAGTTAATGCTATTTTCCTGTAGGTCTGTTATATTTTTAGCGTAAAAGCTATTAAAAAACGCAAATATGGAAACAACAATATAAATAATTAATTCCTTCTCAATAATTAAAAATCGGTACACCTTATTAAACAAAAATTGTGTTTCTGAAGTTAAATGCACTAATGATGAAGACATACATGTAGTATGTCTTGATGTTAGTTGCTTACTTCACACGTGATATCTGATTTTAACACGTCTAGTTGTGTGATCTATATACTTTAAATAGATTAGACAGATAGTCAGCCAATTTTTCTTTTAGAAAATTAGGAGAGTAATTACTACAATTTAAAATATTAAGAGTGCGTTTTTATAAAATTTGTTTAATTATACATGTAAGATAAAAACGTCGGTTTCATTTTTATGTGTCTTTATATATGCCTCGATCATTATAAAACATCATATAAATTTATGGCTTAAGCTTTTTCGAAATTCTAATTTTATGAATAAAATTTAAAAAATATGTAATTAATTCAATAAATGTTTTAATAATATGGATTCAAGAGCGAGATTTAAAAGCCAGATTAACATAATATAAGGTAAGCATCGATTTTTATTCTTAATGTCGGAATCAGTAAATTAATAAAACAATTTAGTTGGAATTTCTGATATAAATATTCTTTGTCCAACAGGACCGAGTATAAATATAACTGTTCTCTTGGCACGGGATTCTTAATAAAGAGAGATATTTCTGTAAGCTTCGCGCGAAATTAACGATATTGTTTGACTAATGTTGTGTTTCCCTCGGAATATTCATGCAGGTATTAAATGGGGTGAATAACGGAATACGAAGGTGTATAGTTAATCTATGATAATCCAATAATGGTCATAGCTTTCATTGTGTATTCCTGTAAGGGGAATTGGTTGTTTTGTGAACGGATGATAACGATTTTTAAAGAATATTTTACTAGGTGGTATAGTTCTGCATTGTCTCGCCCGGGTCTGGTACCACCGCCTTACCTATTCCTGCCGCAATAGCGTCAGTGCTTGTCGCTGTCGTGTTCCGGTTTGGAGGGTAAGGTAGCCGGTAAACTTATGCATGTGGCATTAGACCTCGCCACAAGATAGCAACGCACCATTAACATCTTTGGTGTCTATAGGCGATGGTTGACTCTTTCCATCAGGAGACCCATCTGCTTGTTTGCTATCTTATGATATAAAAAAAAAGCAAATTAGGACCAGACGAGAAAGATTGTCACTTGGTAATAAGTGATCATCACCGCCCGTGAATATTTTTTTTATCATAAGATAGCAAATAAACACATGGCTCTCCTGATAGAAAAAGAAAACCTCCGCCTATAGACACCAAAAATGTGTACTTTGCTATCCGTGTGGCTGGGTGTTAGTGCTAATGCCATAAGTTTCTCAGCTACCTCACCCTCCAAACCGAAACACGACAGTGACTAGCACTGACGCTATTGCGGCACGAACCACCATTAACTTTTAGTTTATAAGCAATGGTTTTCTCTTTGCATCAGGAGAGCCATCTGCTTGCTTGCTTCTTATAATGTAAAAAAGTAGATAAATAAAAAAAAAGTTCTCACCTGAAATTGTGAGTAAATAACACATTTGACAGATACTACTTTACGGTACTATAATATACCGTACATTTGGCTTTGTGAGAAAAAATAAATCACGAAAATAAGTATGCAGTACTAAAATTTTTTAATCGATAAAATTAGAATCGATTTATCTTACTTACATAAATCGATTCTAATTTCAATCAAAATGGAAGATCGTAAGTATACGTAAAAGTGTATTCTTGATTAATATTTAATTTAATCAACAGTAAGTACCATAATTATTTTACAAACCGTTTATAATATAAAAAAATATAAACAACATGATTTTAATAATCGAATGATTACATTACATTGAATTTAATACGATTTAGTGGATAATAAGGATTTTAGTTTATGTCTGTCTGTTGTTATAAATTACTAAAATTTCATTTAGCTCTTTTTTTAAAGCACTCTAATAATATCAAATAAGCAAGATGATATGATGATAATTATGATAAGAATATAGTACGTTGTGCCATGCTACGTGCTACTTTATTTGTAGTAATTGGCTGTAATCTGCAAAATATCTACAGCTAAAGCTATAACTTCTCATTATTACAGTCAATCATAGAAGGTACTACTCCCAAGCAGCCGCATTACATTCATCACGCTGTTCCTGTTTCTAATTAACGTAATAGATTGATGTTCTCTATCAATACGAATTCGTTCTTCGCGCTTTACAGTGGTTTCAATTGAATACAAGACAGTTGTGCGATTACACTGAGCGCTAAGCCAAGATTCACGCGGATTGAAGGGCATGGGACTCGGTGTCACATTCGCAATTGTTTGCTAATCTCATTTCGCGCTCTTCACAACATTCCAGTGAGTACAGGGTAGCTGTGCGATTACGCTGATAGCAAAGCCGAGATTCACGCTGCGTGAAGATCTCAGAGGCGCGGGACTCGGTGTGGCGTTCACGATCGTCAGCTAATCTCATTTCGCACTCTTCACTACTTTCCAGTGACCGCAAATTAATTGTACGACTACGCTGAGAGCTAAGCCGAGATGCACGCTGCGCGAAGGTTTCAAAAGCGCAGGACTCGATGTGGTGTTCGCGATCGCTTGATAATCTTATTTCACGCTGCGTGAAGTTTTCTGAGGCGCGGCTCTTGTCTGGCGATCATTTGTTAATCGAGTTTCGCGCTCATGCGTACTTTCTAGTGACCGCACGATAGCTGTGCGGCTACTCTGAGAGCTAAGTCGAAATTTACGTTGTGTGAAGGTCTCGGAGGCACGGGATTCAGCGCAGCGTTCGCGATCGCTTGTTAACCTTATTTTACACTGCGTGAAGATTTCAGAGGCGCAAGATATTGTATAGCGCTCGTGGTCCCTTGTTAACCGAGACTGACGGTCCTCATCGGTTTCAAGGGAACAAACTAACCTCATCCTTTTAGCTGAGCTAGAGCTTTAAGATATATTACTTTTTTTCTTCTAGGCATTTTATATAACAATAATGTTTTTCCAATCTAATCATTGAATTCCTTTTCGTAGTTAGATTAAGCTTGAACAAAATTTTGCATTTACCTAGTAAAATATTTAAAAAAAACTGATCAATGTAAATATGAACCATTTAATTTTTTTTTATCAAGGATGTAATCCATCAAAGGGTTCCGTGTATGTTATTATGCTCTGGTAATAATTAATATTACGTCATTGAAATTTTTGTTTGAACTTTCTGAATCAGTAATTGCATTTTCCTGTGGGAACGAAAGATTTTCCCGCAGTAAAAAGTATCCTGAAGGTTAACCCGGGTAATTAGCTCTTACTACACAAAATTTAGTAAAAATACGTTCAGTAGTTTTTGCGTGAAAAGCGAACAGACAGACAAACAGACAAAAAATTCAATTTCTATGGTTTTGGGGTTTATGTCCTGTACACAATCGCAGTCCTGTAAAAAATACGCAGCAATAATTTCTCTAAAGAAGTATTTCATGTACAGATTTGATTTCGTTACTGTTTTATCATATTATAGATGACAAAAGTTTTTGGAAAAAGCATTTTTTTTGACATTACTTCGGCATTTTTGAATGAATGCATTTTGTATCTAAAACACTATTTTAGAACTATAAAATTGCGTTATTTTTCATTTGAAAGATCAAAATCAAACATCGTTTTCAAACCCATATAGCTTTTCGAATATCAAAATACTGTCATTTTTAACAAACTTTAAATTTTTGAACTCTAAAAAAATTTAAGCTTAGATATAGTTATTGTTTTTTGAGCTTAAAATAATTCAAAATTAGCTATATCCCTAAAGTTTTAGGGATGGCCAGCAAAGTCCATCGTTTCACAGTTTTTTTTTCTAAAATCAACCTCATTTGGACTTCAACAGGAGATGTAATATTACATCGATGACGTGTTTACTCGTGGGCAAAGCAGGGTAGGTTCGCTAGTATTTAATAAAACAACGTGAGTCCGCAGATACATCACAATTGCATATCAATACACAGAATGTAATCTGAAATAACTACGCAAAATACTCCAATACCATTAGCTTTAATACATCTATTGTGTCCAAAATACTACAGGCACGTAGAAGTAAAGCATTCAAATCCTGTTGTCGTGCAACCTAGTTCTAGATTGTCAGCGATCATTGAAATTCACCATAATGCTTTTATATTGGAGACTTATTCTGAAAGGTCATTCGATATTTGTAATTCCTATAAAGTATTTTACATAGATACTTACATAAGTACATGCGTACATAAATATATACATACGTACATATATACATGCATACATACATATATGCATGCATACATGCATACATACATATATGCATGCATACATGCATACATACGTACATATCCTAACGCCAGATCTTTTCTGGTGTAGGAAAAGAGAGCCGAGTGCCATATGTCACGATTCTTACAGATTTATCTAGCTCCCTCCATATTCATCACACTCTTCATAAAAACACGGCAGTTGCGAAGAATACTATTTTATCAGTCACGTTTCGATCGATCAAGCCGTTCAAAATGTTTACATACACACATACATAAGTACATACATTCATACATACATACATACAAACATACTGACATCATCGTGAAAATAGTCTGAAAAGGTTCCTGGGACCTCAAAAGTGGAAATCTGGTGAAAACTCGATTTTCAAAAATCGGGACAAAATCAGTAACTTCCTTATCTACATCGTAGCGGGTAGTTAAAAATTAGCAAATGTATTACACGTGTAATGCGGAATTGTGTCGCCAATATAAGCGTTATAACGGCAAATTCGTCGCTACCCGACTAGTTCTGCATTGTCCCGACCAGTAGGGCTACTCTTAAAAACCGATTTCAATTTTAAATGAATATTTATTGAATTTTGAAGTATTTCGGACTCTGGACAACTATATTCAATTATTGGATTCGGCGACAGTGCCACACGGATTTCGAAATTTTTTGGAACTCCTAATTATGCCAATGCCAATCCCGGGCAACATTGTTTTTAGCAGAAAATTGAAAAAACGCATTCTTTTTTAAATTGCCCGACCCAGAAATCGAACCCAGGACCCAGAGGCAGTGAAATAACATTTATGCGTTTGTACGACGTCAATAAATACAAATATGAAATTTTTCAAACAAAAAAAAAATTCTGACTTGTAAAACGTTGTACATATTGAAAGGCACGATTATAAATAAATAAAATAAAATAATAAATATTATAAAAAAATAATAAAAAGAAAATATGGCTTAACCACGTGGTAAACTTCAAAGAAATTAGTGTTATAATGTCCTAACACTGGACACTGAACGTTGCTTGGTCGCGAGCTCAGTAAATTCACGTTTACAAACAACTAGCGACCTGCCCGCGGCTTCGCTCGCGTAGCTTTTGTTCCCGTGGGAATATCAAAAAGGTTTATATACTGAAACCTTCCTCAAGAATTAATCTATCTATTAAAAAATCCGCAACAAAATCCGTTGCGTAGTTTTAAAGATTTATGCATAGGGACATAGGGACAGACAGAGAAAGCGACTTTGTTTTATACTATGTAGTGACTAGCTGCAGCGTGCAGCCCACTGAATTATAAAAAAATTTGGCGAATCCCACGGGATAACCTAATTTTTCCGGGATAAAAAGTCCCAGGTGATCATCTACTTGTATGCCGAATTCCATTCAAATCCGTTCAGTAGTTTTTGCGTGATTAAGTAACAAACGTCCATCCATCTATTCAAGTATCCATCCATTCAAACATCCATCCATCCAAACATCAAAACATCCAAATTTTCGCATTTATAACATTAATATAGATGAGCTTCTACGCGCGGTGCGCGACTGTCCGTATTAAACATAACATACTAAAGTTTCGTCCTCACCATCTCGATGCCTGGAAATCCACAACTGTGCGACTCTCGGGGATATTTTTGCCCCGCACTACACCTATGTGGAACCAACTATCGGCAGAAATTTTTCCGAACGGATACGACTTCGGGACCTTCAAAAAAAAAGCCTACTCATTCTTTAAAGGCCGGCAACGCAATAACAAGACTCTTGGTAGTGTAGTTGTCTATGGGCGGCGGGAATCACTAACTATCAGGTAAGCTTCCTGTCCGTTTGCCCCCTCTTCTATAAAAAAATAAAAAAAAATCATTTTTATTGGCTATTAAGATTTATTCGTTAGTCTTGGTTAAAAACTACACAGCTTTGTTTGTTTTTTTTTATATCATAAGATAGCAAACAAGCAGATGGGTCTCCTGATGGAAAGAGTCAACCGTCGCCTATAAACACCAAAGATGTTAATGGTGCGTTGCTATCTTGTGGCGAGGTCTAATGCCACATGCATAAGTTTACCGGCTACCTTACCCTCCAAACCGGAACACGACAGCGACAAGCATTGACGCTTTGCGGCAGGAATAGGTAAGGCGGTGGTACCAGACCCGGGCGAGACAATTAATTGTTTTTGAAAGTAATTTAGATATCCTAAGGCCCGCCTTTACTAAACAATATAAATACTGTAATAGTTTAGTGCAAGCAAACCAAGTAGTAATAATAAACAACTGTGTATTTAATTCACATAAATATCGTTTCGCAATATCAGAATAGGGTCGTAGCCTAAATTTGGGCTCAATTCCCTGTCCGGTCGTGTTCGCTCCAGGCCTAGCTTTACTGACAACAATCCACTATGTTGTGGAATATTGCATAATCGATGCTGTGTATTCAATGGATCGTTAAAGTATGAAGTTATAAATAGAGCCCTTGTTGTAAATATTTATCGTATTAAATCGATTCCCTTGTGAAGAATAGACCTCCTATCTTTCTGATGCTGAGCTCGAAAAAGGTAAGTGGAGGCTAACGTTCCATTATCATTGTGGTTATTAGATACTTAAAGGATAAAAAAAATCGCTTTTTTATATTATACTAGCTTTTGCCCGCGGCTTCGTTCGCGTAAAATAAGAGACAAAAAGTAGCCTGTCACTCTCCATCCCTTCAACTGTCTCCACCTCGCGTCAAGATGTCGCTCCGTTTTACCGTGAAATACGGACAAACAAACACACACATACACTTTCCCATTTATCCCTTCAACTGTCTCCATCTCGCGTCAAGGCGTCGCTCCGTTTTATCGTGAAATACGGACAAACAAACACACACATACACTTTCCCATTTAGTTAGTACAGATGATAATATATATTGGCAATGGCGAGCACTGATGTTATTGCAACAGGAATAAGTAAGGCGGTGGTACTAAGTACCCGAGCGAGAGGTTACGAATCACTACCATCACGAAAAAAGTGATACGTATAGTAAATCGTTCGAATTTTACGAACTGCCTGGCAGAATGACAAATAGCCTTTTGTTCATATGGGGTCCGGATCAACAAAGGAAAAAACGGGGATAGCAAACAACGAAATGGTTCCCAAGCACAGGGTGCGGGCTATAAAAATAAAAATGGTTCTAAATAATGCGGTAACATCTATGTAGCAACGTTTTTCCCCGTGTTGGTCCGATCTTCTTTAAAAAATAGACCAACTTCCGTTCTGCCAGGCAGGTCATAAGAGGCGACTGATTAGCTATACATATCACTACCATCGTGACTACTAGGTGGTAGAGTTCCGCAATATCTCGCAGAGTACTTGGTACCATCGTTTTACCTATTCCCGCTGCAATAGCGTCAAAGTTTATCATTGTCGTGTTCCGGTTTAGAGGGTAAGGTAGCCGGTAGATTTATGCATGTGGCATTACTATCCCACGACAGGGATAGAAAGTCACCATTATTAATGGTGCCTTGCTATCCATGTCGTGGGATAGATAGCAACGATATTAATGGTCCATTAATATCTTTGCTATCTATAGGCGGCAGCCTCTTTTTCCATAAGGATAGTGATCTGCTTATTTGCTAGCTTATAATATAAAAAGCAAGATGTAATAGACGAAACACGGCAGTGACAAATGCTGACGCTGTTATGGCAGTCAAAGTTACTGAACCCAGGTGAAACGTTGTGGAATTCTATCACCTAGTAGTCACGATGTTAGAAACAAATTTGATAATTCTTCGACGGGATTCTATCAAGCAGAAAGGCTTGCGTAAGCATTCTTTCGAAACGCAATACTTTAATAATACCTTTAAGTACTAATGGCCAATTACACTAACATAGCTTAGGACAATCCTAAATAGTAAGCTGTCACATTCTTTTCATTTAAGATAATAAGTGACTGCATAGTATGCATGGATCATTTAACAGTTAACATATTAAATTTCGTACTAAATTTTTTTAACAATTAACAACTGTTATTTATATTAACAAATACTGTTAAAAGTAATTTTTATGCATCACTAAAATTACCAATAACTTGATATATGATAATAATGTTATTAAAAATATTTCGAGGGACCATGATAATAATAACTGTTAAAAGTTATTAAAACTATTCTAGAGGACCTTTTTTGGTAGCTTCGAGTTTTTATTACTTCTAATACTTATTATATATAGGCTACTGATATAATATAACATAAATAAATAACTGTTAAATATTAATTAACTTTAACAACATAACAGTTAATCTAATTTAACAATAATTTCCATGCCTACTGCATACTATTTATGCAGATTGTCCTAAACTAAGATAATGTTAGTGCAATTGGCCATAAGAGTGATAATCATATCTTATCTTCTATTCTCTTCTTTATTTCTGTAACTAAGTCCTATATTATACAACTCAGTTTAACTGCACACGCTTTTCCAGATAATTTCTAAGTTGTCAGTGTAGTTTTCATTTACACCCAGCAATACAAATTTATGGGACTTACCGGCTTAAAAAAAATCACTTCAGAGATATTTATTAAGCCTTGACTTCTATTTTAGCACAATAAAGTAGCACAACATGGCATATTTGACATTTTGGAGCATTTGTTCATAAACGGGGCTAAGCGTTCCCCACCTAACGTGTCTATAAGTCAAAGTCAAAGTCAAAGTGAAAGTCAAAACATTTTTATTCAAATTATCCTTTACAGGCACTTTTGACGAGTCAACACTTTTTGAGTTACTACCGGATCGGAAACGCGGCCACACACTGAGAAGATCCGGCGGAAGAAACTCAGCGGGCTTGTCTTTTTTTGTGCATATACATTTTTTTTAAACAATGTTTTTACAATTACAATTACAATGTATTTATGAATAATATATTATAATTACTATGAGACTGCTATGAGGAGCAATTAATCCCATGCCTTATTATCATCCAAATATTCAGATATTTTATAGTAACCTTTTTTACAAAGTTTAGATTTGATACATTTTTTAAATTTGTGTATTGGTAGATCTTTAATAGCATTTGGAAGTTTATTGTAAAAGCGTATAGATTGCCCCATAAAAGAGTTACTTATTCTGTGGAGACGTGATACATGCAGAGCAAGATTGTTTTTGTTCCTTGTGTTTACATTATGTACATCACTAGTTTTCTTAAATGAAGAAATATTTTTACGAATATACATCAAGTTTTCAAATATAAACTGTGATGGTACGGTTAAAATATTAATTTCTTTAATATTTTCTTTTAGGGAAACTCGTGGACTGAGATTGTAAATAGCTCTTACAGCTCTTTTTTGTAAAACAAAGATTATATTTATATCAGTGGAATTTCCCCATAGTAGAATCCCATAAGACATAATACTATGAAAATAACTAAAAAACACAATTTCCGCAGTGTCTACGTCACTAATCTGTCTCATTTTTTTAACTGCAAATGCCGCTGAACTCAGTCTACTCGTTAATTTGTCGATATGTGGTCCCCACTGTAGTTTTTTATCTATCGTAATCCCTAAAAAGACAGTAGAGTCCACAAGATCCAATTTGTCCCCGTTAAGTTGTACATTGGTATCTATATGCCTTACATTAGGCGTTGAGAATCTAACACGCTTGGTTTTATTTCCATTTAATAGGAGGTTGTTAACATTGAACCAGTGTACAACTTTTGAAATCGCAATGTTCACTTCGTCATACTTACCAACTCGTCTTTTCACTTTAAATAAAAGTGAAGTGTCATCCGCAAACAGTACGATTCCATGCCTATCGCCAACAAGGAAGGGAAAGTCATTTATATATATCAAAAACAAAAACGGACCAAGAATGGATCCTTGTGGAACACCCATGGTGACAGTGGCACCGTTTGATCTTATTCCATTGACATCGACCCTCTGAGTTCTTCCATTCAAATACGAAGTCAGAAGATCGAGGGCCTTGCCTCTAATGCCATAGTAGTGTAATTTCCTGATTAAAGTATTATGATGAACACAGTCAAATGCCTTAGATAAATCACAAAATACTCCAATTGTATCATGTGATTCCTCCCAGGCTTCATAGATTTTTTTCAATAATTCCACACCAGCATCTACAGTTGAGCGACCCTTTGTAAATCCAAATTGTTTAGGATGAAACAATTCAAATTTGTTAAAATGTTTTAACATTTGATTAAGAATTATTTTTTCAAATATTTTACTCAGGGAAGGCAGAACCGAGATAGGCCGAAAGTTGGTGGGATCTGATTTACAGTCAGACTTAAATATTGGAATTACTCTTGAAAGTTTCATTAAATCAGGAAAAACACCATTTGTTATACAGCAGTTAAATATTACAGCTAAGTATGGTGCAATGATATTTATTACTGAGGCAATGATTTTAAGGGAATGGCCCCATAATTCTGCAGTTTTTTTAATGTCTAGTGTTTTGAAAGCATTTAATATATCTTTAGAATCAATAAAAGAAAATTCAAAATTTGATTCACACTTGTTGACACATTGCTTCAATAATAATTCCGCGGTACTGGCTGAAGAGCTTAGACTTTGAGTTGTTCTGATGGCCACATTAGAGAAGAATTTTTCAAATTCCTTTGCTACCTCCAAATGTCCTGTAACATTGACTCCTTCTACATTTAATTGGTATTCTTCATCAAAAATTCTAGTCTTGCCAATTTCACAATTTATGATGTTCCATGTTGCCTTTATTTTGTTAGAAGATTGTTTTATCATATTTTTTATGTGTACTTGGCAGCATTGCAAGCTCTTTTAAAAATCTTTGAATAATTTTTGACATACTCTTTGAATTCAGTACTATGATTAAAAGATTTTTCATAATATAAATCAAATAACCGATTCCTGCTTTTAAAAATTCCTGCAGTTGCCCACTCACTAAAACCTCTGCGTTTACTTACAGATATAGATTTTGGTGTAAATATTTGCCTATATTCTGTATCTATCAAATTAAAGAATGTATCATATAAATTATTTGGATTTTCTTGAAAGGGCATCTCAGGGAATTTTGCAGCTAAATTTTCTTTAAAACGTTCTAATCGACTACTATTTATAGGAACAAAAACAATTTCTTTTTTCTGAAGTTTATTTGGTACTCTCAAAAATTGAACTGATTGCCCAGTATGGTCTGAATCTAATGTATTTATAATTGAGCTATTTGTAGGTGTTATATTTGAAAATATGTTATCTATACAAGTAGCACTAGAGGCAGTTATTCTAGTTGGTTCATAGAAAATTTTGTGTAAACTATAAGATTTGAATAGATTTATAAACTTATGTGATAAAAAAGATTGTTCTAAAATATTAATGTTAAAATCTCCACAGATAACAATGTTCATCTTTGAATTTGAGAACCTCCTCCATTTTGTTAGAAAACTCCTCAAAAGCTGCACAAGGAGGCTTATATACACTTATTACAATAAATTGCTCGAACTCAATACAAGCAATCTCGATGACTCGTTCAACAGAAAGGCTCACAATATCTTTACGTTCTTTAAATTTAATTAGTTTGTTAACAATAATTAAAGAGCCACCATGTATCATCTTACTTCTGCTAAACGAGCTGCCA
Source organism: Apodemia mormo (assembly GCA_036924255.1). Taxonomy (NCBI): domain Eukaryota; kingdom Metazoa; phylum Arthropoda; class Insecta; order Lepidoptera; family Riodinidae; genus Apodemia; species Apodemia mormo. The sequence goes on along the minus strand of JAUPFN010000003.1, from coordinate 43,998,548 downwards.
ACTATGTGATTATTGAAGCTGAACACGATCTGATGACTTTTAAGCCAGTGTTCTGTTATACAAAGAATGTCCACGTTATTACAGTTCATGAACAACTCCAATTCCAAATCTTTACCCATCAGCCCTTGAATATTTTGGTGAACCAGGTTTAACTGACAGTTTAATTCTTTTTTATTATTAGCTGATGGTACATTTTCTTTACATTTGCCTTTGTAACATATATATTGTGTATCAATGGCAATTTCGCTTACACTGAAATTTAAATGTCTATTAGTACCAAATAATGCATTGCAAGAGGTTGACTCCATTGTCTTAATTACTAATTTAAATTATGTGGAACATGTTCCACGCTCAAAGGAATGCTACTTAAATTACGTAGCTGCTCAATAGAAGCAGCTGTGTTATCCAAGCATTTGGCTTTCTTTATTAGAAATATAAAAATATAGCGAAATTGCTATTTGTCTTTTATAGTAATTAGAAAGATAAAAATTATCTTTAGTTAAAAAGTATTTAATTTTAATAAATGAATTACAATCTATGAATTGAAATTTATCGTCATACAATGACATTGTTTGTAATCTAATATTGCACTTACAAGTATTCATATTATGGTCTATTTTATAGCGCCTTCTTACTGTTTGTTAACATATACTTAGAACTTTGCGTGCAATAGGCTAGTTGACTAAATTTGAAAAACTGTTTAATACTTTACACTATTAGGTATATTAACCAATTTTTTTTATATAGTATTTTTTTTAATTAAAAAGAAATCCACGGTAACTTTCTGCACTGCCATGGCATATAATTGACATCACGTCGTGGTCATAGATACATCACATGTTCTATGATTTGTACGAAAATGTCAAAATATGACGTTTTACCACGGTGTGACGTAACGCTTCCAGATTTATGTTTACTGTCACGTCACTTGTCTATTATTGTCGAAATTATATCTTAAAACTATTAACCCTTATCTTTTAAAATTAATATTTCAGTTTTTTTTATCTTCCATATCATAATAAATCATAAGAAACTACAATATATCCGATTCATTCTAAGTACATACAAACACATACATGACAGGGTTATTATTAAGTATATCACGGTCAGCTTCAGACTTCTGCCTCAGTATTTGAACTGGAATTTTACAATCCGCCTCTAAACAAATTAACCATTTAAACACCTAGTTATTCAAGTTTCACATATATTAAAATTAATCATTGTTCAACATACTTGTGTTAATTATTAATATTTAGGAATTCTACGCTTAATTGACTTAAAAAAGTAAACAACAGCTCGCAAATAACTAAATAACTTTGTAACTGCTGCAGTGAGCGTAGTTTTTGTTTATTTGTCCGTACACAACGGAAAAACAGATTAAAATGGCCCCAAGCTGAAAAGGAGCGAAGTTGTGAAGGCACGTAGATTAAAAACAGTGAAAAAACTTGATTTTTTCCAGTGAACAAAGTGCACAATCTCGGCGGCGAGCTCTCTGAGTGCGGCTTGGGACAAGCTACGCAGTTTCAACGATGAATATGGATTTTTATAGCAGTTTGTTTAATCTCATGTTTTATCATTCTTCTCAATGTTTCCTAGTAAAATAGACTGCCATTCTGCCAGGTATGTCGTAAAAATTATTATTCGGATTGGCTATACTAATCACTACCATTGTTATTACATGATGGTAAAGTTCTATAACGTCTTGCCCGAATTTGGTACCACTGCCTTACCTATAATACCGCAATGGCGTGTTTGTTACTATCGTATTCCAGTTCGAAGACTCAGGTAGTTAACAGATTTATGTACTGGCTACCACTGTATCAGCCGTCTCAATGATACGGGACCCTCGGGCTACAGGCCCCGAAATGTGTGTAAGCAAAAATTTGAAAATTATTATCTACAATGTCAATAAATCTCCTGCTTAAAATATACCTAAGGACTTCAATGGGACAACTACGGCTATCAGACTTGTCAGTTGTCACTATTATCTCTAAAAGCAGAAATTTTAGGAAAACTGAAATTGTCTTTAGCTATAGATGACTTAACAAAACAATTTGCTGAAAAGAGGCAAGAAAAGTGTATATTTAATTTAAATTGCTTAATTTTTGGGATGAAGTGATAACTTATAATCAATAAATATTTATTTTAATTTAATGCAATAACTTTTATTTCTTTTATGAGAAATATTTACCCTTCATTTGGGCCTCCCGACTTATGATGCAGGGCAGGGCCAGGGTTGATGTCAAATAGAAACGCAGTGGCGTAGCATGCCTTGGAGTAGCCAAGGCATGCTACGCCACTGCGTTTTTATTTGGCATTAACATCCGCGTCACAGATGGCAATGCACCATTAAAATCTTTGGCCTCATAAGCGATAGACGTGTCTTTCCATAAAGAGATCCATCCATCTGTTTGTTTGCTTTATAAAATTATTTTATTTACGTACCAATTAACAAAAAATAAACTCATGATGCAGTTTTCATGATGCAGTTTTCATCATTTCATGCAGTTTGCATGATGCATTTCAATCATGATGCAGTTTTCATGCTTACTTATTCTTATTGCAATAGGTAAAGTGTCACCAACTTGTCTATTCCTATCACTGTAATCTGAGTTGGCGGGCAGGGTAACTGGTAATTTTATGTTTGTGTGCTGACATCCCCGCCACGCAAGAAATAACAGATACATCATTAACATATTTGTGAAAATAAATACAATTTTTCTAGCTTTCGGAATTTTCATATTTATGTCCAATATCGGCTGGTAAATATAAATAACAACACGTTAATAGAGCGCAACAAACCATTTAATTTTTTCTTAGGTATAAAATGATCATTACCAAACTGTCAAGAAGTATAGGTATATATCTACTTGTATGCAGTGTATCCTATACTATAAAAAATGTTACAGAATTTTTTCTATACATTTTATCAATAGTCTGGGGTCTAGGGCTCCATTGTCTATGTTGACCACATGAAGTCCTGGGTTCAATTCCCGGGTCAGGCAATTCAAAATGTGATTTTTTTTCCAGTTTTCTGATAAAAATAACGTTGCCCGGGATTGGATAAATGCACGGTTAGCTTAGGGCAATCCTATCTAAGACAATGTTAGTGCAATTGGCCATTAGTATTTTTGCCTAATTGTGGGTGCACCATAATGTACTTCTGCCTAGCTCTTCGAGGATAGGGGCGTGAAGATATTTTTTCTATATAATTACTTTTATTCTATAGTCTATACTATACGATAACACTTATCACATTCTATAACAAGGAAATACCAATTGGTCCTTCGGATAATAAGATATAACTAAAAGAGAGAAAGGTGTTGATACCATTGGCCTAGGAGTTTTCGAGCTTCGATCGGGTATCTACATATTCATAGACCGATGAAATAATAGAACAATATCATAAAACCTACATTTCAACTATAAAATGGATTAAGTAATAATTTCTAAGAAGTTAAGTTTTGAAATGCATTTCAAATTGGAAGATAGGCATGAACGACTTCCAAATCGTAAGGTCGATAGGTCCATGGATACTGTTTTCGCGCCACTCAGTTAAGCTAAGGTTAAAATGAAACTACGTGGGAACGGTAGGAAAGATATCATTCTCACGATATTCAATAGCTTTAAGCCCACTGTAGTTATTCAAAATTGAACTCAAGTATGATGAGTGAAGCTTGAAAATTGTCTCTCGTTTCATGGTGTGGGCATAATTTTGCAGCTTGTTGTGTTCTTCGAAGATTCATTTGCATTTGACCGAGGAACAATAATATCGGACAATCTTTTCGAAATGTTTGCCTCATTGTCAGGAAAATGGGAAGTTTTAGCAATGAATCTGTGAAAGCAATCGAATATCAATGGGCAGATGTTTCGGTAACTTCTTAATATTTTTGTACCAACATTGTCTTCTGATATTAAAGTCTTTAATCTTAATACAGATAAATTACGTGTCACGTTGTTTGTTCGCGATTGACTCCGAAACAAATGAACCGATTTCAATAAAATTTTATTCGGTAATATTATAGTCGGTAATATGTTTCGGTAGCTTCTTAATATTTTTGTATCAACATTGTCTTCTGATATTAAAGTCTTTAATCTTAATACATATAAATTACGTGTCACCTTGTTTGTCCGCGATGGACTCCGAAACTACCGAACCGATTTCAATGAAATTTTATTTGGTAATATAATAGTCGGTAATATATTTCGGTAGCTTCTTAATATTTTTGTGTCAACATTGTCTTCTGATATTAAAGTCTTTATTCTTAATACATATAAATTACGTGTCACGTTGTTTGTCCACGATTGACTTCGAAACTTCTGAACCGATTTTAGTGAAATTTTATTCGGTAATATTATAGTCGGTAATGTGTTTCGATAGCTTCTTAATATTTTTGTACCAACATTGTCTTCTGATATTAAAGTATTTAATCTTAATACATATAAATTACGTGTCACGTTCTCTGTCCGTGATTGACTCCGTAACTACTGAACCGATTTCAATGAAATTTTATTTGGTAATTTTATAGTCGGTAATGTGTTTCGATAGCTTCTTAATATTTTTGTATCAAAATTGTCTTCTGATATTAAAGTCTTTAATTTTAATATATTTAAATTTCCTGTCACGTTGTTTGTCTGCGATGGATTGCGAAACTACTTAACCGATTTCAATGATTTCAAGTACCCTTACCCTTTGGTGGGATATTTGAGAAGGGGGGAGGGAGATGACAAAAAGAACTTTCACCGAATCAGCTAGTTTAATATCTATGTATTAATAAGTGAAGGGGAAACTTTGGATCCCTTTTTAAAACAATTGCGTGAACGGTGGAAGATGAAGTTTAGCAAAATTAAAGCTTACATTGCGGGGGACTTCAGAAACCTAATATTTTTAAATTGTATTTTAATTAAAAATGCAATAAATTAATAAAAATAAACATTACACACTCTACGTTCATATGACATACATGATAAGATACACGCATGTATAATATTTATATAAGTACTATTTTCTTTACCTCGGGTGAATAATATACTTCATGTTCTTTATGGCTAAAATCAGTTGTCAGATTTAAAAGAGGTTTTATTGTTAATTCTGTGGTCGATTTTCGGTCACAGGCAATGGGTAATAATTATAAACATGCGCAGATCAATATGTGAGTTTATAACATTGTGGCTACTCGGTAGTAGAATTCTGCGTTTTCTCGCCTGTTACAATCACCTTAAGTTTAGTGACCGGTAAGGATAAAATTATGTAATAACATTTTCATATATATATATATATATATATATATATATATATATATATATATATATATATATATATATATATATATATATATATATATATATATATATATATATATATATATATATATATATCTTTATTTACGTAACCATAATAACTATATAAGCTGTACTTATGTTACATTTTTAACTTGATTGTGCTGTTTTCTGTGTACAATAAAGTATTAAATAAATAAATAAATAAAACCCCGCTGCAAAGATAGCAATATAGTTGTCTCTTTCCGTTAGGAGAGAAAAATAGCAAATAAGCAGATGCCTATTTGCTATTTTTAGAATAGCTTGAAATGCAACTTAATCAATCTTGAAATAAGTTTATCTATACATATAATAAAATCATAACTGTACAAGTCATAACTGTACATTGAATATTTTTTTAAAAGAATACTTGAGGCGGAATCTACAATCGATTCCGAAGCCAAAAATATGGTTTTTAGAATTTTTGTCTGTTTGTCTGTTTGTCTGTTTGTCTGTTTGTCTGTTTGTCTGTTTGTCTGTTTGTCTGTTTGTCTGTTTGTCTGTTTGTCTGTTTGTCTGTTTGTCTGTTTGTCTGTTTGTCTGTTTGTCTGTTTGTCTGTTTGTCTGTGTGTCTGTTTGTCTGTTTGTCTGTTTGTCTGTTTGTCTGTTTGTCTGTTTGTCTGTTTGTCTGTTTGTCTGTTTGTCTGTTTGTCTGTTTGTCTGTTTGTCTGTTTGTCTGTTTGTCTGTTTGTCTGTTTGTCTGTTTGTCTGTTTGTCTGTTTGTCTGTTTGTCTGTTTGTCTGTTTGTCTGTTTGTCTGTTTGTCTGTTTGTCTGTTTGTCTGTTTGTCTGTTTGTCTGTTTGTCTGTTTGTCTGTTTGTCTGTTTGTCTGTTTGTCTGTTTGTCTGTTTGTCTGTTTGTCTGTTTGTCTGTTTGTCTGTTTGTCTGTTTGTCTGTTTGTCTGTTTGTCTGTTTGTCTGTTTGTCTGTTTGTCTGTTTGTCTGTTTGTCTGTTTGTCTGTTTGTCTGTTTGTCTGTTTGTCTGTATGTCTGTTTGTCTGTTTGTCTGTTTGTCTGTTTGTCTGTTTGTCTGTTTGTCTGTTTGTCTGTTTGTCTGTTTGTCTGTTTGTCTGTTTGTCTGTTTGTCTGTTTGTCTGTTTGTCTGTTTGTCTGTTTGTCTGTTTGTCTGTTTGTCTGTTTGTCTGTTTGTCTGTTTGTCTGTTTGTCTGTTTGTCTGTTTGTCTGTTTGTCTGTTTGTCTGTTTGTCTGTTTGTCTGTTTGTCTGTTTGTCTGTTTGTCTGTTTGTCTGTTTGTCTGTTTGTCTGTTTGTCTGTTTGTCTGTTTGTCTGTTTGTCTGTTTGTCTGTTTGTCTGTTTGTCTGTTTGTCTGTTTGTCTGTTTGTCTGTTTGTCTGTTTGTCTGTTTGTCTGTTTGTCTGTTTGTCTGTTTGTCTGTTTGTCTGTTTGTCTGTTTGTCTGTTTGTCTGTTTGTCTGTTTGTCTGTTTGTCTGTTTGTCTGTTTGTCTGTTTGTCTGTTTGTCTGTTTGTCTGTTTGTCTGTTTGTCTGTTTGTCTGTTTGTCTGTTTGTCTGTTTGTCTGTTTGTCTGTTTGTCTGTTTGTCTGTTTGTCTGTTTGTCTGTTTGTCTGTTTGTCTGTTTGTCTGTTTGTCTGTTTGTCTGTTTGTCTGTTTGTCTGTTTGTCTGTTTGTCTGTTTGTCTGTTTGTCTGTTTGTCTGTTTGTCTGTTTGTCTGTTTGTCTGTTTGTCTGTTTGTCTGTTTGTCTGTTTGTCTGTTTGTCTGTTTGTCTGTATGTATGTCCGGGGTAAACTCAAAAAGTACTGCATGGATTTACTTTAAATTTTGCATGAATATTACATTACCTTATAGGCTACATACATATTATCACGCTATCACCTATGGGGGAGGAGCAGTGCGGAGTAAACGAAGTCCGCGCGGATGAAGTCGCTGGCAACAGCTAGTTTACAATGTAAATAAGTTATACTAACACTTTTATTAAATAATAGATGAACAGTTTTGGAATGAATAAAAAATATAGAAAATCTACGTACATATGTCCAGTGTTCTAGTTCAGCTATAACACCCAAAGATCTAAAGAGAATTTTAAATTAGCGAGATATCGTTAAAGGAATATTTTATGACTAACATCAAACTGAATTTTTGACTAACAATATTGTATAATCTATGAATTACAATAGTGTACAATTTATAAATTATTAATAGTGTATCTATGAACTACCAATAGTAAAAAAAAAAGATTACGCCCGTATCCTCCTAGAGGAAATCAAAGGTGCAACCAGTGCACCCGCGATTAGCCGAAGATACTTAGTCCCGCAATGTGATAGGTAACCAGCCTATCGCCAACCGGTCAATATTCTAATCCCGGGAAAAGTTGTTTTAATAGAAAACTGAAAAAAATACATTATGAATTGCCCGACCCGGGGATCAAACCCGGGATCAAGTGATCAACACTCACACCGGACCACTAAACCACCACAGAAGCGAGTATTTAATCTATAAACTAGAGTTTTTAGAGAGTACCGATATTATTACAGTTGGTGAACAACTACAATTCTAAATCTTTATCAATCAGCCCTTGAATAATTTTATGCATCATGTTTTACTGACATGTTAAACCTTTTTTTAAAATATTGAAACGTTCATTTTAGTCACGATTACTTTGATCGCTTTTCGGAAAAACGCAAAACGTGGTCGAAAACTTTTCCTTTGCGGCGTCTTTTCCGTATTTCCCTCACACAACTTACCAGTCACTGTTTAAGTACTGGCAATTTAACTCAGTATTTCAGTCTACCCGCACAATTTTGAATTTTATCTTCCAAACTAAAATCACCCTTATCAATCAAGAGCAAATTCTTTACGTAGTTACTGTGTATGTTATGTCTCTAGGGATCACTTTTCTGTGAACAAAGGATAGTTGGGTTCCTCCGGAGGGTTCACTCACAAGTCTTGTTCAAATAATTTTGTAAGAAGTTTGAAGAAGGGCTTTCCTGGCCTGAGGGTGCAAACTTATCGAGGGTTGCGGGTCGCTAGAGTTTATAAATAAAGACATGACAAAAGGCTCCATTATTCCCAAAGAAAGTTTGTGTAAAGTAAAAATGTACCATTTCTTTATTGTAAAAAATAATAAAAAGTTTTGAAACCAGCTGTGTTAACTCAGCATACAAAAACGTGCTCTGGGCCTGTTTTATTAAAATCGAGAATTAAATTGAAATTTTGTTTTATTTTTTACAATATCATATTTATAATTAATAATAATAATATAATAAAATAATTTTTTACAATATCATATTTTCCACAAGATTTCACTAGGTGGTATAATTCTGCAATATTTCGATTATTTGGTAACACCGTCATACCTGTTCCTATCGTAATAGTGTCGATGCTTGATATTGTAGTGTTCCAGTTCTGAAGATGAGGTAGCCGGTAACCTCGTGTTGGTCCCAGGCTCCTTTGAAGAAAAGGCCAATTCTGCCAGGCAGGTCGTAAAAGGCGACCAATTGACTATACGAGTCACTACCATCGTGGCTACTAGGTGGTAGAGTTTTGCATTGTCTCGCCCGGGTCTGGTACCACCGCCCAACCTATTCCTGCCACAATAGCGTCAGTGCTCGTCACTGTCGTGTTCCGGTTTGGAGGATAAGGTAACCGGTAAACTTATACATGTAGCATTAGACCTCGCCAAAAGATAGCAACGCACCATTAACACCTTTGGTGTCTATAGGCGATGGTTGACTCTTTCCATCAGGAGACCCATCTGTTTGTTTGCTATCTTATGATATAAAATAAATAAATAAATAATAAACTTATGCAAGTGTCATTCACACCTCGCCACATAGATAGCAACACAGCATTAACATGTTTGGTGTCTATAGGCAATGGTAGTCTCTTCTTTTCAGGATAACCATCTGCTTGTTTCTTATTACCTACTAGCTGTTGCCAGCGACTTCGTCCGCGCGGACTTCGTTTACTTCGCAAAGCACATCCCCGCTAGGTGATAGCGTGATAATATGTAGCCTATATGTTGACCCGACCTGTTAGTAATATTCATGCATAATTTGAAGTAAATCCATGCAGTACTTTTTGAGTTTACCCCGGACATACATACAGACAAACAGACAAACAGACAAAAAGACAAAAATTCTAAAAACTATATTTTTGGCTTCGATATCGATTGTAGATTACACCCCAAGTATTCTTTTAAAAAAATATTGAATGTACAGTTTTGACTTTCCTACGATTTTATTATATGTATAGATATAAAAGAAAAGCTGATTGCTCTCCTGGTGGAAATAAATGTATGTTCACCTATATACACTAAAGACGTAAAAGGTGCTTTGCTAATCGCGTAAGAAAGATATAATTATTACCTCCCCAAATAAAATACAATGACAGAAAATATCGCTATTAAGAACAGAGTTTAATACAGGGAATAAAGTTCTATAAAAATTTGGCCGTAAATAGTAATGACGCCACCTGGCTGACAGGAATTAGAATTGTCTATTCTAAATAAGAGCCAGTTTTCACTTAATTTTTTTCGAATAATTTACAAAATGTTTTATTCAGATAAAATAAATAAACATTGCTTGTAGCGAAGTAGCAGCCTTGTCATGATGTCCTGGATTGGAATGCTGATCCGCCTAATCATTCTAAATAAGCTTTTAGTTTTTCTTAAAAAATATAACTTCTTGCTTACTATTTAATGATGATATATTGAGAAACGTTATTATTATACAAAAAGGGTTGAGATGTTATTATGTATATAAACGTGTTAAAAATGCGATTACAAAATTTGTAACCAGTATACAATATACAATATACCTCATAACCTTAGGTTTGAATTATACTAGATAAATAAAATTCTTAAAATATCATGCTAACAGTGAATTAATTAAACATACAAAAGTTTTAATTGTATAGCTTTTATACTTTAGATTTTATTGATATCAAAAAAACTTTTTTTTCGTCACTGACTCACTCTCTGTTACACACTACCATGTGTCATAACTCATACGCTACTGTCACATGGACGTTACGAAGTAAAAGCTATGTACACATTTTTAAACGAATTATGCGAACGGTGAAGTATAAAATTTGGTGTATTTAAAAGGATTATTATTGAATAATTCGTACGAATTCACCTCGCATGAAATATGCGAATTGACATTTTTTAATAATATTATTTTTCGTGTAGGCGATTCGCACGAAGTTCATTTGTTTGGTGTACAAATCGACAACTCCAAAAATATGTAGTAGGCTATTGGCACATATTTTATTTTACAGATCATAAAATAAATAGTACAGTCACGTTCACCGTTCACGTATATATATATATATATATATATATATATATATATATATATATATATATATATATATATATATATATATATATATATATATATTTGTGTTCATAAGTCAACCTCTAAGGGGCAAATAAGGGTATGAAAGTTTCTATGAAAAATTATATCGATTATTATCGACAAAATATTAATCTATTCGCGGGCGAAGCTGCGCGGATCCACTAGTTATTTATAAATCTCATAATAAACCACGTTATATTGCAGGGATACAATAAAAGTGATAACCAATATCTTACATACAGTTACCTGTCACGTCTGTAACGTAGATAGTGTTGCCTCAGACGTAATCCCGTTATCGGTGTAAGGTTTCGCCGTGCCCCCGGGATGAATGTGAAATATAGCCTGCCAGTCTTTACTATTGTGTTATGAATATGATTCTGATCTAGTGAGACTGTATTTCGATTTAAAATAACGACAGTATCTCTACAAACATAATAAATCTCAGGAGTATATAATATTGTTGTTTTAGGTTTTGCGTTTTGTAGCGTTTTTTATGTGCCGTACATTGCAAATCTCTAGCATTTAATCAAAACCTGGGTTTTGTACCACCACAGTACCTTTTTTTCCTCAATAATATCAGTGCTCTTTGCCATTTCGTTTTTTTTCGAAATTACTAATGTCGCAGTAAAGACCCGTAGTTGACCCTACGTGTCTTCACTGCGAGATCGGACATTTGCTAGACAGAGACAGAGAATAAATTAAGGACAGAGATTAAATTAAATATTAATTTTAATTTTAATTTAAACACTGGCAAATGTCTCTCGCAAATAGCTGTCTTCTGTGAGACCGAACCTCAGCTTAGCGTAGTGTTCAGAGTTCTTAAATTTGGTGGCGAGGTCATGGCATTGCGCTTTACGATAAGCGCGGCGATAAAGAAGTCTTCGTCTTTGAGATCGGCGACAACGGTGAAGTGTTGAGTTTGTACCTACGTGTATGTGTGTATGCATGTGTGTGTGTGTGTGTGTGTGTGTGTGTGTTTTTATGTATCCGTGGAAGGTAAGGTACGCGCCACATTATCTTCACACGCTAGCAATACACAATTAACACATTTGGTGCCTAATGGCGATGATTACCTAACTCAATCCATCAAATAAGGCAAACTGTTTGTTTGCTATATAAAGGACAAAGAACACTGAGGCAGCCCTTAATACAACGGGCCATATTGCAAAATATCGCACAGATCGCTTTCATGTTTTTTATATGAAATATCACCCACTACGGCGAGGCGCAGCGGATCGCATCACGGCGGATTTCGTTCGGCGGTATTCAATGCGCTCAACTCCGCCCCGTTGTAGTGTACGATGGCAAGCGAAATTGCGCGCTTGTGTTCCTCCGTGTTTTAAGTATCAATTTATTAAATTTTGTAACTATGGATGAATAGCGATTAGGTAATAATGTTAATTTAAGGCTACTGTGATTTGCAAACTCTACGTCCTGATTAATAAAAGAAGATCAACATTAGGAAAAAAAATACGGAAATGTGCTGCGTTGCAATTAGTCCCGACCTGGCCCACTGCAGCCCTGAAATATAAAGAATTTGCATACATTTATCCCGTCAAAGGGTAAAGTACAAACGGAGTTTGAACGGAAACAAAAATAATCATGCGTACCTTGTAGCTTAATACACAATAATCTAATACCTTTAAACGAGCAATTCTTATATATATATATATATATATATATATATATATATATATATATATATATTAGGGTGATTCATTTGCGACAAACATTTTTTTTTTTAGGTGCTCAAGCAAAATTTTGTTCTACATATTGAAAAAAAAATTTCCACCAAGTTAGAGCTCTTAATTCGAGTATGAAGTGCTTGCCGTTTTAATTTGATTTTTTCCCATTAGAAATGCATGTAAATATTTTTATTTTTTTTTCAAATTTCTAATGCTTGGACACATTTAGTGATATTGGCATTCTGATTGCTGAAATATATCCAGGATTCCACGCTCTTTAAATGCTTTTCGTCAATTTTAATGTCGCCTGCTTTGGTCCACTGGTACCATCTGTCAAAGTTATGTTTTCGAATAAAATGCACATTTTTTTACTTTTACAGCGAAAATTGATTGATAGATGGAAAAAATAATACATATTTTTATAAAAAATTTGATTCTCTTCAAAAAAGGTCGTAACTTAAGTCTCTCAGACTCATAGTTTTTAACTTGCAGTAACTTTTGTAACTAAAAATGTAGAAAAATGATAAAAAAATTACAAATTATGATGTTTAAATTCAAGTTTTTGTTTCAAATTTATTTTTTTCATTACATTGTCAATTTTACTTTTTGTACTTTTATACCTGACATGTTACACATACTGACATACAGACACACATACACACACAAATAAATAAATAACACAATAAGCGGGAAACAAAAAAGTTAATACAAAATTTTAATAAATTTGTAATTTATCATAGTTTATATTTTTATTAGAAATACAACCGAAAGAAAATGAATTGTTATTTTATAAACTTTAAATGAAAGCTCTGTAAAAGTTGTAAACGACACAACCGAGCGATGTGTTGCGCTCATTGAAAAATTCAATGAGTTTGGCACATACGACGAAGATAAAAAACAATGCCTATTATTAACTGTTCAAAATTATAGAAAAGAATTCCTAACATGTACCAAAAAACTTTATTCAACAACAAAGTAATACCTAACTTATGTGAAGATATATTTAGTAAACAGAGCTTTCATTTAAAGTTTATAAAATAACAATTCATTTTCTTTCGGTTGTATTTCTAATAAAAATATAAACTATGATAAATTACAAATTTATTAAAATGTTGTATCAACTTTTTTGTTTCCCGCTTATTGTATTATTTATTTATTTGTGTGTGTATGTGTGTCTGTATGTCAGTATGTGTAAATAGTCAGGTATAAAAGTACAAAAAGTAAAATTGACAATGTAATGAAAAAAATAAATTTGAAACAAAAACTTGAATTTAAACATCATAATTTGTAATTTTTTTATCATTTTTCTACATTTTTAGTTACAAAAGTTAATGCAAGTTAAAAACTATGAGTCTGAGAGACTTAAGTTACGACCTTTTTTGAAGAGAATCAAATTTTTTATAAAAATATGTATTATTTTTTCCATCTATCAATCAATTTTCGCTGTAAAAGTAAAAAAATGTGCATTTTATTCGAAAACATAACTTTGACAGATGGTACCAGTGGACCAAAGCAGGCGACATTAAAATTGACGAAAAGTCATTTAAAGAGCGTGGAATCCTGGATATATTTCAGCAATCAGAATGCCAATATCACTAAATGTGTCCAAGCATTAGAAATTTGAAAAAAAATAAAAATATTTACATGCATTTCTAATGGGAAAAAATCAAATTAAAACGGCAAGCACTTCATACTCGAATTAAGAGCTCTAACTTGGTGGAAATTTTTTTTTCAATATGTAGAACAAAATTTTGCTTGAGCACCTAAAAAAAAAATGTTTGTCGCAAATGAATCACCCTAATATATATATATATATATATATATATATATATATATATATATATATATATATATATATATATATATATATATATATATATATATAATTGGAATCTCGAAATCGGCACCAACGATTTTCGTGAAATTAAGTACATAGGTACATAGGTACATAGGTTCCGGGGGCGATAAATCGATCTAGCTAGGAATTATTTTTAGGAAATGTCATTTTAATCGTGTTTTATCGATAATCAACTTAAAAGTCCCAATTAAAACTGAAAAATATTATTCGCCAATAGATGTCAGGACATCTATTGGCGAATAATATGTTGTTAAGTAACACGAAGTCAATGAGTGTTTGCTTTGAGGTTAAACTAAGAAAATCAATTGTTTATCTTATACCTTTAAACGAGCAATTCTTGTACAATCGGCTCCAACGATTTTCATGAAAGATTTTAGAACGATGATTCTTTATGATTTTAAAAGTTCTCTTTCTCCGCAAGACTGTGTCGCTCGTCTTCAAAATGCTTTTGGAAGAAAAGCACTTTGTTTGAGCACCGTGAGGCTATGGTTTGCTGAATTTGAGAGAGGTCGAGTTTCTTTACATGACGAAAATAATGTGGCAACTGTTAAGTGGTTAATTAAAGAAAACCCCCGGATTACCTATGAGACAATTCGAGGACTATTAAGGATTGGTATGAGCCAAATTCAGAAAATTTTACACGAATAATTAAAAGTTCAGAAATTTTGTTGTCGTTGGATCTCTCATGAACTGACAGCGGAACAGAAGCGGGCTCGCGTGAAATGGTGCTCACAGATACTACTGAAGTACGACCACGGACATTCTAATGCCGTTTATGACATTGTCACAGAAGACAAAACGTGGATTTATTGTTTTGAACCCGAAAAAAAACAGCAATCTTGTGAATGGGTGTTTGAAAATGAGAACAGGCCAACAAAAGTGACACAAGCGAGAAACGTTGGTAAAAAATGATCTCGTTTTTTTTCTCAGCTACGTGTCCCATCTGTACAATTCCACTTGAAGATCAAAAGAGTATTAATGCCGAGTGGTATTCTACCATTTGTTTACCCAGGGTGTTAGAAAAAGTTCGCGAAAGAAGACCCAAAAGCCGCATTCTCCACCCTACTCCGCGATAACGCTTATTCGCACACGGCCAACAAAACAAAGTCATTTTTAGCTTCCGAAAAAGTACATCTCGTCACTCATCCTGCACAAAGCCCCGACCTAGCACCCTGTGATTTCTGTATTTTCCCCAAAATCAAAGATTTGATAAGAGGTTTTACTTTTACCAACTCCGAAGAGGCAGTAATAGCGTTCAATCAGCACGTAGAAAACATACCTTAAGATCTGTGGTCCTCCTGTTTTAAAAAATGGTTCGATCGCATGAAAAAATGTTTAAAATGTAAAGGAGATTATTTTGGAAAGTTATAAATATAATATTTTGGTTATAACATGTGGTTTTTTTTAAGTTACGCAAAACTTATAGTGTGACCTACTTATAAACACTGAAGCAAAGCACTAAGTTTCCTTTTTTGACCGTCTCGTGGGCGCATCATAGAGGACTCACTGAAAATCAGTGTTATAGCAAATATTGCTATAGAGTATGCTGAGATGAGCATCTTTTTTTGGTATCACATCACTTATAAAAAAAGTAGTATAAGTTTACATTTTATTACTTGTTTTAGTTTTTAACTTGTTCATTTCTCGTCGTAAACTAATAATTCGACACGTCCCAAGAACAAAATCGTATGAAGAGATCAGACGAAATTGGTTTTATAGTAAAATTCACATTAAACACGCATAAAGCCAAAAGACAATATATTTTTTATAGTTATTGGTCTTTTGTTTTTGGAAATGCTCAAGTGAACATCATATCTACAATGTACTCCCACAAACAAATATATTGTAATTTGGTGGTTTTGCAGATACGATTTTGTTCTTGGGACGTGTCGAATTATATATTGTATATTATCAGCTGTAACAAATTATATAAAAATGTGGTACCAATAAATACTATTTTATCTTATCTTAATAGAGCTAGAAATAGCATATAGCCTATATGGTATAACCTCTTTGACTAAAACTGGATAGTAAACAGTACTCAAGTCCACTGGTATTTCGACCTTTTACGCGACAATCCATTCCAACGTCACCGAGGATATTGCGATGGAATTGCCTTTGTTGCAGTTGTACGGAATGTTCTTTTAAAATCGCTACCTACTTCGGAAATACGATCGGGAAATGTAATTAATTCTAATAACTAGTGTTCATATTAGATAGGTATTCCACGGTATTTCAAAATGATTTATGATAAAATATGAAATCATCTATAGTAGTTGGTTTGCAGCCTTGAAAGAAAACAAATGCCTTAGTTTTTTTAACTTCTCACTACGTACCTATGTAGATAAGGAAGTTACCGATTTTACCCCGATTTCCAAAAATTGAGTTTTCACCAGATGTTCACGTTTTGAGGCCTTAGGAATCTTTTCCGACTATTTTCACGATGACGTCAGTATGTATGTATGTATGTATGTATGTATGTATGTGTGTGTGTGTATGTGTATGTGTGTATGTAAACATCTCATATCTTTTGAACAGCTGGATCGATCGAAACGCATTCGATTGGATTCCGCTTAACTTAATTCCTGATTTCCTGAAGATTTGAACCGATTCGGTCCAGGAGATTTTGAGAAATTTTGAAAAAACAGCAAAAAAAATTTTGAGGGAACAGTATTTTTTTAATATAACTTTCAGATTTAGGTACCGATTGAGTACAAAAACTAATCAGCTCTATTCCTCAAAAAACTACGTTTCATACATAATGTGCATCAAAATCGGGTTATCCATTTGGGAGTAATCGTTGACGAAAAGTTTTGAAAAAAGTGTTTATTCGACATAGCTTCGAAATTTTTCAACCAATAATTTTTTGGTATTCTACGATATTTTAGTACTAAAAAAAAACTACGACAAATGCCGTTTCAAAAATCAAAATCGAATCTAATTCTCAAAACTTATAACTTTTCAAATATTAAAATTAGATTGTTTTTAGCAAACTTACTTATTTTTTTTATAACTTTCAAGTTAGTTCACCGATTGACTTAAAAATCTTATCAGCTTTTCTCCTTTAAAAACTGCGTCAAATATCGTTAATTTAATCAAAATCGGTCAATTTGTAACGCACGATTGACATCTTTAGTGACTATAGGCTATGGTTTATCTTTCCAGCAGGAGAGCCATCTACTTGTTTACTTTCTATATATATAAAAATCAATTGCTGTTCGTTAGTCTCGCTAAAACTCGAGAACGGCTGAACCGATTTGGCTAATTTTGGTTTTGAATTAATTGTTGAAGTCCAGGGAAGGTTTAAAAGGTGAGAAAATATAGAAAAACAATAAGAGTAATTAAAAAGGCAGAACAACGTTTGCCGGATCAGCTAGTCTTATGATATAAAAAAGATAGTAATACTGACTTAAGTATCGACGTATAAGGTCGTATGTTCAAATCCCGAGCCCAACAACTCGTTTTATATAAATTTTAAATTTTTCCTACGTCTCTGAGGATATAGATATGTTGATATTTTTTCAAAATAACTTGATAAGTTACGTTATTTCAAAATATAGACTGAAAAATACCTTGAAAATTGTGTACTTCTTAAATTACCTGGAAACATGTCATCAATTTGCTAACTTGTATTCTCACTACAAGTTATAAATTCCGGTAATTATAATTCCTAAACAAATGCAGATATTACACAAAGAACTTCTATACAAAAATAAATACGAAAACTCTTTGTCGATCTGTCTCTTATGTATTCACCTAAATAGCTCAATCGATTTTGATGAAATTTCGCAAATAAATAATAGAAAAGTCGTGGTTAATCATAGGCGTGTTATACTGCAAAAATCAACACTAAAGAAACTAAAATATGTGGTAAATAATGAGTCATGGTCTATAACTTCTTCATTAAAACTAGAAATAATCTGTAATAGCCTAGTTAATACTGAAACGTAAGCAGAACCAAAGTCCATTGGTATTTCGAACTTTTACCGCGACAATCCATTCCAACGTCACTGCGGATATTACGACGGAATTGCTTTTGTTGTTGTCCGGAATATTCCCTTAAAATCTCTGCCATTGCGACTTGTGAAATGCGATCTGGAAATCTGTGTGTGAAATTCTAATAACGTGCAACGATATTCCTATGGAGTATGATGAAATTTAAAAATATTAAAGATAATTTCAGACCTTGGGATAGAACTATTAGCAGAAAATAAACCTTAACTATATAATAAACCTCAACGAAGTTAGTGTTGTAATATTCAAAAATATGATCACCGAAAGTTCGATGAGTTTGCCCGTTAACTGAAACTAGCGATCACCTGTTGACGAAATTCGACCATAGACTAAACAACAAATCGCTCATTTGGTGGAACATCGGCGGAAATTTATTTTATTTTTAAATGGACCTAAATATGATAAAGATTGCTTGATTGATTGATTATGATAAAAAAGTTAAGTTTTAATAATACTAAAATACTATTACAATTGTTTAAATAAAAAAATAAGCTTGAATTGCCATAATAAAAAAATAAACTCATTTAATTTTTTTTTATATATTATAAGATAGCAAACAAGCAGATGGGTTTCCTGATGGAAAGAGTCAACCATCGCCTATAGACACCAAAGATGTTAATGGTGCGTTGTGTGCTATCTTGTGGCGAGGTCTAATGCTACATATATAAGTTTACCGGTTACCTTATCCTCCAATATATATATATATATATATATATATATATATATATATATATAATGCAGAGGAAGTCGTAAGTATCAGCTACTTTTATGTAACAGCCATTTTGTTTTCAATTTTTTCTTTCTTTTTATATCGTAAGTTAACAAAATGCTTGTTTGCAGGCATAATGGCTCTTCTGATAAAAAGAGACAACCATGACCTACTGACACCAAAGATGTCAACGGTGCCTTGCTTTCCGTGTAGCGAGGTGGTAATGCATCATGCATAAGCTTGCCGACTACCTTACTCTCCAAATCGGAACACGACAGTGACAAGCACTGACGCTATTGCGGCAAGAATAGGGAGGCAGTTGTACCAAGATTGGGTGAGATGTTGTAGAATTCTACCACCTATTAAGATTAGAGTTACAACAACAACAACAACATATCTTCACGCCAGATCCCTTACGGGGTAGGCAGAGAGAACCGAGTGCCATACATCACGATCCTTGCAGGCTTGTCTCGCTTCTTCCACATTCATCACTCTCTTCATACACACACGCCGGTTGCGAAGACTCTTGACACCACCTTCGGACAGTACTCGATCAATCTGATCGTGGTATGTCAGTCTTGGTCTTCCCCGGTACCTACATCCTTCCACATTCGCGTTGTATATCTGTTTTGTTAACCTTTCATCTACCATTCTTTCTACATGTCCGAACCAACGGAGCATGCTCTTTCTCATCTTTACACCGACACTTTCTTTCAAACCTAGCCTCTCTCTCACTTCGGCATTCCGAACCCGGTCCGCGAGTGTCACACCAAATATTTTTCTTAGCGACCTCATCTCGACCGCGTTGATTCTACTTTCATGCCCTTTCTGACATACCCAACTCTCACTTCCATACAATAGCGTTGGGATAAGCACATGATTATGCAGGGCTAGACGGGCACCCTGACTTAAAATTGTGCTATTAAGTAATCTCCCTAACGCTCCATTCACTCTGTTCCCTGCACACACTCTTCTTTCAACATCAGCGGTGTACCTTCCATCCCTGCTAAAAGCACATCCAAGATATACAACCTCATCCACTTGCTCCAGCACTACATCATCGACCACAACTCTTACATCCGTTCTGGTTGTTTCTCTTTCAAATACCAAAACTTTAGTTTTCTTCGCATTCAAATGTAAGCCCATACTCTTACAATCCTCATTCATAACTGTGACCAGTGTTTGCAGCTCAGATGGAGTTGAGCCTAAAAGTACAGCGTCATCTGCATAAAGCAGGCAGTTCACCACTAGATCACTCATGCGCATTCCCACATTCAATGACCTCAATCTTTGGAGACACTTATCCAGATATAGAATAAACAGACGAGCTGACAACACACAACCCTGCTTGACGCCGATATTGACATCGAACCAGGGCGATATGTTGCCGTCCACCCGCACACATGCTTTGCAATCCCAGTACATGGATTGCAAAGCACGCAGCAGACGCCCATCTATCCCATAACTGGGTAAAATGTCCCAAAGTTTCTTTCGCACAACTCTATCAAACGCTTTCTCCAAATCCACAAAACCGCAGAAAACCTTCTGGCCGACAGCCAGATGCTTCTCTACGATGTTGCGGAGTGAGAAAACTTGATCCATACATCCTCTTCCAGATCTGAAACCCCCTTGTGCCTCCCACAACATTCCCTCGGACTTCCCTTGCATTCTCCTTTCAATGATCTTACCATACACCTTCGATGCTAAGCTGATCAAACTGATGGCCCTATAGCTATTGCAGTCTATACGTGAGCCCTTGCCTTTATACAAGGGCACGATGACCGCGCGCCGCCAGTCTTCGGGTACTCTACCGGTCCTCCAACATGTATTGCAGAGGACCCAAAAAGAGTCCCAGACGGCAGGACCACCGTATTTGATCATCTCAGCAGTCACCTTATCTATTCCCGCAGCCTTTCCGTTTTTCATACTTCTTATCGCCCATACGATCTCTTGCATAGTAATGTCCTGGCACGCTTCCACCGTCTCTGAGTCACTTACTGAGTCAGAGACGGAGGCAGCGTCCTGAACAGCATCATACATATCTCCAAAATATTCACTCCATCGTTTTAACACGCTTTCTGTGCTTGTAAGAATGTCACCATCCTTAGATTTAATCCTATACATTCTGGAGGCTGCCGAACAACTCCTAGACTTCTTCACCTCCCTCCAAAAAAGTTTGGTGTTTGCCTCGAAGTTGCTCGCCAGTCTCTCTTCCGCTTTCAAACATTCTCTTTCACGCTTTTCTTTCACTAAGGTTTTGGTGGCATTCTTACAACAACGATACAATTCTTTCTTCTTGTCTTTCATGCCATCATTCGCTTGCAAACATGATACATAGTCTAGCCATGCCTTCTTCTTTCTCTCAATCGCAGCTTTCACTTCATCATCCCACCATGCATCTCCTTTCATTGACTTGCACAGTTTTGCACTACCACATACTTCTTTCGCGGCTACTATCATACTATCTTTCAAAACTTTCCAACATTCGTCTACATCCAAGTCCGGTAGGTTCACTTTTGCCAACCTATCTCGAACCTGAATCTCATACATACTCCTTATACTCGGGTCTTGCAACTTTTCGCTCTTTATCCTTTCAAGCTCTCCGAATGGAACACGTTGTCGCCAATGTCTCCACTTCTTAAACAGACCCCTATATCGGCTTATTACCAAATAGTGGTCCGTTTCCAGATTGGGACCTCTGTAGGCGCGCGTATCCATTAAACAACTGCGGAGTCTACTATCAATCAAAATCAGATCTATCACACTCTTTTGGTCATTCCTTCTCCATGTATACAAATGTATGTCCTTATGAGGGAATATTGTGTTAGCCACAAGAAGATTCCTTTCCATGCATAAATCCACAATGTGCTTACCGGCGTCGTTCACTCTACTGTCACCATACGGACCAAGAACGGCATCGAAACCAGGCCGCTTAGTCCCGACCCATCCATTCAAATCACCACACAAAATGACTCTTTCATTGTCATCAACCATATCCAGAACATCCCTTACAGAATCCCAAAACTTTTCCAGGTCACTGGGCGACGAAGAGCTTACCGGTGCATATAATGCGACCAAAAAGACTCTCGTGATTCCCAGTTTGATCCGGACCCAGAGAAGTCTCGAGCCAGCCATCCCATAATCTTTCAGACCAGAGACTAAGCGTGACGGTAGAAGAATACCTACTCCGGCGCCAGCATGATCGCTCTGGGGCACACCAGACCAAAGAGCCATCATGCCACCGGGGAGATCAGTGGTTTCACTACCTTTACGTTTAGTCTCTGTTACACACAAACATCTAGGCATTTCTCATTCATTACATCTATCAATTCATGCATCTTATCTTCCAACCCACCTCTTACATTCCACGTGCCTATTTGGCACTCTGCTCCCCTCGACTCGCCTATTCGGGCCTGGCGTGATGGGTGGCGGCCCCCATCGCCGCATCCGCCGCTTTTCGTACCGACGGGGGCGGATCGGTACGCGTCGCCTCCAGGGGACGCCCTAATCCGCACTGCGGTACTTATTCGGGCCAGAAATTGCAGTCCAGTGGACTGGCAGGGGTCGCGACGAGCACGCTTCTGGCAGATTAGAGTTAGCTGGATGAAATTTATTTTATTAGAGACTAGCTTTTGCCCGCGGCTTCGCTCGTGTAAAATAAGAAACAAAAAAGTAGCCTATGTCACTCTTCATCCCTTCAACTATCTCCACTTACAAAATCACGTCAATTTGCCGTGAAAGACGGACAAACAAACACACACATACACTTTCTCATTTATAATATTAATATGGATAATCTCGCCCATGGAACTTTTTGTTTTAAATAAATGGTTAATATATGTTCTTTTTAATTGAATGTACTTACTAATAATGTAAATAACTAAATAAAAATAAAATTACTTGTATATTGGTTGAATTTAGCCTTAGAATTATCACTATTACAGACTAAACTAGACTAAACTCAAACATTTTATCCACCCAAGCTTTTCTATTATACAAACATCGCACGTTCAGAAGACTCCATAAATTATTTTGAAATGACAAAAATATAACGAAACGTTTTCACGGAGGCTTTAATCTTGGATCCTGTCCCACGTCCTAGGTGTCCGGTAACAGTCCAGTTGCCCTGATCTGATGATAAATACCGCATAGTGTCGGACGCTTACGTGACTTTGTTTTATATTTATTATGACTAGTTGTTGCCAGCTACTTCGTCCGCGCGGACTTCGTTTACTCCGCACTGCTCCTCCTCTGTAGGTGATAGCGTGATAATATGTAGCCTATATGTTGACCCGACCTGTTTGTAATATTCATGCAAAATTTGAAGTAAATCCATGCAGTGCTTTTTGAGTTTACGCCGGACATACATACAGACAAACAGACAAAAATTCTAAAAACTATATTTTTGGCTTCGATATCGATTGTAGATCACGCCCCAAGCAATCTTTTAAAAAATATTCAATGTACAGTTTGACTTTCCTACGATTTTATTATATGTATAGATACCGCATTTATAGAGTGAAGCTTTTTACTACATGGGTGATTCCGTTCTAACTGTGATATTCAATGTCCTGTATTGCTTGTTCTCACAGGTCGTTAATTAATAATTAATTTATGAAATTTTTGTACTTATTGGAAAATAATAAACATATTTCAACATTATTTTCATATAATATAACTTGCCACTTACAGAAAACTTACAATATATCACTTAAATGTCAATACCGTGTCATGTCCATTTCTAGAATTTATTTATAAATTGATAGTTTTTTTGTCGTAATAAATTATTTAAACTAATTACCTCATAAATTCTAATGTTTACGACAAAAAAAACTAACAATTTATAAATAAATTCTAAAAATAGACATGACACGGTATTGACATTATATCACAGTTAGAACGGAATCACCCACATCTCATGTTGCTAATTGTTTGTTTCATAAACAAGTAACGGACCTGAGTTGCATCTCCGCGAGTAGATTAACATGTCAACACAATTTTCATCTATCTATCTATCTATAAGATAGATAGCAAACAAGCAGATGGCTCTTCTGATGGAGAGAGCAAGGGCGGATCCAGGGGGGTCACGGGGCTCATATCCCCCCTGGGTAGGGTCTAGGTATGGATTTATTAGAATTAAATAAAAGGATTAGAACCTATCATGACTGAACCTCAAATGTGACCCCCCCTGAACCGAAGGTTGGAGCGGCCCTTGTATATAATAATATGACCCCTCTTAAGAGATAACCATCGCTCAAAGGCACCAAAGATGTTAACGGTACGTTGCTACCCTTATGGCTGGGTCTTAGTGCTACAGCATAAGTTTACCTAAGTCTTCAAATCGGAACACGACAAGGACAAGCGGGATAAGCACTGACACTATTGGGGCAGAAATAGATAAGGCGGTAACATAGTAGCCACGATGATAGTGTCTCGCATATCCAATCATTCGCCTCTTACGATCTGCCTGGCAGAACAGCAGGTTCTATGTGTTTTGTTTGTGTGTATTTTTTTGGCGAATGCATGGCTGGACCGGATCGGATTAATTTATGTATACATATAGGTATATGTTTAAACACTATTCCCATGCAAGGGAACGAAGAAATATTGCGTCACTGCTGAATTTAAACTTAAAAGTAACTAAACTCACCTTCAAAGTCAAACATTTTTTATCCAAATTATCCATAATAGGCTCTTTTAACCAGGTAACAATTTTTAAGTTACTACCGGATAGGAAACATGGCCATATGTTGAGCAGTTTTAGTGTAGGCAACACATTCTTATTCTTATCAAAATACATGTCGCCGAATCAATATAATACAACCAATTGGGAAGGAAACTTGTCACCGCGCTAATGAGCAAACGCCCATATCACTGTCAAAAATGTCATACATTTAAAAGTACATTATATAGAAAAAAACCATATTGAACTGTTTTACCGTACCGAATGAAACGAAAAGGTTCAAAAATTACCCTCGGAGTGATTTTATTTCATCGATAAGTAGTATAACTGTATATTTCTATGTGTAAATGCAAGCTACGCTGACAAAATAACAAATTGTCTTGAAAGGCGTATCCATTTAATCCGTGGATACAACCATAAAGTAGTATTTATAATATAATAGAGATACAACGAATATTTGGTTACTATTCGGTATTCGGCGTATTCGGCCACTTTCTTTAGTATTTGGTATTCGGTCGAACATTGAGAACTATTTGGCCGAATACCTAATCATTAGAAAAAAACGCCCATATTACTCAAAAAAATCTTACATTTTACCAAGAAACATAACAAGCAATACTTAAAATTCATCAGAGGTAAGTTTTTATGAATGAAGACATTATTTTCAGCATTTGCCGACTCAATTATTATTTGGACAAGCAGATAAACAATATTGTTAGCAATATAATACTATTAGTTACTCAATCTGTAAATAAATAAATATTTCTATAAACATGAATTGATCTAACCCCAAAATAAACTAACTATTTGCTTGTGTTATGGGTGTTAGTTAACGATACTAATACTTAAAAATACACATTGTATATATAAATACTATAACATACATAATAAACATCCAAATCCAGAAATACAAACATCTATGCTCATCACATAAATGTTTGTCTCCGTCGGAAATCGAACCCGAGCCCCCTCGATTTGTGGTCAGGTTCGCTCACCGCTCGACCAACGGAGCGGTCGAATAATAACTGTAATAAAAAAATAATACGTGTCGTGACACAATCAACTCGCTAATGAAACAAATACGCCGGCGAATATTCGGCAGTCGATCAAAGGCCTGACCGGATATTCGATACTCAGTGTTCGGCAAAATCTCTATTCGTAGGATCTCTCGTTCATACTATCGCTACGGATACAATTCTCTTTTGCTTTTAATCAATTACGTCGATTGTATGATCGCTTGTTGTTCGCTCTCATATAAAAGTTAGTCTGATATTGTACGTGTCTCTATATCTATACACTGGTTAAATGATTTCTTTTTGCAGAGGAAATTCACATTTATTATGACGAGTAACTTTGTTACACGTATATCTATATATTTATTCCGTATACACTGGTTAAATAATTTCTTTTTGCAGAGGAAATTCACATTTATTATGACGAGTAACTTTGTTACACGTATATCTATACATTTTGTTCCGTATACACTGGTTAAATGATTTCTTTTTGCAGAAAAAGTTCATTATTTTGACGGGTAATTTTGTTGTACGTAGATGGTAGAGTTCTACACTGTCTCGCCCGGGTCTGGTACCACCGCCTTACCTATTCCTGCCGCAATAGCGTCAGTGCTTGTCGCTGTCGTGTTCCGGTTTGGAGGGTAAGGTAGCCGGTAAACTTATGCATGTGGCATTAGACCTCGCCACAAGATAGCAACGCACCATTAACATCTTTGGTGTCTGTAGGCGATGGTTGACTCTTTCCATCAGGAGACCTATCTGCTTGTTTGTTATCTTATGATATATTTAAAAAAAAACGTAGATCTATATATCGCTCATTTGGTGGAACATTGGCACATTTACAGATTTACGTATTTTACAGGATATATTTTAAAATGAGTTTATGGTCTTATTATGGCATTTCATGCTTATTTTTTTAAACAATAATAATAGTATTTTATTATTATTAAAACTTAACTTTTTTGTCATAATCAATCAATCAAGCAATCTTTGTCATATTCACGTCCATTTAAAAATAAAATACATTTCCGCCGATGTTCCACCAAATGAGCGATATGTATACACTGGTTAAATGATTTCTTTTTGCAGAGGAAATTCATATTTATTAGTTTGACGAGTAACTTTGTTGTACGTATATTTATATATGTATTCTGTATACACTGGTTAAATGATTTCTCTTTGCAGAAGAAATTCACATTTATTATATTGACGGCTAATTTTGTTGTACGTATAATTATATCTGTATGCACTGGCTAAATTATTTCTTTTTTGCAGAGGAAATTTACACTTATTACGCTAACGAGAAATTTTTATACGATCAACCATTAATAGTAACATTTCTGCATTCCTGTACTCCTTTATTATTAACTATGCCAAATTTCATATTTATCCGTGCGCGTAACGGCTGTAAAATGGGGTACAAAGTATTGGCTTCACGTATTGATATTTAGAGTTTTTATTCAACGAACAACAAACAAACAGATGTTTCTTTCTATGGAAAGAGATAACCGTCGCCTATAGTATAAGCTATCACATAAGTATCACTAGTAACAAATAAAATTCAAATAAGTTACAATAAAAACTGGAAAATGTTATAATGACCTAATCACAATACTATGAACAGTCAAAATTGTTACAAAACAAATGGTATTCTGGTTCACTCAAAAGTAATCGTTCAAAAACACCAGTCACAAATTCATTACAATCACAACGTGAAACCAATTTTATACTCAGCTGGTCCATAACAAGGCGATATAACGTATTTAGGGATGTCGTGGATGTAAGGTGCCGTATCCGATGCTGCGGATAGCAGGACAAATACTCGAAATTAATGGACTGCATAACAAAACTCACCTTTTGTGCAATTTTTGTTATCCTTTCTCTTGTGTATTTTTCATTAAGTGTACAATAAAGTATTAAATAAAATAAAATAAATAAAAAAATCGAAATTTACGGACTTATCAATCACGATCTGTAAACCTGCAAAATATAAGCTTGATAAAAGGCGAAACATTCGAATTCCATTAATTAGCTACTACTAGCTGCATCCTCGACTTCGTCTACGTGGACTTAGATGGGTTGTTTTTCGTAAATCCCACTACTGTAATTTACTGAATCCAACAAATAGACAGACAAATAAAAAAAAGTTTTATGGTATAAGTAACGTGCAAACATTTTGACATTACAAACACATCAATTTTAGTAACGTGTTAGATAATACTAATTGTGAAGTCACTGCTCATCACGCAAGCTGATAAAGCTATGAATCATGGTAAACGTGTCTAAAAACGTTCAATTATTGTTTTAAATTTTGCACTTGTACTGTTTCACAATTCACTAATTATATATAATATACACTTTTTTATTTAAATAGCCAACCGGTTTCGCATTTTACTGCATCATCAGGGCTAAAACTTAAATTGTCAACAAATACGTTGTGTTCTTAATCTTATAGAGTATTTACTGAACATTTTGACATTTTGAACCCAATGACATCTTAATTTTGGATAATTTTAAATTATTAATTTAAGTGACATTTGATTTTATTATTACTTTAGATCCGTTATTAGTTTAAATTTCATTTGTAATATTGTATAATTTTTATTTTGTAGTTTGCCTCATTTTGTATCTTCGTACTGTGGTGATTTGGGGATAATGGTTGGCAACATTAATATTTTCTATCAAACTCTATTTCACATCTACCGACCATTATTAACAATTCCTAACACAACTTATTTGTTGACAATTTGAGTTTTAGCCCTGATAATGCAGTAAAATGCGAAACTGGTTGGCTATTTAAATAAAAAATATATATTATATATAATTAATGAATTGTGAAACAGTACAAGTGTAAAATTTAAAACAATAATTATGACGGAGTTTCACCAAGTGCCGACGATGGAAAGTATAAATTATAAAAACGTTCAGTTCACTCTGCCTACTTTGATAGCTAACTCTCAACGAGGTCGAAAGAATGGCAGATGAAAGATTGACAAAACAATTGAGCCATAAATTTAGGCACAGGATGCAATAAATTAACATTCACAACATCAGTGTTCGAAATTAAATGCAAATCTGTCATCGGTCAAAATATTTTGTTTTATTATGGAAATAGCAAACAAAGAGATGGCACTCCTAATAGAATAACAATTTTTTACCATTGAGTGTAATTTATTACCACCCATATGTGTTCCCACTTATAACTAATGCTACTTTGTACGTTCACGTTACCTTACTCCTCAAGCCAAAATATGCCAGTGACAAGTGCTGGCATATTTTGTAATGTTATTGAGTAAAACATATCCAAATATTTCTACAATTTTGTAGTTTGTACTAATCACGCATTAAATGGATACGCCTTTCAAGACAATTTCTTAGGTTGGCAGCGTAGCTTGCAATTACATACAGGAATACAGAGTTAAATATTTCTTACCAATGAAATAAAATAATTTCAAGGGTAATTTTTAAACCTTGTGATCTTATTCGGTACGATAAAACAGTACAACATGATTTATTTCCATTTTTTCAAAATATAATATAACCTACAAAGGTATGGAATATGTGCGGCAACACGTTTCCTTCCCAATGGTGTGTCTCTTATTATTCATGTGATCTGTGATACGAATAATAGCCAAATAAGCCAAATGGTTACATTTGCCTTTTAATAAAATAATAGCTTTTTAACTCAGATAATCTCAGATATGATTACCAGATAGAGCAAATATTATTAATGGGATATTAGGAAGAAAAATTTAGCAACAGCCCGGTCTAATCGTAGTGTGTTGTTTGAGATCCCCGTGCCTTGTTTGAGAATGCGGTGATGATAATAATCAACTAACTGGCCAGATGACGAGCCAGGGTAAACCTTGGCATTCTTTGATATTTGGATAAGTCTACGAACTTGCAAAATAAGTTACAGGATTGTGATATGTATCTCAAGTAGGTAACCAAAAATAATTCATCTGCAGTATTTCAGGGGAAGGAGATTCAAGTAAAAAAAAATTATGTTTTATTGAACCAGGCGTTACTTTGCGGAAATCCAACAACAAAACAGGTAAAATTAACTAAATTTGCTATTATCCGCGAACTGTTCTATGTATCTTTCGCGGTGGTACCGAAAAGAAAGTCGTCAGTTTAATAAATGGATAAGACTCACCGATGGTCCGGACAAATTGTGCCGCTGGGATTTTCTTTTTTTATTAATTTCACCTCTTTAAATATTATGTTTACTGAACGTTGGTGATGGCAGACTAGTGGCCAATTTGCAGTCATAACTTAGAATAATTATTATACTATAACATACAAACCAGAAAGAAGGAGATGGCTCTCTTGATAAATCGAGACTACCATCGCCTATAGACGCTAAAGATATTAATGGTGTGTTGCTGTCCGTGTGACGAAATGATAACGCCGGTTCATAATTTTATCGGCTACCTTATTAACCAAACCGGAACACGACAGTGACACTCACTAATGATGCGCCAAGAACAGGTACGATGGTGTTGGATTTGATTAAGCTTAGTGATTATAGGTATTGACCGCCTTATATAACAAGGTACCCAAAAAGTTGGTATAGTACTTATCCCTGTCATAATGTTTACTTAATATGTGCCATTACTTTAGTGAGTGACCTGATGAATTTCGATATTTATTCTTAAGAAAATAAAAAAAAAGTATCTTCATGCCCATATCCCCGAAGGGGTAGGCAGAGGTACAACAAGTACACCCACGATTAGCCGAAGATACTTGGTCCCACAAATGTGATAGGTGGCAAGCCTATCGCCAACCGGGCACTTTCCAATCCCGGGCAACTTTGTGTTTCTCAGAAAACTGAAAAAACACTTTTTTTTTTAAAGTGCCCGACCCGGGACTCGAACCCGGGACCTCATGTGCTCAACGCCAACGCTGGACCACTAGACCACAGAGGCGATTAAACCACACAGGCGATTTATATTTATTCTTTTATATTATTTTCAAATCTATTACCAGATTTTTCATGCGCGTGAGATGAAATAATACTTTCATTAACCAAAAAACAAAATAGCCTATGGTATTATATCATGTTAGATATTTAAACCTTGGTCCGGCTGTTTTTGAGTTTATTCATAACAAACAAACTTACAAAAATATTCGTTATTACCACATAATCCATCTTCATCGTGTTTATAAAACTTACATGTATCATTTAATATTAAATGTAATTTCTGTCAGTCTTTAAAACATCAACTGTCATAGAATGAAAGAGAAAGGATGAGCAACATTAAAGTGAAATTTCCTTTAAGAAATTTGTCACAACCAGACTTCTCCTAAATGTTATCCGCCACCGCCCGCAGGTATAAACAACTGTAACCGCATACTCATATCCATAACAACCCTAATTTATAGAGTAGTATAAAAAAATCCTGACATCAATTCGTTTCCCGCTGAGATCCCAAAAGGGACCCTGCCTTTTTGAGTCTAAAATATTTACTAATGACACTTAATAAAATACCTTACGGAAACGGAATTTCAGTTTATGTTTATAAATTGACTAATTTGGTCTGGTTGGAATAAATTTGTTACGGCGATTGTATTTTAAACACTTACGGTACCTACTACAATTTAAATTGTGAGCCTCAGTAAACTTCGTCGTGTATAAATTATATGTATATATTTTATTTTTATTCGTTATATCATTACTTATTAAATACATGTGTATTCTATTCTATCATACGAAGATGGGATTAAGGCAGATATTTCGGAAACGTGTTAATTTTCGGATAAATAAATATAGGACATCAGCTGAAAACTAAAATTTAGCACATTCTTTTTTGTATTTACAACTAAATATCACTATATAAAAATCATGTGGAAGATTAGAAATATTATTAACAAATTATTTGTTGTAGAGATTTTTTTAGCCTGTTTTCGGATTTTATATGATCGAGTAAAGTACATTCTATCATATAATAAGTTAGCACATTCTTTAGACGTTCTTTAGATCTTCAGGTATATCGTGTAATTTTTGTAAAATTGTTATTTAACAATCAGTACAAAAAATCGTGATTTAACAAACCAGTTTTTTCCCGTTTTTTGACAGACTTGATTAGACAGATTTGATTATGACAGACTTATAGAGAATATGGGTATATTCTCTATAAGTCTGTCATAATCAAATTACAGTAGAAAATGGATTGAAGTTTATAGGAAAAAATTAAATGTAATTTCTGTCGAAAACGGATTAAATGGATACGCCTTTCAAGACAATTTCTTAGTTTCGCAGCGTAGCTTGCAATTACACACAGAAATATAGAGTTATACTTCTTATCAATGAAATAAAATCATTTCAAGGGTAATTTTAAATCTTATCATCTCACGAATGACAAAAAGTTTTAATTTAATTTTGTGTTAGACACTATTTTAATTTATTTACCTAATTATAAACTAAAAACAATGTATTATCGCATTTTTAGAATGTTCCTCTACTGGGTACTGTAGTAACCGGGACGTAAGACGACATAACATAATTGGGTACCACAATGCCTTGGCCGTTCAAGTGGATATATCAAACACCTAGATACAAGTGTCATTGCTAGTTTCTTGTGCATAAGCTAAGCACGACCATTATATAAGTATGAACAGAAAAGTACATACATGAGTTTGACTTCTTTACCTATTTATTTTGTGGCGTTTACCCACACCATCTTGATGTCTGGGAATCCAAAACCGTGCGGTTCACCCGACACTTTTTGCCACGTATTACTCTTTTGTGTAATTAGTTACCGGCAGGGGTTTTTCTGAACAGATACGACATGGGAACCTTCAAGAAAAGAGCTTATTCATTTTTAAAAGGGTGGCAACGCAAATGCAAGGCATCTGGTATTGCAGATGTCCATGGGCGGCGGTGATCACTCAACATCAGGTGCACCTCCTGCTCGTTTGCCCCTTCTTCCATAATAAAGCCCGCCCGCCTTCGCCAACAACTAACTATACATACGTGTTACATAGGCACACATTAGTTACATACGTATTACATATGCACACATTAGTTACATACGTGTTACATAGGTACACATTAGGTATACATTTGGTATTAGTAGAGAAATTTCATTTGCTGTCTTTCTCTACTGACGGGAATATTTCGTGCTTGGATCACCTACGTATCCTGTGTATGCTTTTACCAAGGCTGTAATAGCAGGAGCCCTTTGTCAGAAGTTTATTTTTATGTACAATTTTTTAATAAATAATCTGTTCACAATATGACATATGTCCTCCCTTACCGTGCTGTCCACACGTGGTGTTAATTAGGCGTCGAACATAGAAAAAAATACAGTAAGCAAACCACTTAAACAATGAACTTTGTACTAATTATACAACTGATTTTAGTTTTGAATTTTTAACAATGAATATGTATAGCTATAAAAGGTTACTTTTAACGGTGCGACCAAATTCTGTAGTTAAGAACTTAACATTGAATTGAAAGTGCGTTTTAATTATTATTGTAAAATTATTGCAGGATAATATAAAAATATTCTTTTAAATTATCCCACTAAATTCTGTGAATGAATTACCTAAGTAAGAGTGAATTAACCACGTGTTGGTTCCGGGCTCCTTTGAAGAATAGGCCAACTGCCGTTCTGCCTGGCAAGTTGCAAAATGGGACCGATTGGCTATGCGCGTCGCCACCATCGTGGCTACTAGGTGGTAGAGTTCTGCATTGTCTCGCCCGGGTCTGATACCACCGCCTTACCTATTCCTGTCGCAATAGCGTCAATGTTTGTCGCTGTCGTGTTCTGGTTTGGAGGGTAAGGTAGCCGGTAAACTTATGCATGTAGCATTCGACCTTCGAAGATAGCAACGTTGCAAGATAGAAACCATTAACATCTTTGGTGTCTGTAGGCGATGGTTGACTCTTTCCATTGCGTAATTGAAATTATTTCCATGCGTTGTGTTTTCTGTGTCAGATAAAAATGAAATTTTAAATTTTTTAAATTATTTTTTTGATTACATAAATCTATATATCTAAAAATCAATTGCTGTTCGTTAGTCTCGCTAAAACTCGAGAACGGCTAAACCGATTTGGCTAATTTTGGTTTTGAATTAATTGTTGAAATCCAGGGAAGGTTTAAAAGTTGAAAAAATATAGAAAAAAATAATAGTAGTTAAAAAGACAGAACAAAGTTTACCGGGTCAGCTAGTCTAACATAATATTACATGATATTATTTTAGATTTATTTTTTTGATCACATAAATCTAACATAACATAATATACTGAAAATCCTCTGAAAATTTGGCTGGACTTTTAAATGTAACCCTGTAAAAGTGTTTTAGCACTTATCCCGTGCTTGGGAAAACCTTACATCTGGCACGCGCTATCCAACTACGCTACTATCGACTGGTGGAACATGGCGAAATTCTTCTTTGTTTTATGATCGAATCCTTCGATTGTACTGATCTCTTGATATACATACATATATATTAGTGAATGAGTTCATAGTTACAGATGAAATTCACATTAATGATATGGTGATGATCAATTTTTCATGTTTCTAACTACATTATATGTGTTTTAGCACTTATTATACTTGGGAATCTTTTCATACTTAACGAAGAAAAATTATAATATTTAATTTTTTAGCGCTATAAAATATTTCCTGAACATTGGGGATATTGAAATACTTTGGGTACACAATAAGAGTTTTAAAATATATACGCAATTTTATATTTATAAAAAAATCAAGTCATCTTTTTAAAATAATATTATTGATGTGGGTACGCATCTTTCTGGCCAGACAGGGTTTTTACAGAGGGTTTTTAATCCTCACTATAATATAGAGCAAGCAAGGACATATAATTTAGGTGTAATTTGTCTGATTGTCGAAAGATTGTCAAAAGTTTTAGTGGTCTTCTATTACTTGTCGGTGTCTCAAATTAGACGCCGACAAATCGTGGGCCTATCTTGTATTAATTAAAGCTTCGGTCACACTTCCATTATTAGTTTATTAACGAGCATTCTCGTTTTTAATACCATATCAAATAAGAGTTTGCTTGTTTATAATAACATATATTTTAGCGACAAAGATATTAGTGTATACCTAATAAAATAATTCCAAAACCAACTCCAAAAAAAAACAAATCACTTGTTACTTTAGTTGACATTCTCAAGGGTAACTCAGACTTACAAAATGGATTTGAAATAAGTTTTAACATTTATTTTAAATCCATTCTGTTAGCTTTAAAGCTTATACATATATTCATATTATCCATTAAATAATACCATTAATTTGAATATAATTTTTAATATAATTGTTTATTTGTTCTTGTTTTTAACACGCTTTTCATAGCTTCGATCGTATGTTTGTATGTTATTATGTTGGTATATATGTAAGGGAAACTTTGAACATGGATTTGACGTATTTTAAAATGTCGGATTAACTTGAAAATTGGCGGTCATATTAAGGACAAATGACAATACAATAATATAAATTATGTGTCTTGCTATCCTTACCAAGATCTTCAGGATTAGTGATTTCTTTTTCTTTACCCACGGGGCTATCACATATCTAGCAATATGCACATTTATCGTAATTGTTTAGTTATCGCAAGACACACACAATAGCCGCATATTAGTGGCATTCTAAAAAAACACGCTTTTGTAGAAAATCAAACCAAAAAAAATAAGCGTTAAAAAGACTAAAAAAACACTTATAGAAGATTTAACTAAAAATTAAACATAAATAATAGTATAAAAAACTAAAAAACACGCTTTTACCACAATAAAAAATAAATAAAATAACAAGTGTAAATAAGAAAAAAATTATTGCATTGTAAAAAAATGCGTGGGGTGCATGGTGTTAATAGATATCTTAAAAATCACCCCACGCCTTTTTTACAATGCTGAATGCAATATATTTTTTTCTTGTTTACGCTATTCTTGTTTTAATTAATTTTTTATTTTTAATTCAGTAGAAGCCTGTTTTTTAGTTTTTTAAACTGTTATTTATTAACATAATTGTTTATTTTTTCTTGTGCAGTAGTTATAGCGTATAAAACTTTTCAATGTGGACGTAACGATAGTATGATTGATCTATTTGTTCTTAAGCGGATGAGTTTTTTTTTTTGTTTATTTGATGGTGCTTATCTCTGAGTGTTTCAGTCGTAACTCGAATACATGTATTCTATACTCAGGTAGGTAAAAAGGTATTTTACCCACCTGAGTACAAGGAAATGTTATAGAGTCACGCACATGAAGTCGTGGTTATGACCTAGTTTTATACATATACTAGCTGATGCCCGCGACTTTGTCCGCGCGGACTTCGTTTACTCCGCACAGCTCCTCCCCCGTAGGTGATAGCGTGATAATATGTAGCCTATATGTTGACCCGACCTGTAAGTAATATTCATGCAAAATTTGAAGTAAATCCATGCAGTACTTTTTGAGTTCACCCCGGACATACATACAGACAAACAGACAAACAGACAAAAATTCTCAAAACTATATTTTTGGCTTCGATATCGATTGTAGATCACGCCCTATGTATTCTTTTAAAAAAATATTCAATGTACAGTGCTGACTTTCTTACGATTTTATTTAATGTATAGATAACGAAATCTGACCATTAATTTTTAATTTAAATTAGCTATAGTGAAAAGAAACATTTAATTAGCTATAGTGAAGAGAACGGTATGAAATTATCCTTTTATTTCACCAAGCACATTTTCTTTAATCCTTAAATTTCATTACATTTTTAATTGTTTTTTTATATATTCAACCACATTCTTTTTAGCTGGCAGAGGAGATACGTGACTAACAAAAGTTGACTATTACAATTTTGATAATTCTGAAATAGTACCTACTTTGAATCGATAATTTGTGTTCACAAACCAGCAATATTTTGAACGACTTATCAACCATAATTTTTTTGATAGGAGGAAAAATAATATTCACACTTCGTCTTTAATAAAGGAACAAACGATTAACATCGTTTCCTCCAAAATTTTAGGGTCACTCCGTTTTTTATGTTGTGGTAATGAAACCGACGAAGTGGCGCCTGTTATTCCCCAGGATGGTGCAGCGAGGCCTACCACCACCAGGGAGATGACGCTATCCCGGTCGTTGCACCACGCATCGTTAAAGAAGGACTTCCTACGGCTAAATGTTTACTATAGCTTGTCGTGTCGCCCTTAATATTTTTCTTACCATATATAATATATGGTATTAATAAATAAAATATTTTTCTTACCATTTAAACTAAATTTTTAAAACTTTAATCTATAAAAATAAATAAAACTGGAGTGTTTGTTTGTAATATTAAAATAACCGCTTCTTACTAAGTGCATATGGAAGTATACACGGTACACATACCAAAA
This sequence comes from Apodemia mormo, assembly GCA_036924255.1. Taxonomy (NCBI): domain Eukaryota; kingdom Metazoa; phylum Arthropoda; class Insecta; order Lepidoptera; family Riodinidae; genus Apodemia; species Apodemia mormo. The sequence goes on along the minus strand of JAUPFN010000003.1, from coordinate 43,961,584 downwards.
TAACATTTTTTACCATTTTTGTTTGTCTGTCTGTCTGTCCGTCTGTCTCTCTGTCTGTTTGTTCCGGGTAATTCCGAAACAGACCGATTTTAACGGGACTTTGGCAGATAGCTGATGTAATAAGGAGTAACTTAGGATACTTTTGTTTATGAAAAATTCCATGCGGACGAAGTTGCGGGCACAGCTAGTTTGGGAATATAATTATTTAAAAAATACAGTTAAATACATTTCTTACAAGCAACTATGTTTTTTAGATTTTATTACACTATTTTATCAGTGTGATTAAAGACATCCACACCCATGTCAAATTACAGATTTCTAATACTAAAAAATTTACAAGTAAATCTCTATACACACACGAACGGAAAAACTAAATGGATGTCTTATAAATTACAGAACCCTAAAATAGTCTATACTTATAAAAAAATATAAACTATTTATTAAAGAAATTTATTAACAGTTCGTTACAGTGTACACCCAGCTTATACTCTGCTGTCAAATAAATCATATCTGTCTTCGGCAGGAACACGCCATATCTGCTCAGTGACATACACTACCGTCATTTAAATTAAGTAGTTGAAGATCACACCCATGTCAAATTACAGATTTCTAATACTAAAAAATTTACAAGTAAATCTCTATACACACACGAACGGAAAAACTAAATGGATGTCTTATAAATTACAGAACCCTAAAATAGTCTAAACTTATAAAAAAATATAAACTATTTATTAAAGAAATTTATTAACAGTTCGTTACAGTGTACACCCAGCTTATACTCTGCTGTCAAATAAATCATATCTGTCTTCGGCAGGAACACACCATATCTGCTCAGTGACATACACTACCGTCATTTAAATTAAGTAGTTGAAGATTTATCGTCGGACGGCCGTTAGCGGGTTGGTGATAGGAGACTTTTAATTTAAATATACAGATATAAATTTTGTATCACCTATCTACCGCTTTTTGAAACGGCTGTTACTTTGGTATCTTATTATGTCGTTAGGTTAATGTTAGGAATTCTCGCAATATCGTTAGCTTTAAGATATCATTGTTTAGTTAATATTGTCGTATTTGAAGCATTATTTAGTCAATAAAGTATATACAACACTAGCTGTTGCCCGTGACTTCGTCTGCGCGCACTTTGTTTACTCCGCTCCTACTGGTCGTAGCAAGATGTTATATAGCCTATAACCTTCCTCGATAAACAGGCTATCCAATTTAAAAAGAATTATTCTAATCGGTACACCAGTTTTCAAAATTACCGCGTACAACCAAACAAATAAACTCTACAATTTTATAATATTAGTATAGATTAGATTCTTGCCACATGAATAACAAATAAGAATTCACTATTAACATCTTTGATTGTTGAGCTGCAGCGTGTAGCCCGTTGCATTATAAAAGTTTTTGACTAATCCCGCGGAATTACCTAATTTTTCCGGGATAAATAGCCTATGTGCTATTCCAGGTCATCATCTACCTGTGTGCCAAATTTCATTCAAATCTATTCAGTAGTTTTTGTGTGATTGAGTAACAAACATCCATCCATCCAAACATCCAAACTTTCGCATTTATAATATTAATAATATTATAATATAGATTATCTCTATTTGCATTAGTAGTCATTTATATTTCCTTTATATCATAAGATAGCTCTCGTTATGGAAAGAGAAACTATCGCATATAGACACCAAAGACGTTAATCCAGCGTTGATAATCGTGTGGCGGGATGGCAAATGCAGATGTTTAAGCCTATCAGCAGCTACCTTACCCTCCAAACCGGAACACGGCAATGAGAAGCATGAACACTATTGTGACAGGAATAGAAAGAGCGGTGTTACCATAAACCTAGGTTAGACCATACGCAACTCTACCACTTAGTAGTCACGATGGTAGTGATACATAGCCAGTTGTTTGCCTTTTGCGAACTGTTGTTCCCGGCAAAACAAGTTTTGCCGTGTCAGCTAGTATTTTATCTATACATATAATAGAATCGTAGAAAAGTCAAAACTGTACATTGAATTTTTTTTTAAAAGAATACTTGGGGCGTGATTTACAATCGATATCGAAGCCAAAAATATAGTTTTTTAAATTTTTATCTGTTTGTCTGTTTGTCTGTATGTATGTCCGGGGTAAACTTAAAAAGTACTGCACGAATTTACTTAAAATTTTGCATGAATATTACTAACAGGTCGGGTCAACATAATACCTACATATTATCACGCTATCACCTACGGGGGAGGAGCAGTGCGGAGTAAACGAAGTCCACACGGACGAAGTCGCTGGCAACAGCTAGCATGTAATGAAAAGGTAAGTTCAAACAGTAACTTATTAAGGGCTTTTATGGTTAATCACTGAACCGAATTTAATGAAATTTGGCTACAAAATCACATTTTCTACTAAACATAGACTGACATTTTAAACAATAATCAACCTCTACGGGGCTGAATTAGAAGACAAAAGTTGGGATAAAATTTATATCGACGATATATTACTCAACAACAACCGGTAGTTTGAAGAGAGTAATGAATGTGAAAGAAGCGAGACTCTTTAGCGATGTCTGCAAGGATATCTCTACCTACCCCGTAAGGGATCTGGCGTCAAGATATGTATGTATATATGTTACCCTGCTCACGGGCAAAGCTGCGCGTGTCGCTGGAATACCATAAAAAGTTATAAATATATTCCTTTAGATGTGTTAACTGCTGTCCAAGAAGGCTACCACGTCATGTTTATTTTATCCTAACAGTAGCTTCGGAACGTATTCTATAACCCCTATATATAGGGGTGCAATAAACAGTGAATATTTATGGAGGGTGCCAAAGAAAGGTTTCCCAAAATAAATAACTGAAGTAGTACGATTTTCTCGTAACTCTACTTCTAGCTTATGACATAATCTCCATATTTAGAACTAGCTGTTGCCCACGACTTCGTCCGCGCGGACTTCATTTACTCCGCACAGCCTCTCCCCCGTAGGTGATAGCGTGATAATATGTAGTCTATCTGTTGACCCGACCTATTAGTAATATTCATGCAAAATTTGAAGTAAATCCATGCAGTACTTTTTGAGTTTACCCCGGACATACACACAGACAAACAGACAAAAATTCTAAAAACTATATTTTTGGCTTCGATATCGATTTTAGATCACGCCCCAAGTATTCTTTTAAAAGTAAAAAAAAAAGTATTCTTTTAAAAGTATTCAATGTACAGTTTTGACTTTCCTACGATTTTATTATATGTACATATTTGATCTCCGTGTTGGCTAAAAGTTTTATTGAGATTTTCTCGGAGTTTCTTTAAAATTAAGTAGCCTTAGTCGACTAGAGGTTTAAATAAAAAAAATGATGTGGTGTCGCGGGACACCAGGTAGGAACGAACTTCCTTCGGCTAAACGGCACTACTCGCTTGTGTACGCGACTGTCGCGCCTGCGCACGTCTCATTTAACGCTTTTATTCCACGCATTTTTCTTAAGGTTTTACTATCACATTTTTTTCAGTTCGGTCGCGCAGCAAAATCCCTATCCCCTCCAAGCCTGCCGTAAGGAACTTCGTTCCAAAAAATGATGTGGTGTCGCGGGACACCGGGTAGGAACGAACTTCCTTCAGCTAAACGGCACTACTCGCTTATGTACGCGACTGTCGCGCCTGCGCACGTCTCATTTAACGCTTTTATTCCACGCATTTTTCTTACGGTTTTACTATCACATTTTTTTCAGTTCGGTCGCGCAGCAAAATCCCTATCCCCTCCAAGCCTGCCGTAAGGAACTTCGTTCCAATAAAAAAATACCAAAGTGCGTTTCGAGCCACGCGCAATATAGGGTTCTGTAGCTACCCATCATAATAAATCGGATAAGAAGAGGTTTTTTGGTCTCATCTCATCTCGTCTCATCTCATCTCATCTCATCTCATCTCATCTCATCCTATCTCATCCCATCTCATCTTATCTCATCTTATCTCATCTCATCTCATCTCATCTTATCTTATCTTATCTTATATTCCTCGCATCATGTAATTTTCTTAAAATGGATACAAAGTTTTCGCTTTACGTATATAGATTATATATTCAACCCTGCTTATCTTTTGTAGCTAACAAAGAAACAATGTACAACAATAATGTGTATTTTCATAGGAGTTGAGAAGTTTTTATCATTCCATCAATAACACCCAATAAAATGTTTAAAACGTTCAGCTCCCTTTTCATGTGGCGGGAATGGAGTTGTTCGGTACTTTGTTTTAATAGTATTAAAATGTAAACCTTGATTCGGTTTAACAATTGGAATCCGGGGAGATAAATGGAAACATCCATTGTTCGAGTATTTTATTGTTATAAAGGAGTTTTTCAGAAGATACAAAAATTACTTTGAATTTATATATGGCTGTGTGACTGTAAAAGTATATGTTTTTAACATCATCTATACATATAATAAAATCGTAGCAAAGTCAATGTATGTCCGGGCTAAACTCAAAAAATACTGCATAGATTTTCTTCAAATTTTGCATGAATATTACTAACAGGTCGGGCCAACATGTAGGCTACATATTACCACGCTATCACCTACAGGGGAGGAGCTGTGCGGAGTAAACGAAGTCCGCGCGAACGAAGTCGCGGGCAACAGCTAGTTGCAAATAATTAGATAACCCCTCTGATGTAAAGAGACAAACATATCTATAGACGCCAAAGATATTACTGGTGCGTTGCGAATGTCACATGCAAGTCTTTAAGTGAAGGTCACCGCTTCACTGCTAAACTAGAACACGACGATGATAAGCTCTGACGCTATTTTGCCATGAATAAGCAAAGCGGAAGTACCAAACTGCGAGAAAAAGTTACACAAGCATACCACTTAGGAGTCACGGTGGTAATTAAATTTTTGGCCAATCATTCACATTTTACAAATACTCTGCCAGGAAGGCAATCTTCAAAAGAAGTCCGGAGCAGCACAGGGGAGGCTATCTGTATGCAACATATTATCTATTACAACGACTTTTTAAAATTGGATCAAATTTATTTACTTGCATATTATTGTTATGCTATGGATCATATTCACTCTCTTGTATCAAAAATCAGAATATAAAAGTACTTTATTCAATAAAACTTTATACAATTTATTTTTTATGTCAAGGATCACTTTCATGTACTCGCATATGAGTGTTATGCCAAGAATATCATTCATTTACTCACATGTTAGTGTTATGCCAAAGATCACATTCATTTACTCGTATATTAGTGTTATAGCCAAGGTTCACTTTCATTTACTCATATTTGAGTGTTATGCCATAGATCATATTAATTTACTCGCATATTAGTGTTATGCCAAGGATCTCATTCTTTCACTTACATATTAGTATTATGCCAAGGATTATTTTCTAAGATATTTTATAGATTCAAGTGTTATTTTTACTACATTGCGATAAATGCTGAAATATAATTAAAAACACCCAAACCTAGAAATACAAACAACTTTGCTCACCACATTTATGTGATTAACTTTGATATTTCCTACTACGAGTGGAACCCAAGCCTTATACATTTTGTAATTAGATTTTAAAAACAACAAAGAAAAATATAAAAATATATATAATATAAAATAAAAAAGAATAATAATAAAATATAAATATCATAAAGATTTGAACCTGCGACCATTTCCCTAAAGCCGGGACGCTCTTCCGCTGAGCTAGTGTCGACAGGCTCGAGGCGGCGAAATTCTTCTTTGCTATATGATCGATTACATCGATTGTACTGATCGCTAGCTATACATACGTATAACTAGTTAAATGAGTTCATCGTTACAGATGAAATTCACATTTATAATTTTGATCAGTACTTTCGTATTTCTAATTATTTTTGTGTTATAGCACTCACCCCGTGCTTGGGAATCTGGAAAAACCTTAAAAACAACAAAGAAAAATATCGACACGCGGGATTTGAACCTGCGACCATTTCCCTAAAGCCGGGACGCTCTTCCGCTGAGCTAGTGTCGACAGGCTCGAGGCGGCGAAATTCTTCTTTGCTATATGATCGATTACGTCGATTGTACTGATCGCTAGCTATACATACGTATAACTAGTTAAATGAGTTCATCGTTACAGATGAAATTCACATTTATAATTTTGATCAGTACTTCGTATTTCTTATTATTTTTGTGTTATAGCACTCACCCCGTGCTTGGGAGTCTGGAAAAACCTTAAAAACAACAAAGAAAAATATCGACACGCGGGATTTGAATGGAAATGGAATAAAAGGAAATGGTCGCAGGTTCAAATCCCGCATGTCCATATTTTTCTTTGTTGTTTTTAAGGTTTTTCCAGATTCCCAAGCACGGGGTGAGTGCTATAACACAAAAATAGTAATTAGATTTGTTAGCGAAAAATTAGTTTGTATTTCTAGGTCTGGGTTTTTTTAAATATACTTCAATATTTATATACACGTCTTATTTAATCGTGTCGTAGACTACCACTTGTACAAGCAAATACTTTGCTTACGCAAAATTATAACAATCAGAGAATTATTAAAACATATTCTAAAAAAAAATATTAAATTAAATGACCAGTAAGTACTTACTGATATAGATATAGTTTTTTTAAGGATTTATTTAATCAGATGACAAATCCTGAATATACTCCGAACTCGCAAAAAATTGGAATTTAAAATAGCTTGAATAAGGAAAATAAAAGCTTTATATTTCTAAAGTTATAAAACCCCACCATACTATAAAATACATGTATGTGCCTGGACGCGTCTTAGCCGGCTGCCATTCCGCCTGTAACGGATGGCTCCCCAGGGCTCAGTTGCTCTATTTGTAAATCGCCCTCCGTCTGCTTATAGCAACTAAGGGTAGATTCTCATTGTCCCCAGAAACACCGTAATGAATGTTAAACGTGACGTGTATTTAAAGTAAAAAAGATATAAATCGTCTTATCTATACTTCTATACAATTAACTAAACGTATATAAATATATATTATAATACTCTAGTTGACTAACTTTAAAAAAACGTTTTTTATATCGCTTATTTATAATAAAAAATTATAATAAAAATAATAAGTTTCAAAATTTAAATTAAAATTAATCGCGAAAACGCTTTGGACTGCCGCTGCGACGTTTTACATATTAATACTTATAGTCATTGCTTATAGTGTACACCCGGTGCGCTGCGACAACGTAACGCACACATGACGGAACTGCAGCCCCCTACACGACGCGGCCGGAACTGAGCCTGTCCACACGGCGGAACGGCAGCGCTCAGTTGTTTGTGCGTTAATAAGGAGGACACAAGAAAGCTAATCTTATTTTTTCAGTAATAAGACGTAGTAATAGGAGCAATGTCAAACGTCTTTTCCGATCCATGCTTTCGATAGACTAACACAATGTTTTTAGAAAATGCTTGCCGCAACTGTGCGTCGTCGCTGCGATGACAGAACGTTATGACTGCGTTTTAGTAACGCTGCGATGGCGCATCGCCTGTGTGGCACGCTATGCGTCACGGTAAGACACCCCCCCCCCAGCTAGAGATTTTGAATTTTCTAGAATGCATTACCACGAGAAAAATCTTAATAACAATTTTGCCCAACCTGAGGATCGAACCCAAGACCTCATTGTCTGAGCTGGATAGGCTAGTACCGAGAATACGATGCAGTCAATTAAGCCAGATCAAAATAAAATTAAGAAGCTTTCTTACATACATACATATTTCGCGCCTATTTATAGGGCAGTAAATTGAGTTCTGTCTGCCTATCCTACACTGTCTGTCTACCTAGACAAACCTGTCTTGCTTCCTTCATGTTTATATTTTTCCTTATACAGTAACAGTAAAACTGGGTTGCTGCAGTTCTCTTCCTTCCTATTATATCTCCAGAACCGTTAATTAGATCTTCATTAAATTTATGAGTAAATGGCTCCTTTGAACAATAAAACACCTCGCCTCGTCTCGCTTGGATTTGATACCACCACCTTACCTATTTTTGCTGGCTGTCGCAATAGCGTCAGTGCTTATTACTGTCATGTTCTGGTTTGGAGATTAAAGCAGCCGGTAAACATGTATTTGGCATTAAACCTCGCCACGAGATAGCAATGCACCATTAACATGTTTGGTGTCTATAGGCGATGGTTGACTCTTTCCATCATGAGACCCATCTGCTTGTTTGCTATCTTATGATGTAAAAAAAAAATCAAAACTTCTTCATATTTTTGGAAAGTTGGTTGAAAACACTTTATTTTACAAACACAAATGCAAGTCCCGTATATCTTTGCAGAGATTCAAATTAAAGGTTTAAAATTCGGTGCAATAAACAAAATAATCAAGCCACACACGTAAATATAATCCCTTTTCTCATTTAAAATATAATTATAGGTCGGTATTAAATGGGAAATCTCAATTATAAATTAATTGCGGTAACATTTCAGCCATTCGACGGTTGCTAGTGTTGCTACTGTATTTTTAGTGTGTTTCACAGCTCGGAAAATTTATTTAAAAATAGAGTGTAAATGTTTGTTTTTAAGTGTTTTAAATTATTTCACAATTACTTTTATTTTGTGACTATTATAAATTAAAATTATTATTTCACGAATATTTTTATTTTGTGACTATTATAAATTGAAATTATCATTTCGCGATATCTTTTTTTGGTGACTATTGCGATAATAGAATATTTCTTTCGTCTTAGCTCGTTAGATTAAATACTGAATCCTTGGCTGTGACCACAGGCCACATGAATACTAATAGACACGCCATTGGAAAGGAACGTGTCGCCGCGCATATGAAAAAACGCTCCTATCACTGTCAAAAATATCATACATTTTTAGATATATTATACCGCGAAAAATAGAAATAAACCAAGTTGTACGCTTTTATCGTACCGAATGAGATGACAAGGTTTAAATATTGCCGTTGATGTAATTTTATTTCATGGGTAAGTAGCATAACTCTGTATTTTTTGGGTGTAAATGCAACCTACGCTGACAAACTAAGAAATTGTCTTAAAAGACAATTTCTTAGTTTGTCCATTCAATCCGTGAGTGTGACCAACCGTTTTTTCAAGAATAAATGAACCACGTACCTTAGTATACACAGTTACAAACTTTCCATGAAAGTTTTTGATTTATATATTTTATAAAACTTTTTTATATTGTTCATTCATTCATGATTCATGATTTGATGATGTACATCACAAATGTTTTCGTTTACCATACCAATTTTGAGTCAGCGTTGTACTAGAATGGCTGGATTACAATTTCATTGTCAATTACTTTACGAGAGTACGAGCTTCTTGGGTTTAGTTTTTGTGTAAGGTCTATAAAAATATTCCCAAGACTTTTCAATTAGATGAATACAGTTTCCGACACTCTGTGTTACCTTTACATAGGTATGTTACTGTTTTGCTAGCGCTAATTCTTCATAACACCTAGTAACATTTTTAGTACATTTTTTATCCCATAGTATAGCAAACATAGCAAACAACGACTATCTCGTGGCGAGGTCTAATGCCACATGCATAAGTTTACCGGCCACTTTACCTTCCAAACCGGAACACGACAGTGACAAGCACTGAACGCTAAAGCGTGTGTTAAATAACAAAATCTAAAAAAATAACCTGTGTCTAAATTAATGAGTTTCTTGGGTTTATTTTTTTGTATATGGTCAAAAAATATACTTCCAAGACATCGTTAGTCGTATACTTGGTACTTGTACCATTTTATACTTGGTAGTATAAAATGTTCTGGTACTCAAGAAATATTTGTCTATTGTATATTATCTATACAACTCTCAACATCAGCTGAGTGTAGACCATTTTGAGACATCTCACCACTCAATGCAGTTAACGTGGACATCAAACGCTAGATTAAAATAAATAGACTCTCTGTAAGTTCTAGATTATTCTAATTTATTTATGTATGCCTAATTTGTTGCCTTTTTATGTAAAAATATAATACACATAGTCTATGTTTACTGCACTAGCGTCTTTTTATGTACCACTCTGATTTGTTCATAATTTTTTTATTTTTTTATTTTAAGTTTTTTGTATTTGATGGTATCTTTTTTTATATATTGTCAAATACCTAATTATTCTGTCTTGTTTTGTGTTTTTATCCTTTGTATTTTTATTTCGCTACTGTATGTGTTAATTACTGTAAGTGTTGTGGTGTATGTCTTAAATAAACGATTTCTATTCTATTCTATTCTAAACTCAGCCTGTTGCCTCCAAAGTATTGTACAAGTGCGTTCCTCAAAACACTTCATCAGGACAAGAACGAAGCTCGAGCGATTCATTCACTCCGCTTACAAGATTTTCCTTTATTAGAAATACCGCAGATATAAGAACATTATAAATTCAATGAAGTCACGTCTTGAAGTCGAGACCGCGAGAATTTTAATTTTATTACCTCTTATAATTTACGTCACACGAGATCCAAGTCCCAATGTTACATAGGATTTTATTGCCTGCTCCATTATTATTCATATTTCATTCGGTTATTCAAGTTACATTTTCATTCAAATCGAATTATCATCAATATCTGTAACTTTAGATTAGATCAAAATGAGTTTTCCAGTTGTTTTCTTTCAACATCTAAAGATAAAATGCTACTATATCGGTAAATTAATACGCGAAGAAACTTTGTACCCCTTTTTAAGACAATTCGCGAACACGCGAATAAAACGCGAACGCGAAAATGGAGTAAAAGTAAAATTTGACACAGTTAAAGTTAAGATTGCGAGGACTGCAGGAACCTTATATCTATACAAATAAATAAAATTGGAGTGTCTGTAATATTAAAATAACCGGTTTTAACTAAATGCATATGGATGTATACACGGTACATAAACCTACCAAAATAACACTTTTTACGATTTTGTCTATCTATCTGTCTGTCTGTCTGTCTGTCTGTTTGTTCCGACTATTTTCTAGAACGGCTGGACCGATTTTGACGGGACTTACACTGGTAGATAGCTGATTTAATACGGAGTAAATAAGCTAAATTTAAAAAAAAATCCCATGCGGACAAAGTCGCGGGCACAGCTAGTTTTAAATAAAATGCATTAGAAATACATTATATTAATAAAAATAAACAGTACAAATATTACATTCATGTGACATACAATATGATAATATGCACACAAGTGTACTATTTTCTTTACGGTTAAAGCATTGATATAAAAAATCCAAGATGCACAGTCTCGAACAAAACGGACACTCAAAGCTGTCGCTAATTTCACATAAGTAGTTATAGATATGGCAAAAATATATGTTTTTGGATATCCAACCTTAAGCGCAAGATTTAGAGTTGTTTTTACAGCGCAATGTACGAAAAGTAATAAAATTGACAGTGTCGCGGTCGACGCGATTCTATTTGAAATGAGCGCACAATTTAAAATATTGCGCTCATTTTTAGAGGACGTTTTCGAGACACTGATTGTGTATCTTCGGTTTTTTATATCAATGGGTTAAAGTATATTATCTAATTTAAAAGAGATTTTATTTTTCAGTCTACAGTGAAATTTCAACCACAGGGCGATTATTAGTTTATCAAAAACCGCGATAATAAAACATTTTGGTTCGTGTTCTGGTAATTAATTTATTTGGTTCAGATCGAAAATTGCGTCTAAGAATTAGCAGATCCAAAGGAGAATGATGAGGGTACATACAAAGTTCGCCTCGAAAGCATCGCATGTAGATAGATATTTATCGTATTATACATTATTCATTTCTCTGAAATGTAATTTGTTTCACGGACACAGCATCTCTTATCATGAAGATTCTTTGATTGTACCACTTCTTTGAGTGTATAAACCAGAGATGTTACAAATATTCGCATCCGCATCCGCAAATGTGGAATATTCGCATCAATTCAGACATCTGCATCCGCATTCACATCCGCATCAATCAATGCGGAGTTTTTACGGATGCAGATTCAAATTCAAAAAGGCTGCTATATTGCTATTTATTAAATATAATTCACCAATTTTCAAGTTTAATTACTAAACAAAGATTTCTATTATGTAACTCGAAGCTTAAAATTCTGTTGTGTCATAAGTAAAACTAAAAACTTGTGTAGTTTTGTTTTGAAATAGGATTAAATAAATAAAACATTAAGTTTAAACTGATTTCCAGTTATTTATGCACTTAACATTTTAATAATTATACCTTTAAAATCCGCATCCGCATCCGTATCGCATCCGCATCCGCATCAAATCCGCATCCGCGGATGTGAACTTTTAATAATCCGCATCCGCATCTGTATCCGCGGATGTCAAAATTCTTGCATCCGTAACAACCCTGGTATAAACTTCAAATATGCTTAAAAGTTAAAAGATGAACAACGCTTTTTTACAGCAAAATACTTACACACTTATTTTCCTTTTTGTTGCATTTCATACAATAGTTAGTTTAACATTTTGCATCTTACGTATCCGACATTTTTCTAACGTGTTTGGTTGGTCATTCATAAAATAAAGTGTTAACTTTATTCAAGAAAAGAAAAATTTTTGCGAAATAAGAATAAGAAAAAGCACATGACAAAAGCACATGACTTCTAAGTTTGTTCCTTTACAAAATTCACTTGCTTATAACAAATGTCCGTTGGATTCTAATATATTTATGAATTCTATAATGGTAAGTCGATTTTTACATTTATTTTTATTTTTTACTAACTGACCCACGCAGCTACGCCCGCGAGTATATTAGTAAGTCGTCCAAATAGCTTTTAATAAAAATTTTGATTTTTGAAAAAAAATTAGCCTATGTTTGACCCCTTATCTTCAACTATATCCATGCCAAATTTCATGAAAATCGGTCCAGCGGCTTAGCCGTGAAAGCATAACACACAGACAGACAGACTTTCGCATTTATAATATTGGTATGGATATATCATAACATAGCAAACAAACAGATGGGTCTCCTGATGGAAAGAGTCAACCATCGCCTATAGACACCAAAGGTGTTATGGTGTGTTGCTATCTTGTGGCGAGGTCTAATGCCACATGCATAAGTTTACCGGCTACCTTACCCTCCAAACCCGAACACGACAGTGACAAGCACTGACGCTATTGCGGCAGGAATAGGTAAGGCGGTGATACCAGACACGGGTGAGACAATGCAGAACTTTTACAACCTGCCTGGCAGAACGGCAGTTGGCCTATTCTTCAAAAGAGCCCGGGATCAACACGGGGATCTCTGTTAAACAACTGACTTTGATTGTGAAGAAAAAGGTATTTTATTTCTAGTAGATATCTAACGTTGTAAATAATTTAATAGTACCTGTCTTTATGTTGCTGAAGTACTTTAGGTTTCATTAATAGATGTGTTTAAATATTTTTCGTATGCTGTATACGTCTTCGACTTATATTTATGATCAAGTATTTCACTTTACCAGGTTGACTTTAAAAAATCTCTTTTTTAGAGATAAGCTCGCTTTTTGAACCTTTTTAAAAATATCGCTTGCTGTAATTTTGTTTTGCTGTTATTCTGTTGCGTACAATAAAGTATTAAATATAAGATAAATAAATAAGTATATATGTGTGTTTATTTTTATTGATTTAATGTATTTCTAATGTATTTTATTTATAAATATTAAGTTTCTGCAATCCTTCGCAATGTATATTTTAACTTATTATTACATAGAAGATCAATAATTACGTATATTAATAATGAAATATAATTGATGATGAAGCATCCGAAGCTAGAAACATTTTTTATATCACATATATTGTGTGTGTTGTAGTTAATATACCAGACTTTGTACTACAGAAATATTGTATGATGGTACGAAAGTTTTTTTTATCATAAGATAGCAAACAAGCAGATGGGTCTCCTAATGTAAAGAGTCAACCATCGCCTATAGACACCAAAGATGTTAATAGTGCGTTGCTATCTTGTGGCGAGGTCTAATGACACATGCATAAGTTTACCGGCTACCTTACCCTCCAAACCGGCACATGACAGCGAAAAGCACTGACGCTATTGCGGCAGGAATAGGTAAGGCGGTGGTATCAGACCCGGATGAGACAATGCAGAACTCTACCACCTAGTAGTCACGATGGCAGTGACTTGGATGGCCAATCGGTCGCCTTTTACGACCTGCCTGGCAGAACAGCAGTTGGTCTATTCTTCAAAGGAGCCCGGAATCAACACGGGGGAAGGACTTGGTACCATTATACAATAAATATGAACCTGTGTTGGTCCAGACCCCTTTAAAAAAATAGCCCATCTGCCTTTCTGTCAGTGTACGAGGCACGAGCGATCGGCTATACGTATAACTAGTATTTTGACTATTCCGCAACGTATCGCCCTGGGTATGTAACACCACCTTACCTTCTGCTGCCGCAATAGCAACAATGCTTGCTATGTTCGTGTTCTGGTTTGGATGGAAAAGAACCCGAGAAGCTTACGCATGTGGAATTATTATCCCGCCACATGGATAGTAACGCACCATTAACATTTTGGTGTCTATAGGCGTTCGTATTTTTTTCCATAAGGAGAGCCACCTGCTTGTTTACCATATTTTAATATTAAAAAAAAAATATTTTCGAAATGACTACTACAGCTAGTTGACCATAAAGGTCGTTACTGTGTTTTTCACCGGATTTTTTGGGCGAGCTCAACCAGCCCTCCAATTCACGTAATTGAGTCAAAGCCTAAGGCTCTCACACACATAAACACGATAGAACGTCGAAACGTGCTACGACGCGGCATAATATGTAAGAAAATGTGTAAGTGTCTTAAATGCTTCGACTCGCTTGCCGCTTGATTACGTGAATTAGGCCCCAGAGTTTAGATTAAAATTTGGGCTAACAACGTCTCCTGTGAGACCGGACCTCAGCTTAGTGCGGCGTTCGGATTAAAAGTGGAGGGCGGAATTTTGGCTGTGCTCCTCGCGTTAGTCGCGGGGCGACAGAGAAGTCTTCATCGTCGGGACCGGCGACGACAGTGTCGTGTTGTGTGAATGTATATGTCGGGGTCGTCATCAGGATAGGAATGAAAAAATGACAACGATTGGCCTCATTGTTTTTTACTTGTTTGTAGGGTTCCGTTCTCAAATAGATCCGGCGAGACGCTAATATCAATGCTGTATGATCTATAATTGATATGATCTAAATGATCTATATATTTATAAAGAAAAACTTATGGATTGGTTGTGGACACACTGATTCATCAACTCATATCGTTGTATTTATATTGTTTTAAGCACTTGTACTGTTTTACTTCGATAATGTAACTAAGTAAAACAGTACAAATGCGTATAACATAAACAAGTTAACATGGAATCCTGCCGAGTGCCGACAATCTTCAGTGTTAAAAGAACAACTTATGCATTCTATCTATTAGACCTTAAAAAAGCGGAAAATGCTGTCAAATACCTAAGCTTAAACGTACAAGTTAATGTCATGGTGTAGCAAATATATAGTGCTAGCTGTCCCGCGCAGCTTCGCCCGCGAGCAGATTAACATGTCGTCAAGATAGCTTTTCATACAAATTTCATCCCCTATTTTAACCCTTAAGGGGTTGATTTTTGAAAAAAAAATAGCCTATGTTTGCCTCGGCTCTTCAACTACTTCCATGCCAAATTTCATGAAAATCGGTCAAGCGGTTTAGCTATGAAAGCGTAACAGACAGACAGACTTTCGCATTTATAATATTAGTATGGATTTAAAGTTTCTAATCAAATCAATTTTTTTAAGTTAAATAACTGTTTTAACGTTTGTTGCTTATGTGTAAAAGATTACTTAAGTACTAAAAAGTTCGCTCTGCAGCCCAATTCCATGCGTGGTAATTTGGGCTGCGTAGTAAACTAATATTTTTTTAATTTTACTAAAATAATTACCTATCTTATATGATAAAAGTAGCCCAAGTCTCGAGTTTCGATATATTCTTACCCAAATCCATCCAACCGTTGAGTCACTGTAGAATAAGAAAGATAGTTATATGCGCATAAGCACATACATGCACACACATAGGCAAACTCACATATTATACCTATACATAATTGCATACATGAATGTATACTTTAGTATTTATAATATTAATAGGATTTAGATTTTGTTAACTACGAATCCCTCAATACATTTAAATGCCCGACTCACACTTGGCGAATTTTTTATACTCACTTTAATGGACAATTTGTGCGAGCAATTAACCCAAGCAACAATTTACACAGCCATTTTGAAACTGAACCTTGGTATTTTTATTATGCTAATGTCAACTCGTCTCAGTGACTTATTTAGTATATCCGGTCTTAAATTGGCACAATTTGCAAACCTAATTGAGAATGATGGAAATCCGCTAAAGACATCTGTTTATACGCATCTGCTTAAGGATTAGGGTAATTTCAAGGTGATTTATATTAAACGCAGACAGACAACAATAAAATACTACTATTAATTTGACACGATTTTGCTCTAACAACTTTGGGATTGACTTTAAGACATAAGAAAATACATTCGAATGAATGAATGAAAATTTTATTTCAGGTACGAAGTCCCATAGAATACAGAAATATGTCATAACAATTTTTTTACAATTAAATTAAATTAAGTTAAACAACAATGTCAAAGAGATAAAAAATAAATAAATAATAATAATAATCTATATTATTAATATTAACTACATTAAATTTGAAAATTTGAAATTTATATTATTAAATTATATTATAATACTAGCTGTCCCGGCAAACGTTGTTCTGCCTTTTTAACTACTCTTATTTTTTTCTATATTTTCTCACCTTTTTCACTTTATAAACGTATATATACGTACAAATATTTTTAAATGAAAACTAAAGACCACGTTTATAATTACAGAGCAAATTCGTGTTCAAAACATTCGTATTTATCAAACTTTTTATAATAATAATAATATAATAATATTTATTTGCAAGAAATAGGGTTACAGAGTTGTTATGTCTAATTTAGTTTTCTACCTATTCCGCTACACATTAGCTTGCATGCTAATGTGTAGCTTATAGTTCATTATTATAGTTACAATTTTATATTACATTTATAATATTTCAATTACTAGTATTCAAACTAAACTTGTTTTATTTGAAACTTATTTTGATTATGAGATGCCATTTACCTATGCCAATTTATTTATTGCTGCGTGTGACTACAAATTGAAATGTTGCTTCTTATTATGTAATTGAATAAATATAATGTCATAACGTAAATTTAAAAACTAAGTTCTACCATATGATAAAAAACTGTTTTAAATAATGAAATAGGTTATTCAATTAGATAATATAACCAAAAATCATTACAATATTCATTATTACATTGATAGTTTATTTACAATTTTTTTGTAAATAGATACTCTGTAAAATAAAATTATTAAATAAATATATTAAAACTCAAATCCATGTCATAAATTGTCAAATTCATTTTTGTTCAGTTGCGTTGCAAATAATGTCAAATTCAATTAATTATAATTTATTATGAATAACAATGCATATCATCAAATAGCAATTGTTTGTTATTATTTTCGTGTTATAGCATGCACCCCGTGCTTGAGAAAACTGGAAAAACTTTAAAAATAACAAAGAAATATATCGACACGCAGGAATTGAACCGATTACGTCGATTGTACTGATCAGTACAATCGACGTAATCGATCATATAACAAAGAAGAATTTCGCCACGTCAAACCTGTCGACACTAGCTCAGTGGAAGAGCGTCCCGGCTTTAGGGAGACGGTCACAGGTTCAATTCCTGCGTGTCGATATTTTTCTTTGTTGTTTTTAAAGGCAATTGTTTGCTTTCTAATGATATAAAAAAAATCTCTTTTGCTTGTGCAAATGATTCTCCTGATAAAAAGAGACAACCATTGCCTATAGACACCAAAGATGTTAATGGTGCGTTGCTATCCATATGGCAGGATCGCAATGCCACATACATAAGTCTACCGGCTATCTTACCCTCCAAACCGGAACACGACATTAAGCACCGTCGCTATTGTGGCTGGAATTGGTAAAGCGGTGGTATCATATACCCGTGCAAGACGTTGCGGTACTCTACCACCTAGTCAGATAGTAGTTTAGAAAACTCTTTCACCTCAGGGAAGTTAGGCAGGTTCCGGCGGTACTTGTGGTTCTATATATTTGTATTATTTGTAACAAATTAAACTACGATTCTTCAATAATATTTACGCTTCTACAACTTTCGACAGACGGCTCTGTCCTGAGGTTTCCGGCGACTCGACCAATATTAACTGGAACCGTGGTCCCAGTTGCCGGATTGATTCAATTTTTTTTCTTCTAGTGACTCGGACTACGCATAAATTAATAAAAGAATGTATTATTTAAGTTCATACAGCACATTCAAAAAAAATATTTTTAAAGTAATATTGAAAGAAAAACCTGTTTAATTCAAAAATATTTATTTAATTTTAAATATAGATACCGAAATATATATATAATAAACACCCAAACCCTCGGGTACAAACATTTATGCTCATCACACAAATGTTTGTCCCTGTCGGCAATCGAACCCGAGCTCCGTCGATTGCATAGCTACTCGACCAACGGGACGGTCCAATTATTGAGTTATTATTAATTGTTTGAAATTGTTAAATATTTTTAACATGATTTACGTGTTTAATACAAAATAACAAAAATTGTGCTTTTATTGAAATTATATAAACAAATGATATTTATGACTCAAAGAGTTTTATTTTATTTTACGGTAAACATTTTTTCATTTGACTGTACTAGTTTTGGATTGGACAATACATTTTTAAAATAATTTATGCGTGGTACTCGGACCACGCTAAATTAATTAAAAAATTTGGAAGAAAAATATTAAAATTAAATCAATCCGGCAACTGGGACCGTGGTTCCAGTTTATGTGATCCCAGTAGCCGGATACTTCTCTGTTCTATTCGACTTATCTATATCTATATCTATATTATAAATGCGAAAGTTTGGATGTTTGGACGGATGTTTGGATGGATGTTTGTTACTCAATCACGCAAAAACTACTAAACGGATTTGAATGAAATTTGGCACACGGGTAGATGATAACCTGGAATAGCACATAGGCTACTTATTATCCCCGAAAAATTTGGTGATCCCGTGGCGATCCCGATTTGCCAAAAACCTTATAATGCAGCGGGCTGCACGCTGCAGCTAGTAAACAAATAATCTATCTCAATCAATCGCAATATTCTGTCACAATTATCTTCAGCTATATTCAATGACGTTATACACGTCATTGGCTATATTTAAAAATATCATCAAAGACAAATAACCAGCCAGTGGCTATAAAATTGTAACACTAAGGAGGAAATATCTCTATCAGGAGAATTTGTAATGCTATGATATAAAAATACAAGATCTGTACGCGATAAAGCACTACAAATTTTGATTTAAATCACTCTTAGGTTACAAAACACGAACCACAAAATACCTTCGTAAAATATCTCTTAAAAGGACTCTTTGATGAAAAATTGCAGCTTTTATCAATCCTTTCATGCGGGGTCGTATTTATGGCGAGCGTTGAGCTGAACACACGTGATTAAAATCAAACGGGCTCACCGAGTTTTAAACATCTCACAAAAACCCATTTTCCCACCCATCAACTTTCTATAGTAGAAGCAAATAGCTTCAGGCATGAATGCTTTAATATACCTAAACCATCTTACTGAAAAACAGCTTCTTATATACCTGTAGGTAGAATTAAAGTCCAGAAAACTTTGCGTTACGTTTTGTGATGTACCATTAGTAAATAGTGCTATAGCAAATGTTTTTTTATTGTAACTTTTGTATCAAACATGTACAGACGTAAACTTATCTAGTACTAGAATGTTAAACCTGCGTGGTTTTTTTAGTGCTGAATATTAAATTTTTAAGAATATTTAACCAATAAACGAAAAAACATAGAAATAAATATATTTGGGTACACAGATTCACATAATAATATGTCGGTCACGTTGTAATCGATGACTTAAAAGATGACCCGAGCGAGACAATGCAGAACTCTACCACCCAGTAGCCACGATGGTAGTGGCTCGCATAGCCAATCGATCGCCTTTTACAACCTGCCTGGTAGAACGGCAGTTGGTCTATTCTTCAAAGGAGCCCGGGACCAACACGGGGAAGTTAGTTTTCATGCAAGACGCCAAAGCTTTAAAAACAAAATAGTATATGATATATCAGATCGCAAATACAATAACAGAAAGGCAAGCGGCAGCATTTAATGCAAATTTTAATTTGGTATTCGTTCACAAGCCATCTGTCGCATCCGCAAAAAATATCTTCCACCGTTTCTCTGTTATATTTGCTTTCTACTGAATTCACTATAAACCGAATTTCAATCATAGAATTAATATCAATGGAATGTTAATATCGCTAGCAAATTCTATAAAATATATTGTTTAAATTACTCGTAATGTAGATGAGTAATTTATTTAGAACTTGACTTTTATTATATTATGTGAGAATTACATATCAAAAGTAGGTCTGTTTTTTAGGTTCCCCCGTGTTGGTCCCGGGTACCTTTGAAGAATAGGCCAACTGTCGTTCTGCCAGATAGATCGTAAAAGGCGACCGATTGGCTATACGAGTCACTAACATCGTGACTACTAGGTGGTAGAGTTCTGTATTGTCTCGCCCGGGTCTGGTACCACCGCATTACCTATTCCTGCCGCAATAGTGTCAGTGCTTATCACTGTCGTGTTCCGGTTTGGAGGGTAAGGTAGCCGGTAAACTTATGCATGTAGCATAAGACCTCGCCACAAGATAGCAACTCACCATTAACACCTTAGGTGTCTATAGGCGATGGTTGACTCTTTCCATTAGGAGACCCTTCTGCTTGTTTGCTATCTTATACTATAAAAAAAAGATCCCACGCTTATGCTGGAGCCGCACTTGAGTCTATTATCCCGAAATAGCCCTGCGTGTGTGTGTGCCCGCTCAGGAACACACACACGCAGTCCGACATGTATGAGAAAATATATAATATAAAATAGCCGATAATAGCCGGTCACATCTGTAATTATTTTGTCATTGCACGAAACTTTGTGACGGTAGACATAAGTGTGGTCCAGTCCGCAGTCTAGCTTAGAGATCCTTAGTACTAGAAAGCTTTAATTTAGGATAAATACCTATACATATCTATTGTCATGGCGGCTTGCAGACGTTTCGTCCACAGTGGACGAAACGACACCAGAATTGTAAGCCAGTTAACCATGTAGACCATCCCTGAAACTTGCCGCTAAATTGAGATATTTTAAGCTCAAAGAAACAAAAACTGTACATAAGCATGATGTATTAATTTATTTTCTGTAAAATAAATAGATTTTATCTTATAAGTTAAAAACATATAAATAGATCGTTTTATTTTGTTAAAGTTTTGTATCTGACTGTATAAAGCAACTTTTTTGATTGGTGGACGAATCGTCAGTGGAAAAAAAATTATAAAATGAAAAGGTGTCGTTTCGTCCAATGTGGACGAAAATGTTGTGGACGAAACTTCAGCAAGCCGTCATGGCAACAAAGTGGAAACATAAAATCTTGACAAATATTTTCTCAGAGTAGCTTCTCTACATGTATTTTATTATTTTATGATTATGGGATGTTCATTTTTTTCGTCGTATACCCCACAGTGTTATTATTATGGTATTGTTGGATAGGTTTTAACAAAAATGTATGCTTTGAAAACAATTTTTCGATTAAGGGACTTGTTTGTGAAATTTTTGGCTTTAAAGTGCAAATTTTTGTTAGAGTCAAGTGTCCCCCCCTCCCGTTTGTTGGTTAGTTTTGGGGTTAGGTAAAAATTTACAATAGTAGTAAATATAATGTAGTTAAAATGAAAACTATTACGACTTAAAAACTTTACAAAATTTTTGAGTAACAGTCGACCAGTATATGAAATGTTTTTGTCAAGTTCTTATACTACGTAGGTATGTACAACGAAGGTAAGAAGTAGGCAGAGGTACAACATAGGCACCCACGATTAGCCGTAGGTACTTAATCCCACACTACGATAAATGGTACACCTATCACCAACCAGGCACTTATTCAATCCTGAAAAACGTTGTTTTTATTAGAAAACTGAAAAAAATACATTTCGATTTTCCCGAGCCAGGAATCTAACCCGAATCCCTCATGTGGTCAACACCGACACCGGACCACTAGACCACAGAGGCGATTACTTACTACTACTTCACTACAGCTACGACTACGTTGCTTGCATAAGTACTTACATGCATAATATTACCTTACCCTCCAAACCAACACGACAATGACAAGTAAGGTTTTAGAAGATTGCAACCTTATGCGAGGAAAACGGACAAATTATTTTCGGTCGTATAAACACATCCTAACATTTATCAGAATCAATATATTTCAGACAATATAAGCCAGCCACAAAGCCCCAAACATACGGACGCCACATGAACTGAATAGAATGGGGCCACTGAGGACAATCAGGTACCTTCAGTACACAAGGCCCTAAAGGGCAAACGATACAATACAGGCTGTTGGAAAGATTAATATGTATTGCCTTTGTCGAACTTCTGTATTTGTCAGTTGAAATAAACTACCTATTGCCTACTAAACCTTTTCTTTGAATTCTCCTATTGACATTCTTGTATTGGTTTAATTAAAGTTCTACATTCGCCTCTCTCATATATGAGATTTTTATATAAAAAAGTATAAATACGCTCGGTTTCCTCGCGAGGTAGGCAGAGTAAAATTCACCAATTGGTGGTTGATAAGATGATTGATTTCCATCGCCGCATTTTATCCACCCAATAGCGATTATTGATTATCTGTAGCAATAGCGGGGACCGCCGGCTTTACGTGCTTATTGGAAGCACGGGAGGGGTAATACACTTCTCCCCAGAATCTGAGCTGCTACTGAGATTTTGAATTTATGAGAATACGGAAAAACATTTTTCCCGACAATCGGATAGAACCCATGACCTCATGATTAGAGCTGAATAGGCTAACCCTTAGTTCACGAGCCAGTCAAATTTGTGCGAAATGAAGCAAAAATGTTGTACCCCTTTTTACGACTACTATGCCAATAGAGGAGTATAAAATTTAACACAGTTAAAAGTTATATACCGAGGAGTGCAGGAAACCAGCATTGCATTAGAAATATGTACATTACTTTAATAAAAGTGAACATTCCATATAAAAATATAAATATAGTTAAAATAAAAGTATAAATAGTTTGGACTTAATTTGGTGAGAACGTTATTTATTTTTCGTAATTATTTATACGTAACTAAAATTTAAACCACCACCAACAACCATCTGCGACGTGATTATGACCGAATCCCATTCTAATAAAATTATAAACCATGCGGTGTATATGGACATACAGTTATCGCTATCCATTATGGACTTAGCTAGGCACCTCGAAAAGGCAAGAAAAAAGCCCTATCAGGCTAGAATGGTGAAATCAGCAAAATTGCAAAAAAAAAATACATCAATTTGTAGCTAAATAGTTGCTAATTAGTTGCCAAAACGACGATTTTGTTGCTCGTGCCAATCCCTAGAAATCGCGAATTATGCTATCGTGATATCAAGGTAGCAAGGTAACTTAATGAATTATATTCTTTTCCGTTCATCTTTATAGAAGATTTAGTTACTATTTTGTTGCTATATCTTAGATATCGCAAAAAAATTTTTAATAATTGTTTTTTTTTAATTTTTCTGTTCTTGCTATCTTGAAACTGGTTTTTCCTGGCATTAAAGAGTCTTTGAATTTTGTTGCTCATCAGGAGGCTACTCAAATACACTCAAACAACTAGCAACAAAATAGTTGAAACCGGTCAGCCGATTTTTGAATTTTTTTTTTCATCTTCCTCATTCTTGCTATCTTGAAACTGATTTTTGTCGGCATAGAAAGTGTATTAAATTTGTTGCTCATCAGGAGGCTACTCAAATACACTCTAAGAACCAGCAACAAAATAGTTAAAACCGGTTGGGTGATTTTTGAATTTTTTTTCATCTTCCTCATTCTTGCTATCTTGAAAGTGGATTTTCCTGGTAATAAAGAGTCTTTGAAATGTGTTGCTCATCAGGAGGCTACTCAAATACACTCAAACAACTAGCAACAAAATAGTTGAAACCGGTCAGCCGATTTTTGAATTTTTTTTTTTCATCTTCCTCATCTTGAAACTTGAAACTTCCTCTTGAAACTTCCTCCTTATCTTGAAACTTGTTTTCCCTGATAATGAAGAGTCTTTGAAATTTGTTGCTCATCAGGAGGCTACTCAAATACACTCTAAGAACAAGCAACAAAATAGTTGGAACCGGTCGGCCGATTTTTGAATTTTTTTTTCATCTTCCTCATTCTTGCTATCTTGAAACTGATTTTTGTCGGCATAGAAAGTGTATTAAATTAGTTGCTCATCAGAAAAATACTCAAATACACTCCAAGTATCAGCAACAAAATAGTTGAAACCGGTCGGCTGATTTTTGAATTTTTTTTCCATCCTCCTCATTCTTGCTATCTTGAAACTGATTTCTTTCGGCATAGAAAGTGTATTAAATTTGTTGCTCATCAGGAGACTACTTAAATACACTCTAAGAACCAGCAACAAAATAGTTGAAACCGGTCCGCCGATTTTTGAATTTTTTTTTCATCTTCCTCATTCTTGCTAACTTGAAACTGGTTTTTCCTGGTAAAAAAGAGTCTTTGAAATTTGTTGCTCATCAGGAAGCTACTTAAATACACTCAAACAACTAGCAACAAAATAGTTGAAACCGGTCAGCCGATTTTTGAATTTTTTTTCTATCTTCCTCATTCTTGCTATCTTGAAACTTGTTTTTCCTGGTAATAAAGAGTCTTCGAAATTTGTTGCTCATCAGGAGGCTACTCAAATACACTCTAAGAACCAGCAACAAAATAGTTAAAACCGGTTGGGTGATTTTTATAACATGATCGTTTATAACCCGGCATACCAATCAAAAAATTTAGAGCTTCAAGCTTTAGTTTGATGATTGGCAGACCAAAATAGAAGGTAGATAACATAACTGATTATCTTAATGGAATCAAAAAGTTCATGTGTTAGAGATCTAATTAAAGGCTGTTAAACCAACTTTATAATGACATTTAGCCCTAACGGATCGCTATATTCTGAGTATACACCAAGTATACACGGTGTATACTCTGCGCATATACACCGAGTATACACCAAATTTTTTTTTTTTTTTTGAGATCAAGCCACCAAAAAATTTCAAAGTGTCACTTTTTTTTTATCTCTTGCTGAGTTCCTAACTGGTTACTTAATGTAAATGTACAATCATTATTCGTTCAGTAATTGAACGAGTATTCTACGGGTCGAATACAATCTCATGTCTTACCTGGCGCAAATAAAACGAAAATATTTGACCACGGTGGGGCTCGAACCCATGCCTGGCCAACACTCTAATCCGAAGTCTAGCACGTTACCGGCTCGGATACCTAGGACCTTAAAACGTCGAGATCTGATGAAAACTCGATTTTTATAAAACGGGGTAAAACCAATAACTTCCCGATTTTTCGAAAATCTTCGATATTCTTAGCGGGAAGTTAAAAAATTTTTCAAAAGCGGTTTTTCTAGAATAACTTTTAAATGGCTTTACCGATCGATCCCAAAAACTAATCAGCTCTTAACATTGAAAAAACACGTCGATTGCCGTTGGGTAAGTCAAAATCGGTTGAGTCGTTCGTGAGATATCGTTGACGAAAAGAATCGAAAAAATTGAATTTTTTCAAGATCGATATGTGTTTACAAATTGTTTGTAAAATTAAAAAAACTGCATCGATTGCTAAAAACCGCGTGAGATTCGTTTGAGTCATTCAAAAGTTATGGCAGGTGGAATATTTAATAATTTCTGTTACATCGAACTTTTATGAGGCTTTTGAGGTCGAAGAGCTCAAAATAACACAAAAATTAATTTTTTGAGTTATATTAATTTTTTGAATAATAATAATACCTTAATTGATGATCTTTGCGAAGTTCTTTGAGAATTTGAAAAAACAATAAAAATCGGCCGATGAAGGTGAAATATTTTGTTGCTGGTTCTTAGAGTGTTTTCGAGTAGCCTCCTGATAAGCAGCAAATTTCAAAGATTCATTATCACCAGAAAAACCTATCTCAAGATAGCGAGAATAAGGAAGATGAAAAAAAAAATTAAAAAATCAGCCTACCGGTTTCAACTATTTTGTTGCTGATACTTGGAGTGTATTTGAGTATTTTCCTGATGAGCAACTAATTTAATACACTTTCTATGCCGACAAAAATCAGTTTCAAGATAGCAAGAATGAGGAAGATGAAAAAAAAATTCAAAAATCGGCCGACCGGTTCCAACTATTTTGTTGCTTGTTCTTAGAGTGTATTTGAGTAGCCTCCTGATGAGCAACAAATTTCAAAGACTCTTCATTATCAGGGAAAACAAGTTTCAAGATAAGGAGGAAGTTTCAAGAGGAAGTTTCAAGTTTCAAGATGAGGAAGATGAAAAAAAAAATTCAAAAATCGGCTGACCGGTTTCAACTATTTTGTTGCTAGTTGTTTGAGTGTATTTGAGTAGCCTCCTGATGAGCAACAAATTTCAAAGACTCTTTATTACCAGGAAAACCCACTTTCAAGATAGCAAGAATGAGGAAGATGAAAAAAAATTCAAAAATCGGCCGACCGGTTTCAACTATTTTGTTGCTGATACTTGGAGTGTATTTGAGTATTTTCCTGATGAGCAACTAATTTAATACACTTTCTATGCCGACAAAAATCAGTTTCAAGATAGCAAGAATGAGGAAGATGAAAAAAAAATTCAAAAATCGGCTGACCGGTTTCAACTATTTTGTTGCTAGTTGTTTGAGTGTATTTGAGTAGCCTCCTGATGAGCAACAAAATTCAAAGACTCTTTAATGCCAGGAAAAACCAGTTTCAAGATAGCAAGAACAGAAAAATTAAAAAAAAACAATTATTAAAAATTTTTTTGCGATATCTAAGATATAGCAACAAAATAGTAACTAAATCTTCTATAAAGATGAACGGAAAAGAATATAATTCATTAAGTTACCTTGCTACCTTGATATCACGATAGCATAATTCGCGATTTCTAGGGATTGGCACGAGCAACAAAATCGTCGTTTTGGCAACTAATTAGCAACTATTTAGCTACAAATTGATGTATTTTTTTTTTTGCAATTTTGCTGATTTCACCATGCTAGCCTGATAGGGCTCAAGAAAAACCTATAACGTATCGCTGACGTCGTAATTACGAGGTGGTAGAGTTTTATAACGTCTCGACCGTTTATTATTGGTACCAGGCTCTGCCGCAATGTGTTATGATCCAATTTGGAGGGTAAGGTAGATAAACTTATATATGTGGCATTCCAATTCCGCTACATGAATGCACTATTACTACTGTTAACTATTAACACCTTTGATTCCTATACACGATAATTATCACTTCTCATCAAAAGAACCTTCTGTTTGTTTTTTATTCTATGATATTAAAAAAAACTTTTTTTATTTTTTCTATAAAGTAAAATCAAAATACAAATGACAAATGAACCCAATTTCTTACCCTAACAATGCCGAAAATACCTTTATCATAACTAATTATGCATCAAAAATTCCCCCATAACTTTATCAAGATAACGTCACTGGCAACACGGTCTCCTTCTGTCATAAAATTTGAACATAGAGATTAAGCCGGTGTCACGTAACGTATCAAAAGCATAAATCACAACCTCGCACCCGACGCGAATTATTTAAATACCATAATGACTCACAAGTTGAGGGAACACCAAGTATTTATCACGCCGGACCGAGGGATTACCGGTTAGGTTAATAAATGCAACGGCCATTTTGCTTTTAGTGGTTCGAAATTTAAATTTTGTTTTGATTGATTCGTTTGTGAATAATTTTACATTTTTATCGTTCTGTTTTGTTAAGAATGTTGTTTGGGGTTTTCAATATATTGTTTTCCTTTTAATAGTTGTTTTAAATGTTATTGCTATATTATATTATGAAGTTTAAAAATGTATCTTTTTCATTTTTTTAAGGTCGCAGAAACAGAGTAACATTATCTTTTTAATAGGTACGTTGTATTTTGAAAGCTTGTGTATACTGCATACTGCCACATAGGCAAACGTTGTTTTGTCATATAAATTATTATATAATTGGAACGAAGTTCCTTACGGCAGGCTTGGAGGGGATAGGGATTTTGCTGCGCGACCGAACTGAAAAAAATGTGATAGTAAAACCGTAAGAAAAATGCGTGGAATAAAAGCGTCAAATGAGACGTGCGCAGGCGCGACAGTCGCGTACACAAGCGAGTAGTGCCGTTTAGCCGAAGGAAGTTCGTTCCTACCCGGTGTCCCGCGACACCACATCATTTTTTTTATATTAAAAATATTATAACTATTATATAAAAAAATATTTTTTAATTTAATAATTTATTTTAATATAATAATGGTTGTATATATCTTTTAATGCTGTATCATAAAAAAATAAAACAAAAAATCTTATCTAAAAATAATGTAAAGAATTTAGGGGTGGACTACCCTCAGCATTTAGGGGTATGAAAAATAGATGTTGGCCGATTCTCAGACCTATACTCAATATGCCCACAAAATTTCATCGGTCAAGCCAGGTCAAAAATTAAGGCTTAATGAATACCTCTGGAGTGATTTTATTTCATCGGTAAGTATTATAACTCTGTATTTCTCTGTGTAAATGAAATGTATAAATGTATACTAGGTGGTAGAGTTCTGCATTGTCTCTCCCGGGTCTGGTACCACCGCCTTTTTTTTTTGTTTATAGTAGAGGGGGCAAACGAGCAGATGGTGCACCTGATGGTAAGTGATCACCGCCGCCCATGGACATCCGCAATACCGGGGGTATTGCAGCTGCGTTGCCGGCCTTTTAAGAATGAATAAGCTCGTTTCTTGACGGTCCCTAAGTCGTATCCATTCGGAAACACCCCCGAGGGTAATAGATTCCACAAAGGAGTAATGCGAGGCAAAAAGTGTCGACAAAAGCGCACGGTTGTGGATTTCCAGACATCGAGGTGGTGAGGATGGAACTTTAAATTTTGACGCTATTATTGACGTTAATATATTATTGACGTTATCGCTATTCCTGCCGCAATAGCGATAACGCTCGCCACTGTGGTTTTCCGGTTCGGAGGGTAAGGTAGCCGGTAAACTTATGCACGTGGTTTTAGACCTCGCCACAAGATAGCAACGCACCATTAACATCTCTGGTGTCTATAAGCGATGCTTGACTCTTTCCATCAGGAGACCCATTTGCTTGTTTGCTATCTTATAATATAAAAAAAATACTAATTACATACCCATATTGGTCCGAGCCCGCTTTGATGAAAAGACCACCTGTCGTTCTGCCTGGCAGTTCATAAAAGGCGAACGTTTGACTTTATACTATTCACTAACGTCGTGGTAGAGTTCTGCAAAGTTTCGTCCAGGTCTTGTACCACCGTCTTACCAATCCTTGCCGCCATAGTGTCAATGCATGTCTCTGTTGTTTTTTTGTTTAGAGGGTAGGATTTACACTGCCAAAGGAATAGTAACGCACCATTAACAACTCTGTTGTCTGTACTCTATAGGTGATGGTTGTCTGTTTCCAGTTATCTTATGATATAAAAAAGTTATGACCGCCCCGTTGGTCAAAAGGTTAACGAAGCTAATTACGAATCGATGGAGATCGGAGGCGATTCCAAACAGTGACAAATATTTGTAGGATAAGCATAGACGTTTGTATTTCTGGGTTTGGGTATACATTATGTATGTTACAGTATTTATATATGTACTAGAGACCCGCTCCGGCTTCGCACGGGTAGTGTAATACCTACATGCTTAACTTTTAATTTCCCGCTACGTATGTATATTTTGCCCCGATTTTCGAAAATCAAGTTTGCGCCAGATCTCCATGTTTTGAGGTCCTAGGAACCTTTTCCGAATATTGTCACGATGACGTCAGTATGTCTGTATGTATGTGTTAGGAGTCAATCGTGTATCGTGTCTTTTATTAGTCGCAATTAAAACATCGTGCAGTTAATACATGTATTTTATTCCTTATCACCGGGCGCCGGCCGAAACGTTCAAAGTGATCCTTATATCTTTAACATTATGGTCCAAAATCGAGCCGGATTCAACAAGTATAAATTCTAATGCAAAAAACGCTCAGCCGGCGAAGCCTATTGTTTGACTCGGAGGAATATAGAAAAAACTTTTGTATGCAGTGATAATATTTTAACATTGTTGTGTGCTTTAAAATTGAAAAAAATTCATACGTACTGTAATTATGACTACATACGAAGACGTTTTAGTACAATTGAGTGATTTACACGCGCTTATAAACAAGGCATATATTAATTTCAAAAAATGTCCCAAGATGAGACTTACACGCGGCTACGTACAGACCAGAATAAAGTGCATAGAAGAATACTGGGATGCATATCGCGCCGCGCATACCAACTTGCTGTGTCTGACTAAACGAGAGCAACGGGAGTCAATTGACTATTTCGTCAAAGATGATCACACCGTATGTGAAGAGTTGTACATGGGTCTGCGGGCGGATTTATTGGATCTGCTGGAGCCTACTGCTCCACTGAACACTTCGACGTCCTCGGAGCGCGAGCCGTCCGTAGCGGATATTAAGCTGCCGCAAATCAACATGCCTACATTTTCTGGTGCATATGAAGAGTGGCAGTCGTTTGAAGATACATTTAAAACGCTTATATACAATAATAGCAATCTCAACGAAGTGCAAAAATTGCATTATTTGAAGTCTTGTGTTTCTGGTGAGGCAAAGAACACTATAAAACATTTTCAAATTGTGAAAAACAACTTTCATGCGGCGTGGGATGCGTTAAAGGCAAGATACAGTCACAAAAGACTTATTGTAAATGCGGTGTTAAAATGATTATTTTCAATTAAGAGGGTTGGTGCTCAGTCGTCGGGACAGTTGAAAACATTAATTGATACTACTAAAGAGTGCTTGAACAGTTTAAATAATTTAGAAATTAACACGGATACATGGGACGCTATTATTATTTATTTAATCGTGCAAAAATTAGATTCGGAAACGCATAAAGATTGGGAAACATATGTAAGTAAAGAATGTTCTGAAAGTATGCCTGCTTTAAACATTTTAATTAACTTTTTAGAAAATAGAATAAAAACATTAGAATTAACATCTGGTAGTGTGCCGTTGAGAGAAAATAAAATAAGGGATAGGTCTTTTACTGCAGTTACGTCAATTCAGTCGACTTGTGTTTTTTGCAATAGTAGTCATAACCTATATCACTGTAAAGAATTTAGTAAATTAGAGCCGGAAAAAAGAAAGGAATTTGTAAAAGGGAAGGGATTATGTTTTAACTGTTTATTGGCGGGGCATCCGTTTTATAACCGTAGACAGAAGGGAACGTGTAAATTATGTTCAAAACGACACCACTCACTTCTACATACTTTTAGGAAATTAGAAACATCCCTGGATAGCAAGGATAGGCAAGGTACAACAGGGTTGTCTTCTATGCATACAAATGTAGAAGAAAAAGGGGAAGTTACAGATGTGTCTATTGTTTCTCACTTCTCTTCAGAAAATAGGAATATTTTGTTAGCCACCGCAGTGGTTCCCGTAAGAAGTTCGACGGGCCACATCACGATGTTGCGATGTTTAATTGACCCCGGGTCTCAAGGGTCATTTATTAGTGAAAGGGCAACACAGCTCTTGCAACTTGAGAGAACTGAGGTACAAGGTAAGGTCACTGGGGTCGGGTCACTTGAAACTTCTGTTAGCCAAATGGTAAAATTTGAGATTTTGTCTAATTATGAGCAAAGCTTCAACCTCAAGGTCAAGGCATATGTATTATCTACGCGCTTGACAACAAGGTTACCATGTAAGTATATTAAGGTGAGTAGGGACTGGAGTCACATTCAAGGGTTGACCTTAGCTGATTTAAATTATTATGCGCCGGGAAAGATTGATGTCCTGCTGGGTGTTGCGGTCTATGCGGAAATTCTTAAAAATAATTTTATTAAAGGCCCTGTAGGCACACCGTGCGCACAAGAAACCAGGTTAGGGTGGATCCTATTTGGAAGTGTAGGTGACGAACACTTTACTCATACTAACGTTGTGCTTTGCAATCAAATAAAATTTGATGATATGATAAAATCGATGTGGGAATTGCAGCCCACTAATGAACGGTTACATACAGCAGAAGAAAAATTATGTGAACAAATATACACAAGCACACACACAAGAACGTGTGAAGGAAGATATGTTGTAAGGTTACCACTGAAAACGGAACAACCTTTATCTACGGAAGGTAATACAAGAGAAGTAGCAGTGAGAAGACTGTGCCAGTTGGAAAAAAGATTTAAAAGAGAACCAAACTTAAGAAAGGAGTATGAAAGGGTTATTAAGGAATACGTGGACAAGAAATACATAGAAGAGGTACCAAAAGAAGAATTAAATAAGCCTGCTGTGTATTTACCACACCATCCTGTTATTCGTGAGGATAAGGAAACCACGCGTGTCCGTATCGTATTTGACGCTTCCGCGAAAGGGTCAAACAACATTTCTCTGAATGACGAGCTGCTTGTTGGTCCTCCGCTTCAAGAAGATTTAAGAAACCTAATTATGCGGTGGAGATGCAGAAAGGTTTGCTTTATAGCTGATATTCAAAAAATGTACCTTATGATATTAGTCGATAAAAATGACATTGACTATCAACGAATTGTTTGGCGTGAATGCACTACTGAACCAATAAAAGATTATCGACTTTTGCGCGTCACATTTGGGACAGCCTCTGCTCCATATTTAGCTGTCAAAACTTTGCATCAGGTAGCATTTGACGAAGCCAAAGGTCACCCTGATGTAGCAAAAATTATTAGAGAAGATTTCTTCGTTGATGACCTGATATCTGGGCAAGACACTGTCGAAGAGGCAGTAAATATGGTAAATCATCTAATTCATATACTGGGAAAGGGAGGTTTTATTTTACAAAAGTGGGCGTCAAACAGTGCAGAGTTTTTGGAGCAAATTCCGCCCATTCAGAGAAGCACCAGGGTCAGTATTGACATAAAGGTAGATGGCACTATTAAAGCTCTAGGTTTATCATGGAATGTTGGTAGTGATAGCCTTGAATACCATTTATCGCTTCCACCAGTACCTGTAAGAGTGACAAAAAGAATAGTTTTAGCGGAATTACAACGTTTATTTGACCCCCTAGGCTGGTTGGCCCCTGTGATCGTACTTTACAAAATATTAGTGCAAAAACTTTGGATTGAGCGTATTGGATGGGATGAAGAGATCAATAATGACAACCATAAAGAATGGATAAAATTAAGGCAAGGATTTCAATACTTAGATGAAGTTAAGATTGAAAGATGGCTTCACACTACTGAAAGTTTGATGGAAACTGTTACTATCCACGGCTTCTCTGATGCGTCAGTTAAGGCGTATGCAGCTGTGGCGTACATAAGAGTCCTAGCTGGGGATGGAAAAATTAAGACGAGTATTATTGCAGCAAAAACTCGAGTTGCCCCCGTTAAACCAGTTTCTCTCCCACGGCTGGAGCTCTGTGGCGCTGTACTTCTATCTCGGTTGCTAAAACAAATAAGCGAAGCTATGAGAATCCCCTGTAGCAAAATATATGCTTGGACAGACTCGGCAGTCGTATTGTCGTGGTTAAATGGTGATCCGTCTAGATGGAGTGTATTTGTCAGCAATCGTGTAGTTGAGATCACTGATAATGTTCCATACTCTCAGTGGCATCATGTTGCATCTGAAAGTAACCCTGCTGACATAGCTAGCAGAGGATTAGTTCTTCCCCAGCTCGTTCACAATCAATTATGGTGGGCGGGACCCAAGTGGTTATGGAAAAGCAAGGTTCAATTAACAAAGCCAAACGTAGAAGAAACAGATATAGAAAAAAGGAAGAAGTTAATGGTTTATTGCAGCGTATTGAAAGAGACACAAATTAATTTCGAGAATTTTCACACTTTAGAAGAATTACAACGAGTGATTATTTATTGCAAGCGATTTATAAATTATAAGAAACAGCCTAAAAATATAAATAAACCCTTTACCAATCAAGAATTAGAAGAAGCATTAGATCAGATAGTAAGAATAGTACAGAGGGAGGAATTCGAGGAAGTAATATATAGTTTAAAGGAAAATAAACCTATTAGTAAAAAAAGTACACTGAAATCATTAAACCCATTTATTGATGAAAGGGGCATCGTAAGAGTCGGTGGAAGACTTCGTCATGCTCAAATTGAATATAATGCAAAATTTCCTATTATACTTGGCCATAAGAATGCAGCCGTGAAACTTTTAGTAGATCAAGCGCATAGAAAAACGCTTCACGGAGGTGTTCAATTGATGTTGTGCTACCTCAGATCACGCTTCTGGATTGTCAAGGCTAAGATGTTAGTGAAAGCTCATATTCATAAGTGCTTGGTTTGCGCTATACAACGATCAAAAATTAGAGAACAGCTTATGGGAGATCTTCCAAGTGCCAGAGTAACACCAGCTCGTCCATTTCAAAATTCCGGGGTAGACTTTGCTGGCCCTATTCAAATTTTGGCAACACGAGGTAGAGGCGCCAAGTGCAGCAAGGCTTACATCGCCATCTTTGTTTGCATGGCTACGAAAGCAATACACTTGGAGCTCGTGGGTGACCTCACTACTGAAACGTTCATAGCAGCTTTCAAAAGATTCGTAGCAAGACGAGGCAAATGCAGGCACCTATGGAGCGACCGCGGAACCAACTTTGTAGGCGCAGAGAAGGAATTAAGAAACCTATGGCATGAAGCTAAGTTTAATATGCCTGATGATGTGGTACATTTACTAGCTGAAGATGGGACAGAATGGCATTTTAATCCACCTTACAGCCCAGGATTTGGAGGTTTGTGGGAGGCTGGAGTCCGTTCTATAAAACATTACCTAAGACGTATTCTTACCTGTAATTTAACCTATGAGGAGATGCTTACAACCCTTTGCCAAATAGAGGCATGCTTAAATTCGAGACCGCTTTGCCCAGCAGATGTAACTGATATTAACAACCTTGAAATACTGACTCCAGGACATTTTTTAATTGGTGAAGCCCCTATTAACATCGCTGAACCAAGTTTAATCAATTTAAATGTCAATAGGTTGTCTCGATGGCAACACACTCAAAGGTTAGTGCAACACTTTTGGCGTCGTTGGCAAACAGAATATTTGACCCAACTCCAGCAACGACCCAAATGGCAAAAACCAGCCAAGGAATTTGCTATAGGTGACATTGTCTTAATAAAGGAAGACAATCTTCCACCGGGCAAATGGGCATTAGGGCGCATTGTGCAAAAACATCCAGGCCATGATAATTTGTGTCGCGTGTATAGCATTAAGTGTCGTGGAAAGATTGTTAAACGTAGTTTATCTAAGATTTGTGAACTTCCAATTAATGATTAAAAATAATAAATAAATTAAGAATGCTTATTGTCGTCAGAATGTCAATGTATGAAAATTTAATATATCAAATGTACCAGATCAAAATATATGTAGGTGTAGATGTAGGTTTATGTGATTATTTATTTGAAATAGAATCTTACTTACTTGACTTTATAAAAAAGCCAAGTTCAAGTTGTTATTCTGTTACTTATAGTTTTGTGTATTTATATAATGTACATTTAATGCATGAAAGATATTTATAAATTCAGATATTATTTGAGTTTTTGCTTGTAAAAAACTATTGTTTTTTGGTGGGCGGTATGTTAGGAGTCAATCGTGTATCGTGTCTTTTATTAGTCGCAATTAAAACATCGTGCAGTTAATACATGTATTTTATTCCTTATCACCGGGCGCCGGCCGAAACGTTCAAAGTGATCCTTATATCTTTAACAGTATGTGTGTATGTATTTACGTACGTATGTATATCTGTATGTATGTATGCATGTATGTATGTATGTATGTATGTATGTATGTATGTATGTATGTATGTATGTATGTATGTATGTATGTATGTATGTATGTATGTATGTATGTATGTATGTATGTGTGTATGTATGTATGTATGTATGTATGTATGTATGTATGTATGTATGTACATATGTATGTACATATATGTTTCAATAGGAATAGCATAATCGTTTTCTCTATGAAAACACACATCTACATACTAATTTTCATGACAATAGGTTAAACGATACTTAAGTCAGTACACTGCAGCGCCACCTGGTGGCGATTGGCGTCAATGGACATAATTGTTTTTTTCTATAAAAAAATATGTCTGCGTACTAACTTCCATGAAGTCGATCCAATGCAGCGCCACCTGGTGGCGAGTTACGTCAATGGGGATAGCATAAAAACTTTCAATCAGTCAAATAGTTTCTGAGTCTATTGATTACATGTATACATTCTCTTTTACATATCGACGCCCCCGCGAATATTCCGTTAATAGAAAAATACAAATTGTTCAGGAAAATTGAATAGTATTTTTTAATATTTATAGAGAATATAAACTAGATTAAAACTGTTTTATTCGTTTGCATAAATTTAAATATTATATTCATAATTTTGTAAATATCAAAAGAAAAATTGTGGAAAAAATTCACAAGTTGAATCGTGACCGCTAGTGTTAAAAAAACGTAACACGAAAAACTCAGTAATAGCTTATTAAAGGAATATTCGCGGAAACGTCGATATATAGATTAGTGTTGTTGACTAACACCCATCTTTATGATTATTTTTATTTTATTTTATATTATAAGATAGCAAAGAAGCAGATGGGTCTCATGGAAAAAGTCAGCCATCGCCTATAGACACCAAAGGTGTTAATGGTGCGTGGCTATCTTGTGGCGAGATCTTATGCCACATACATAAGTTTACCGGCTACCTTACCCTCCAAACCGGAACACGACAGTGACAAGCACTGGCGCTATGCGGCAGGAATAGGTAAGGCGGTGGTACCAGACCCGGGCGAGACAATGCAGAACTCTACCACCTAGTAAAACCACCATTGCTTACTTTGGGGTTGTGACCTAACCCTTTATTTGTGTAAATTATCTACTGATATAATTATTATTATTAAAAAAAACTAAAAAACAGAAGCTTATAAAATCACTTATTCTATATTTCACTATTATGCGATGTCTAAAAAATATAATTCATTGTTTATTTCTATGTCAAAGGGACGAGGCTTTGATGAAGGGGGAGGGATGTCCATTTGTTACAATTTGCTCGTTCCATTCCGGATGCGGGTTCTCTAATGGCTAATGCTTTATTTGGCTGCCAAAGATCCAACCCCGATGTGTATAACTTTGACGTTTTTTATAGTGCCTAAGGTGACGGAAAAAAGTGCTATTTTAAAGTAAAATGCAATGCAAACTAAACGTTCCTTAAGTAACTATAAAAATAAAACCTAAATCTAATTAACAAAATCGAATTTTTTTTATTCTAATCCAAAAGTAAGCAAATTATTTGCTTGTGTTATGGGGGTTAGTCAACGATACTAACATATACATAGCTTCACGCCAGATCCCATACGCGGTAGACAGAGAGTGCCTTACATCACGATCCTTGCAGGCTTGTCTCGCTTCCTCCACATTCACTACTCTCTTCATACACACACGCTGGTTGCAAAGACTCTTGACACCACCTTGGGACAGTACTCGATATATATAAATACTTATATATAATATATACTAATATACAGAAATATATAATATATATCAATACATAATAAACGCTCAAACCCAAAAATCCAACGTCTATGCTCATCTCACAAATATTTGTTCCTGTCGGGAATCGAACTCGATCCCCATCGATTCGTATTTAGTTTTACTAACCACTCGACTAACAAGGCGGTCAAAATGCACTGCAGAGATCAATCACTGCATGGTATCTACGTCACAGGTTTTGCATAGTGTGGAGTCTAATAGAAATTTCAGCTATTGTCCTGTATTTTGAATTAAGTAGTAATAATAAATCTTATCTCATCTTATCTCATCTTATCTCATCTTATCTCATCTTATCTCATCTTATCTCACCTTATCTCATCTTATCTCATATTATTATCTCATATTATCTTATCTCATTTCACCTCATTTCATCCAATCTTATCTTATAAAATAAGGAAACCCCAGGGGCATATTTATTATTCACCCACATCCACCTCACATTTCACAAAGTCAGTAGCAAACAC
Source organism: Apodemia mormo (assembly GCA_036924255.1). Classification (NCBI taxonomy): domain Eukaryota; kingdom Metazoa; phylum Arthropoda; class Insecta; order Lepidoptera; family Riodinidae; genus Apodemia; species Apodemia mormo. The sequence continues at coordinate 43,923,436 of JAUPFN010000003.1, read as the reverse complement.
AAAAACACTCAGTGTACTTACTTGATGCACGTTTTACTTCGCCACCGAAGCATCGTCAGTGAATTTTGTTAAATGAAGTAGTTTTCGTTTCTTTTGAAGATAACCTTCCTTTTGAAGATAATCCTTATGGTAAGTAGTACTTCGGTTATGGTAAGTAAGCTAAACTTATACATAAAAGAAATATATTCACACCCGTATCACTGAACAGGTGGGCAGAGATATAAACAATGTACGCACGATTAACCGACTATAATTAGTCCCACAATGTGTAAGGTGATCGCCAACTGAGCACTTATCCAATCCTGGGCAATACTGTTTTTATCAGAAAACGGAAAAATCACATATGTAAATTGACCGACCCGGAAATTGAACCCGGCACCCCATGTGATCAACACCAACATCGGACCACTAGACCACAGAAGCTTATGTTAATATGATATTTTAACCATACACATAAAAAGGCATTATTAAAATGTTTGATGTCTCCAGGTGATATTTATCTATATCAGGAGAGCCATATGCTTAATGTCTCCAGGTGATTATTATCTCTTACTATCAGGAGAGCCATATACTTGTTTCCTATCTAAACTATACTAACTGTGTCTCGCGACTTCATTTGTACGATACAATCGACGTAATCGATCATATAACAAAGAAGAATTTCGCTACGTCGAGCTCGTCGACACTAGCTCAGTGGCAGAGCGTCCCGGTTTGAGGGAGATGGTCGCGGGTTCGAGTCTCACGTGTCGACATTTTTCTTTGTTGTTTTTAAAGTTTTTCAAGTTTCCCACGCACGGGTAGAGTGCTATAAAAAATTACATATCAAGATAATTTTTTTTTTGAATCATGTATGTATATTCTAACTTAGGGAACAGTTTAAGTTTCATCAAAATCGGTTAAGTAGTTTTTGAGATATGGGTATAGTTGACAGATGGACACAAGTTACCACGCACTATCTCTATGACTTTTTGTTTTCTTTTAGATAGATAATATAAGTTTGTTAGCAAAAGCTATACTTTTTCTTTTAATTAGAATATATTTGTTTTGTATGGTAAGTGTTAGATCATTAATAAATCATTCCTTAATCTCATTCTTTAGGTCGGTTTAATTTTTATTTTACTTTTATTATAATATTCATTTTAAAAAGAATTAATTTAATTATAATATTATAGAAGTAAATGTAAATTAAACATAACGAGTCAACTGTACAAACACATCTTCATCTAATAATTGCTAAGTGTCATTATCGCTTATTGCTTTAATTAGTTTAAAACATTTTTTCGTTTACTAGTTGGTTATCCAATATTTTTTTAATTTACTTAATTGGTATCAGATTAATTTAAAAAGAATTAATTTAATTATAATAGTATAGAAGTAAAAGTAAATTAAATATAACGAGTCAACTGTAAAAGCACATCTTTATCTAATAATTGCTAAGTGTCATTATCGCTTAATTGCTTTAATTAGTTTAAAACATTTTTTCGTTTACTAGTTGGTTGTCCAATAAATTTTTAATTTACTTAATTGGCATCCAATTAATTTAAAAAGAATTAATTTAATTATAATATTATAGAAGTAAAATTAAATTAAATATAACGAGTCAACTGTAAAAGCACATCTTTATCTAATAATTGCTAAATTTCATTATCGCTTAATTGCTTTAATTAGTTTAAAACATTTTTTCGTTTACTAGTTGGTTGTCCAATAAATTTTTAATTTACTTAATTGGCATCCAATTTATTCTCACGCTTTATTACAAGGGATTAAATTTGTAAAGCTTTACGCTGCGGTATAACTCCAACTATATTTTTTGATTAAATTCAGTGTATTTTTTTGGCCAATTTCATTAAAATGGGGTGATGGTTATCGGTTATGAAATTCTGATTTTTTGAAAAATGTTACTTGTCATTTGTTTTTAGGTTTCCGAAGTATTGATTTCTTAGTATGTTGTAAGTAACCCTTGTAGTTTCGCCATATTCGTCCATCCGTCCATCCGTCCATCCATCCATCCGTCCATCCGTCCATCCGTCCATCCGTCCATCCGTCCATCCGTCCATCCGTCCATCCGTTTATCCGTCCATCCGTCCATCATTAGCTACCTTTGCCTGCCTTTATGGTACCTCCTATAAGAGTAAAGTGGGGTAGTTTTTCTTCCTCGCGTACAAATTGTGGGACCAATTATCTTCGGCTAATCGTAGGTGCACTTGTTGAACTTCTGCCCACCTCTTCAAGGACACGGACGTAAATATACTTTTTTATAGAGGTTTTTTAAAAAATATTTCTTTAATGTACGCCGCTCCGAATATTTGTCCGCACTGTGCATGACGTACAATTCCATGGTTTTGGCTTAAACCGGTTTACATACGTTTATAAAGCGCCCACATCTCAGATACGCTGTGATTAAAACCTTTAATAAAAACCGCTAAATATCTCTAGTAACTGGTATTTTTTAAACCGGTTTCAATTTCAACCCTGATCTATACAAATGTTTTATTAGTTTTGAATTTATACTAGGTACATCATAATTTAAACGTTTGTAATGAAGTATTGACTGTCAGCTTGTTAACTCCAAGAGAACTTGGTATATTTGTCACTAACAAGGAGAGTATGAGCTCTCCTAAGCTGATATTTATTGGAGATACTTTTCGGGAGGTTTGTGTCAAATTTTTCAAAGGTATTAGACTGCTTCGTTGTCTAGAGGTTTGTCTAATTTTTTATTCAAAAGTATCTTCACGCCCATATCCCCAAAGAGGTAGGCAGAGGTACAACAAGTGCACCCACGATTAGCCTAAGATACTTAGTCCCACAAATATGATAGGTGGCAAGCCTATCGCCTACCGGGCACTTTCCAACTTCCCGGGCAACTATATGTTTCTCAGAAATCTGAAAAAACACTTTTTTATGTGTCCGACCCGGGAATCGAACCCGGGACCTCATGTGATCAACGCCAACGTTGAACCACTAGACCACAGAGGCGATAAGTAAAAGAAGTTTAAGTAAAAGAATTTAAGTTTTAGCCCTGAAGATGCAGTGAAATGTGAAACCGGTTGGCTATTTAATTAAAAATAAATATATTACAGTACCCGGCGATAAATATTGCACATCGACCTTTGGAAAGAGACAATCGGCTAATTTCGGCTTCGTAGAGCGTTATCTCTGTCGCACAAAATACAAACAGTCCGGTACCTATTAGGAGCTGTTAAAACAAGTATGATTTGCTTCTTTTGATATTTTTATTCTTTGTATAAAATACACTAATTTTTCTATAAGTGATGGCTTTAGGTTGGGGTAAAATAAAATAAAAAAACATTTTTACATTATGTTTACGTATTTAATTATTTTGGAACATTACAGCTTTAGTGTACATAATAAACACCATTATACCTATTGCTAAAATGAGACATTGCAATAAAAATAATAATAATTCTAATTCTCAATTACTTCCATTTCACTATCTGTGCTCTCAAAGAGGTCAATATCACTGTCACTATCAGCCGTATTTATTACTAATCTATCAGTGTAATTGTCTAAACTGTGTTGAATGCTTCTATATTCATTCTCACATTTGATTGCATGATCGCAAACCTTTTTCCACTCTTCAGCGCCGATCATGTTTACTTTTTCAGTCAATAATGTTTTTACTGTAGTTAAGTTCATACCCACATTTCTAGAGGCTACATAGCCTTTCAGTTGAAACCATATATTTTCAATTGGATTAAAATCCGGATGATATGGTGGCAATCGCAACACAGTGTGCCCATGTTCGGCAACTATTTTGTCCACAGAAAACTCTGTATACCTCTCCTTGTGCTGACATATAATAGCGTAAATCTGGGTTTTTGTTAATTTTGGATCAACTGGAATTTCATGTCTGTTTAACCAGTTGATCATTTCCCGTTTAATGGTGTTTGAGTTGGGGGGTCTCTCAACATACTTGTTGTGATAGGGTGCGTTGTCGATAACTAGAACAGAATCACTGGGTATAACCAGCCATTTCTCATAGTTATCGTTATTCATTTCATTGTGATAGTCACCTGTAGTGTCCGTGGATTTATACGTTAAAAAAGCACCGGGTACAAAGCCTTTTTCATTTCCCGCATGAACTATTATCAAACGTTGACCTTTTGAAATTGGCTTTTTTACTCCTTTTTTCTTATCGTCACTCCAAGATTTCCCTTTAGTGTGGGATGCATGTATATATGACTCATCCATGTAGACGATATTTTTTCCTGTTTCGCGAAATTTGCGTATTTTATCAAGGTATTCCATTCGTTTGAGACTAACGTCGTGCTTTTCCATTAGAATTTTTCGATTATCTTCCATTTTAGTGAACTGAAATCCCATGTCATGAAGTATTTTTCTCAATGTTTTTTCAGACCCATTGTAATTAATAGCTTCAGATAACTTAGCTTTTAATGATTTTATTGTTGGCAGTTCATTAAATCGTAAGTGAAAATCATACACCATTCTTCGAACAACATCGTAATCAAAATCGTCCATATCCAAACGAAATTGCTTTTTTGGTCTCCCTTTTTTTGGAGTGCTGAACTTAATTTCAGTCGAATGTGTTTCAGTACTGACTTCGTTTAATATATTGTTCAAAGTTCTTCTTGAAATTCCAGTGGCATTTGCAACTCGCTCTTGAATCTTCTTAAAATAACAACTTACATATACATCTACTTTTTTTTAAAATCTATCAGCTTCGCTTACAAAGTATTTATAAACATTGTAGATAATTTCACGTGACTGACCTCATAAAGGTTTCCCTCTTTTTCCGAAAGATGCCATATTACAACTTTAAATTATTTAAATTTGTGGGTGTTATCAACTCTAAATATATATTTTTTTCGGGACGCGACTACACTCTATCGTACTTGAACAACGACTGACTAAACGTCACATAGGTAGTGTGGGACAGAGATAACGCTTTACGAAGCCGAAATTATCCGATTGTCTCTTTCCAAAGTTCGATGTGCAATATTTATCGCCGGGTACTGTATATAGTTTGTGATCGTAAAACAGTACAAGTGTTTAAAATAAAATAGTAATTATGAAGGAGTTTCACTAAGTGCCAACGACGGAAAGTATAAATTATAGAGGTTAGTCTATTCGGCTCAGATCATGAGGTCTCAGGTTTAACCCCCGGGACGGTCAAAAGTGTTGTTGAGGGTTTTCGAGGTTTTTCCCGAAAATTAAAAATCTCAGTGACAACTCGGATTCTGGCGGCGTGGTGTGTTACTATTCCCGTAACTGAGATGAGTACGCAATGCCCGTGGGTCCGGTTATCGCTAGAAGTAGTCGACAATCGTTAGCAGGTTGGTGAATAGCGGCCATGGGGATCACCACTCATCTCGCCAACCGACAAACTGATGAATCGTTTTGAACCGAAAGTCTGTTAAGGGCGATTAGCCCACCTCTCGTTCGCACCACCAACTTTTGCAAACCAGACTCAACAGCGCCAACCGTTCTGATAATCACTGAGGAATACTTAACCACCAATTTCTGATAGCTTTGGGTGTCCTAGGGAAAACCTAAGAAGTTTTAGAACCCGCAACAAAATTAATCAAAAGTATTTAGGAGGAGTAGAAAAATACATCCTGTTTCCAAAACGAAACAGCAAAATGTTAAAAGCAAAAAAATGCCACGAAATGAGAATTTACAATCAGGTTAAGCTGATTGCTATTGCACCACGGAAGTTTGGAAATTAGGGACCTACTAAAATGACCTACTTAATTTTGCTGCCAGTAGTAAGTATGACAAAATCGCTTCAAGCACGGAAGTTTCTACGTGTTCGCACAAGGTCGGAGTAATAAATTACACCGGATATACATTGGATAATATCAAGCATTTGATTACAATGTGTAAGTTCGTTTTGCCAAAGATTACACTCCCAAAGTATGTGATATGCAGTTTGTTCATATTTAAAATTAGATGTAGAGCACTCGCAAAAAGGAGAAGGAACTAATTTAAACGAGAATAATTTAGCTTTAAATTACCATGGTTAGAGAAACTGCGCAACACAATAGTCTATTTCTATTTACGTATTACTTAAATGATCCCGGACGCATAGGAAAAAAATTATACAAATGCTATAGACGTTCGGTATACCCTGCAAGAGAAACTGGCATAATGATACCCTATTCTTTGGTACTTGAACCTTTCTTGATCCACATACCCAATACAACCACAAAATCATTTATTTTACGAATTTTCGTACATAATGTATAAAGATAAGCACAAACAGTGTAAGAACTAAATTATATATTAAGTGCTTAATTAAAAACGGCTACACTCACGATTAATTGGTGTAGATTCCGATAGGTTTCAGACTAATATGAGGTCCTTCATCAAGGTGAGTCCAACGTTCGGACTTTGGACGAGTCGCTACCGAGTACCGAGCGAAAGTCGGATTCAACCTGGGAAAGGACTTCGTATAAGTCTGAAATTAGTCAAACCCTACAGCAATTAATCATGATCGTAGCCGTTTTTAGGGTTCCGTACCTAAGAGGTAAAACGGGACCCTATTACTCAGCCTCCTTTGTCTGTCTGTCCGTCTGTCTGTCTGTCTGTCACCAGGCTCTATCTCATAAACCGTGCTAGCTACAAAGCTGAAATTTACATAAATTATGTATTTCCGCTGCTGCTATAAGAACAAATACTAAAAGAAAATGAAAATATTAAGGGTTTTTCCTCTTTGTTTTCATTTATTAAGGTCCCAATACAATAAACGTGTTTTTTGCGTATTTTCTGCTCAATATTAATAACGGTAACAGATAGACGCTTAAAATTTTCACAGAATATTTAATTGTAAATTACCTTTCAAAATAAATAATTAGATAAAAATAAAGTAAATATTAAAGGGGGCTCCCATACAATAAACTTAATTTATAAGCAATTTTTACTCGATCTGAATAAACAGGTAGAAACTTGAATATTTTCAAAAAAGTAAGTATTTGGAAATATCTTAACTACAAAAATAAATACCATATCACATCATATATAATACAATCACAAACGTGATTTTCTATTATAGGTGATGGTACGGAAACATTCGTACGCGAGTCCGGCTCGCACTTGGCCGCTTATTAATTACTAGCTGCAGCGTGCAGCCCGCTGCATTATAAAAGTTATTGGCAAATCCCGCGGGACCACTTAATTTTTCCGGGATAAAATGTAGCCTATGTGCTATTCCAGGTCACCATCTACCTGTGTGCTAAATTTCATTCAAATCCATTCAGTAGTTTTCGCGTGATTGAGTAACAAACATCCATCCAAACATCCATCCATACATCCAAACTTTCGCATTTATAATATTAATATAGATTAATATAGATATAGATTAATATAGATATAGATTAATATAGATTTAGTTTATAATGTCTCACGCAAATTTAATAAATTATATATTGTTAAAATACAAAGCAAAAACGAAACTGAACAGATGTACAGTTAATTAAAGTAAACAAAGCATAATAAAACAAACTTAAATGAATGAATAATACCCCATTAATAAACATACATCTGCATAAAAACATCTTTCCTTATCTAGGGTATCCCTTTAATATGAAATGAAAATAAATAACTACTCGTACTGGTGCAGTGCATTGTCAAGTCTAGGGATATAAAAAACTTATTATCTCAGTTTGAATTATGTATTATAGCCTAGTTGAAACTTTTTATTTTTAGTTTATTGATTCACGCGTTACTTTACAGAAATCCATTATCAAAATAAAAAGATGAAATTAATTAAATTTGCTATGATCCGCGAACTATTCTATCTGGTTTTTCAAAAAGAAAGACGTCGTCGGTTTAATAAATGAATAAGACTCACCGATGGTCCGTATAAAAAGAAGACTCCAGCGGCACAATTATCCACCTACATCAACCACATTTTTACAACCACGACCACGCCGGCACCAAGCACAAAAGCACATAATTTATGTACGTACTGAACGCACGTTTCACTTCGAAACCGAAGCATTTTCAGGAGAAACAAATACTACTCCACTCTACGCTAATACGTATTACTTACGCTCGCGTCATATATATCATAATAAAATAAATAAATCATAATAAAATAAACCGTATCAAACGTAATTACGCCAACCTTCCGTGTGTGTAAATAATCCTATTATATTTAAAACTCTGCCTAACAATCTATCCATAACAGTGTGGTAATAAAACACCTCCAAATTTAAAACTCAAATGATTCAATGAATGATCACAGCCAAACAAAGCAACCTACAGACGAAGAAAGCAGTCAATATAAATCTAATAAAAAGCAATAGAAGCAAACTGACAAAATGAATCAAGGTCCTCCCCAAATGTGGTTTATTGAGATATCGAATAAAAAATCAGCGGTCGCGTACACGGCTAACAAGATCCCTCAACAATGCTCCTTGATTTAGCTCAAGTATTGTGCAGCGATATTTATACGTCAGTGTTCCCTTCTAGATGCTGCAATCTTGTTTTCTTCACATTCTGTACAAAGATTACAAGGTCAGAAATATGCAAGCAAATATACACTTTCTTAATAAAAACGTAAGGCTTAATATCTGTTGATTTTGGTACGTACTTTGTGAAGTAATATCGATAACTCATAAACGCATTTTATTAAGAATATTGTATAAATTCTCTTTATGTTTGATTGAAAATGCACTAAAGTCATTCTAAAAATTTAAGATTATTGTCTTTCTGATTTCATTCATTTGGATTTACAACATATAATTTCGGTACTATAAAAGTAAGAGAGATCTCATCAAAACACAAATGTGAAATGAGAACCAAGTTCAATATAAAAGTATGCGCCTCTGTCTATATTTTCTGTTTATTTTTAATTTGTCCAAGTCAAGGCAACATTACGTGTGCAGGCGGTTGTATTCTAAAACTTTTCGTGTCTTAATTTGCCTTGGATTTAGATCTGTAAACTAAACTATGTCTAAGATTTTAACTCTCAAGAGCGCTACGTAAGCTTACTCTTTTCTAAATACTAAGGAGTTTATGTGTCAAGATAAGTCCTTGTGATTTAAATACAGTTATAATATGCTAAGGAATATGGGGAATTATTACTGTTTTTTTTAGTTTAATAATTTTTGTTATTTAAAACTCGGTTATTTATGAAACGTACTAGTTCGTAAATTAATTTTGATTAAATTTGACAATAACCTACATAATATTTACATTGTTATTACTGCTGTCGATGCCCTAATATACCTTCTCTGTTTTTTTTAATCAGTATTCTAGATCCGTACTGACATCTATGTTTCTTGGCTACATTACATAACACATGTACAATTTTTATCACAATAACAGTTTCTAAGCCAGCCGTTAATGATAAATCATCCTTTTTCTCTTTCAGTACTTTTCTTGCTTGTGTTTTATAAATACCGTGGACCAGGAAGCATGCTCTTGCATGCAATGGGCATCCTTGGTTGCTGGTGTTTCACAAGGAGGCGTAATATCACCTTTACTTTTTTCTATTTTCATTAATATTATCTCTACCATCTATATGCGGATGATTTGCAACTTTATAGGCACACTTCTTTGGTTGATTTGGATTCTACGATAGAAGCTATTAAGTATGACCTGGAGTCTATTCGGCAGTGGGCTGCATCCTTCGGCTTATTAGTAAACCCTGCAAAATCTCAGGTCATAATTATAGGGAGCAGACAGTTACAAGTTATAGTTATAAGTCAAATATATTGATATTCCCATTTCATTTACTGATAAGGTAAAAAATCTAGGCCTTAACATAAATGAAGTTAGTAAAAAATTTCATTACTCGCTACATTCCTTAAAAAAACTACAAAACTTTCTTCCCTTCAATACTAAAATTTTACTTTCCCAGTCCTTACTTCTTCCACTCTTAGATTACGCTGATTTCTGCTACTTAGACGTCACAGAGGAGCAGATGATAAAACTTGAACGCCTTCAGAACCTTTGTATCAGGTTTATTTATGGTTTACGGAAATACGACCGTATTTCTCATTTTCGTTCTCAGTTAAAATGGCTTCCTATTCGTCTCCGCAGAAATGCTCACATACTAACTTTAGTATATAATGCGCTTAAGAAATCTTCCCCTCCTTATCTGCGTGAGCGTTTCAATTTAGCTCCTTCTAGTAGTCGACCGGTTCGCCAATGTACCAAATATCAAATATTTCTCTGTTCCTGCATACAATACAAATTTCTATGGGAAATCTTATACAGTTTTGGTAGCTATACTTTGGAACGAACTCCCAAATAATATGGGTTGTTTTAAACATAGAATTAAAGAACATTATCTTTCTGATAGTTAATGTTCTTTATTTTGCTTATACAATTTTTTGTTTCTTTGCCTTAACTACCTAGCTCAATCTTTGTCTGTGCTTTCTGAAGAAGTTTGAATGGCAAGGGGCAGGGCCATCCCTAACCTTGCGCAAAAAAACGCTGAGCCGTCAACTAACAGAGAAGTAAAAAGAGGACCACGAATTCATACTGTAATTTTTAAAATATAAGTATCCAATAACATCTGACGCGGGCATTGAACCTATGACCTAACGGTATGAACCGAATATGCTAACCACTAAAAAAACGGAGAAATAATGTTAATTTTAAACAGCTAATTTACCCTTACCATCTCGATGTCTGGAAGTCCACAACCGTGCGGTTCTCCTTGCCCTTTTTGCCTCGTACTACTCTTTTATGGAATCAGTTACCGGCAGTGGTTTTTCCGAACAGATACGACATGGGGACCTTCAAGAAAAGAGCTTACTCATTTTTAATAAAGCGGCAACGCAACTGCAAGACCTCTGGTATTGCGGATGTCCATGGGCAGCGGTGATCACTCAATATCCGGTGCACCTCCGGCTCGTTTGCCCCCTGTCCATAAAAAAAAACAAGGTGGAACCAAGAGATTTAAGTGTATACATCATGTTCAAATAAATTAATAAATAAATTCAAAAATCTTAATAAAAATATTTTATAAAACTGAACTGCATATATAAACGTAAATATTGACTTATTTTTAAAACGGCCTTAACTGAAGCATGTAAATTTCAGAGCCTGATAGTGATGTGCTGTATATCAATTGAAAGAACTCGGAACCGAATCACTGAAGCAAGTGCATCACGTAGGTGTTGAAAGATGGGCCGTATCTTGCACCTCATGTAGGTCTTTTTCGTGTCGTGAATGCCACGGTAAACTTGTAGTGGAACCGCAGTCTGCTCGGAATGTATTCACATACTCGCGATCGCGTGGAAAACATGAGCTAGAAAGATTTAGATGGAACAACCAAATATATTTGAACATCAATACTTTTGTAATATAAAAGATTTAAATCCATACTATAACTAATATACATACTATACTATACATACATACTATAACTAATGCGAAAGTAACTCTGCCTGTTTGTCTCTTCATCACGCCTAAACCACTGAACCGATTTGAATGAAATTTGATATAAAAATATTTTGAGATCCAGAAAAGGACATAGGATAGTTTTTGTCCCAGAAACCCCACGGGAACGGGAACTATCCGGGTAAAACCCCGGGAATTTTAGAATTTTTTCCACGCCGGCGAAGTCACGAGCACAGGTAGTAAATAATAAATAATAAAGTGGCAAATATAAATTTTATTGAAACAGCTGGACCGGTTTCTTTATAGTCTTCATCTCTCAGAATCAACACTCATCCGAAACACGGGAGATAGTATACCTCCACTAAACTTCGAAATACTACTAAGATATTGCCTCAAAAAAAAAATACATTACTTGGTCCGGCCTAGGATCCGAACCCAAGCAAAATCAGATAAGTTACGCAAGTAGACCATTACGTGTCAACAGGAGTTGTAACTTGTAATGAAAACAGGCTAGAACACGGCCATAAAACGAATACGTACAGAAGTCAAACTCATGTATGTACTGATTACTAGGTGGTAGAGTTCTGCAACGTTTATCCGGGGTATATTGTAACACCGCCTTACCTAATCAATAGCGTAAATGCTTGTCATTGTCGTGTTCCAGATTGGAGGGTAAGGTAGCTTGTAAAATTATACATGTGACATTGCCATTCCGCCGTCCCGTCACATGAATAGTAACGCACCATTAACATATTTCGTGGCTATAGGCGATGATTTCTCCTTCCATTAGGACAGTCATCTGCTTGTTTGCTACCAATAAAATAAAAAAATATCTGAAATCGAACCCGAGATCTCTCAATTTTGTAGTAAATGTTCAACTCTGCAAATGAATTTTATATTGCCCTTTCTATGATTTTCTATGCTTAAGCAGCAGGTTGCTTTAGCAAAGGACGCGGCGCCTACGTGAGCGAAATATCGATGGAAGTTATTTATCCGCTGCTCTGAGTCTCGATTATCGGATGTGTTCCGAGTGGGAAGAAGCGTGTTCAATTTTTTAATCGAACCGTGTTTTGATTATCTGTTTGTATCTTTCAAATGGAGAATACATTTTTATCTGTACGGATTTTTATATCATAGAACAGCAAACAAGCAAATTGCACTCCAGTAAGAAAAATAACCATTGTTTATAGACCCTAAAGATGTTAATTATAAGAATAAGAAATTATTTATTAATGGACTATACCATACAATATAATTTACTACATGAAAAGAAAAAAGAAATCGAAGCTTATGTTAAAAAAATTACTTATATCTAAAAGAAAGAGCAAAAGTTGATGATATTAATAGTGAGTGGTAATTTTACTCCATTAAAAGAGAATAACTCAGTATTTGTTGAGGCTTGGTGAACCTCAACATTCGTTATCAGTATCTCCTATTTACTTGACAGCAAACGATCTTACAGCAAGTGCGAAAAATTGCATTGCATATTTCAGAAATCGCTCACCATACAAATCGTATGAAGCATCACACACGACTAAGATAATATATATTTTAACTTTTAGTATCTTAAGATATCGAACGATATGGAAATATATATTTCGTATCTTAAGATGGCATCTGAAGATACGAAATATATATTTCATACCATCTATCTATACATATAATAAAATCGTAGCAACGTCAAAACTGTACATTGAATATTTAACAAAAAAATACTTAGGGCGTGATCTACAATCGATATCGAAGCCAAAAATATAGTTACATATTGTCACGCTATCACCTACGGGGGAGGAGCTGTACGAAGTAAACGAAGTCCGCGCGGATAACAGTTTGTATCTAATCTAATAATCTTATATTTCATATATCTCAAACGCCGAAAAAAATACAGCCGTGTCCTTTCGCCGTGGTTTTCAACTGCGAGACCAAAGCAAACACGAATAAAAAAAAGATATTGTTCTTTGGTCGAATTTGGGCCGTAAGCGATCGCTAATTAGTATTAATAGTCTTAAAGATATCCCACAAAACACATTTTATGTAAAATGTTGCCAAGACGAGATTATATGACTCGCACATTTCCCCGTGTTGGTCGCGGGCGCCTTTGAAGGACATGCCAACTGCCGTTTCGCCAGGCAGCAGGTCGTAAAAGGCGACCGATTGGCTATGCGAGTCACTACCGTCGTGGTTACTAAGTGGGAGAGTTCTGCATTGTCTCACCCGGGTCTGGTACCACCGCCTTACCTATTCCTGCCGCAATAGCAATAGTGCTTGTCGCTGTCATGTTCAGGTTTTCACGGTAAAATAGCCGATAAACTTATGCATGTGGCATTTGACCTCGCTACAAGATATTAACGCACTATTAACATCTTTGGTGTCTATAGACGATGGTTCACTCTTTCCATCGGGAGACCCATCTGCTTGTTTGCTATCCTATGGTATAAAAGTAACGTCAAAAGTTATCAGATACCATGCAGTGTCAAGTTTCTAACTCTACAAGTCGTAACTTTACAAACTCTACATCTTAGTCAAAATATGTGGCTTTTAAGTTTATTAAGTTTGTGTGGAGAACCTATACAAACTTCCATCCCCTAATTTAATGTTAGAGATTTACTAAAATCATGAAATATATATTTATTTTATTATTAATAACAAGGATTTCAAGAATTTTCAGACCTCTGACGTCAAAATTTGCGGAATCTACATACTAAATTACATCCCCTAGACAGATTAAGTGGTTAAAGGCTAAAAGTTCCGATTTTAGTTTTTTTTTTATTGTTTGTGTACTAATATAACATATCAAATCTAGGAATTCAAGAAGTACCGCATTAATTTTAATGATCATCAGTGAGCGATTCAGTGAAGAAATCGGGGTGTTTTAAATATTGACAGAATCACTACATCATTACATAGTATAAAACAAAGTCGCTTTCTCTGTCTGTCCCTATGTCCTTATGTCCCTATGTACGCTTAAATCTTTAAAACTACGCAACGGATTTTGATGCGGTTTATTTTAATAGATAGATTGATTCTTGAGGAAGGTTTTAGTGTATAAAACTTTCCGATATTCCCACGGGAACAAAAGCTTCGCGGGTGAAACCGCGGGCAGGTCGCTAGTATTATATATAACAAAGTCACTTTCCCTGTCTGTCCCTATGTATGCTTAAATCTTTAAAATTACACAACGGATTTTGATGCAGTTTTTTTAATAGATAGATTGATTTTTCAGGAATGTTTTATTATATAAACCTTTCCGATATTCCCACGGGAACAAAGACTACGCGGGTAAAACCGCGGGCAGGTCGCTAGTCTAAAATAAGAGCTATGCAATTAAGATTTTATACGTTTATTAAATGCACTATTAAAATCATATGCTGAGAACTTATCATGGGTACGTGCCAATGGTGAATAAAATAATGAAATATAATAACTCAATATTGAACATTACATTTTTCAATGTAGTGGTGACTTTTTAATTTGTTCACTCCAAAGTTCACTTTTCATTGTTCGCATTCGTAACAATGATAAATAGTAAACCATTAAATTGTTAACACCATTAAGCAATTTGGCAACCATCACTCGAATTGTCCGTCATCGACAAACGAACTACACTATCATAAAATTAAATTACTCTTGTTATTTAAAACCTTCGCAAATGGAAACTTTTTACAGACACTCTCTAACAAATACTGGCCGCAAACCGTGTCTATTAATAATTAAAAGCCAAAAACAAACTAAACCGAACGCGTTCTAAAATCGAATTAAAGGACCAATTTAAATGGAGCTTTTGGCTCGGTTAGTACTGCAATATTCATTCTAAATTTAAATGTTTTTGGAATAAAAAATATATAGATACCAGCGTTGCCAGAATGTTACTTTTGTAACATTTTACGTTATTTTTGATCCTTTCATGTTACTTCCATGTTACACGGCTCAAAATATTACTTCTACGTTACTTTTTGGACTTTTGATATGTTCTTTGTAAGTTAATGTTGTATTGTTATATTGTTAATGTTGGTCGAGTGGTTAGCGAACCTGACTACGCAATCAACGGGATTCGGGTTCGATCCCCGACGGGGACAAGCATTTGTGTGATGAGCATAAATGTTTGTATTTCCGGGTCTGGGTGTTTATTATGTATGTAAAAGTATTTATATATGTATTTCTATGTATTAGTATCGTTGACTAACTCCCATAACACCAGCAAATAATTTGCTTACTTTGGGGTTAGATCAATAAGTGTAATTTGTCCCGTGAATATTTATTTATTTATTTATTTATATAGTTTTAATTTAATAAGTATTTAGGAAATCAATAATTCAACAATAAAGTCGCGTTTGCTACTGAAATATGTTTATTTTTTATTAATTGTTTTATACACAAATAAATTGATTAGTTATCTTTAATTACATATATGGTAAGCAATAGCTATTAAAAAACATTTCTTAATTAGTTGGTATATAGATAACTTTCATATTTTTTTTTAAAGATTACCAATCAATTATTTGTACAAAAATTACTACGATTCTTTCGAAGCTTAACTATTGGGACAGAAAACTTTTTAGTTTTTGTCTAATAAAGAGTCATTTTGTAGTATTAGTATTGTTTTCTATATAAAATAAGGAAATGTTACTTTTCTCGTGGAAATGCTACTTTTTGAGATGTCTCATATTATTTTTGACTGTCACTGGCAGCACTCATAGATACATTTGGATCAATATATGGCTAGCCGCATATGTACGGTTTTTAGTCACGATTCCTAATCCGGAATTCAGATTCGGAGATCTAAATACACGACTTACATACAAAATGTTCAGTGCGCACAAAATGCGCACATGATCTCATCCTGACAAGAAAACCGTACATATGCGGCCAGCGTAAGTCAGGTCATTATTCGAAATGCGAAGTAAATAGTGGAAGTAATAGAAGAAATATTAATTCCATTTTGCCACATAAATAGCAACGCACCGCACGCATAATTAAAATCGTTGGTGTCTATAGGCGATGGTTATCTGTTTTCGTTAGAGAGCCATTTGTTGTCTGCTATCCTATGATAATATAATCAAGGAATGGCATAGTATGGCATAGCATAGATTCCTTATTATGGATTAGCTAATCAATGCAATATTATAATTTAAAATCCCAACAATAACTATCACTGAAAATTCTTTCTCTCGCCTTACAATACGAACGGTGTTCTGCATTAGAAAAACTACGAGTTATTTCCTTTATATACTCAATGGCTTTGGTAATATCTGAGCGTGAAGATATTTTATGCAGCAGGAAACGAGCGGTGTTCCTTCCATACTGCGAACGCCCACAAGAACTAGTGTGTTCCACTTGGGTCCACAAAAATAGGTACTTAAATTTTGATCTTATATTTTAACAAAAATGTTTAGTAAGGATACCCGCAAATAAATATTAATTTCATTATTTATAAACAGTGATTTGCCGCCGCGTATCGTTTCGGTTAAAGGTGCCTTTTGCAGGCTCGGTAATCATTTAGTTGAATATATTGTTGAGGCTTGCTGTGTAGTTAAGCAGTATTCTCATATTATTATATTTTTATTGGTTATATATTGTTTATTTATTTATTTATTTAACTTTATTGTACACCTTAAATAAATTTGTACAAAAGGCGGACATAATGCCTATTGGCATTCTCCTCCAGTCAACCTTTGGGCAAACAGAAAGTATGTAAACGGTATTATGACCATTAACTAGTCGTGCCCTTCAATACGTACCTAGTTTTTACCAATCAACCTATATAAAATACTAAAACATATGTAATAAATACCTAGAACCAAAAATTCAAGCATCTGTGTACCAGTAGGATGTTTTTAACTTCCCGCGCGTTGCTATCTTTGTGGCGGAGTCGTAATGCCACATGCACAAATTTACCAGCTACCTTACTCTCCAAACTGAAACACTACAGTGCCAAACACGGACGCTACTTCGGTCTATGGGTACGGCAGTGGTATCAGATCCGGGCGAGACAATGTGGAAATCTACCGCCTAATACCCATGATGTTAGTGACTCGTATAGTCAATCGTTCACCTCTTAAGAACGGCCTAGCAATACAGCAGAAGGTCTATTCTTCGAAAGAGTGCCCGGACCAACACGGGGATTAGCATTTTCCGGCCTTTTGCGGGATACTTAACAATAGGGCAATTGAGCTAGCCTTCAAAATAAGTCTGAATTATCACCAGATCATTTTTCAAATAGGAAATAAGGAATTTTAAGTCAACTCTATGGTCTAGTGTTCCTGTGTCGGAATGGACCACAAGAGACCCGGAGTACGATTCCCGGGCCGAGCCACTAAAAATATGTGTCTTTTCAGTTTTCTGATAAAAACGAAGTTAACTAGGATTGGAAAAAGTACCCTGTTGACAATAGGCTTGCCACCTATGACACTGTGGAGCTTAGTAT
Source organism: Apodemia mormo (assembly GCA_036924255.1). Taxonomy (NCBI): domain Eukaryota; kingdom Metazoa; phylum Arthropoda; class Insecta; order Lepidoptera; family Riodinidae; genus Apodemia; species Apodemia mormo. The sequence goes on along the minus strand of JAUPFN010000003.1, from coordinate 43,905,675 downwards.
CTGCAGCTAATCGTGGGAGCACTTGTTGTACCTCCGCCTACCCCTTCGGGGATACGAGCGTGAAGATACATTTTAAATAAAGAATTTTAAGTTGCAGTGTCTACAAGACGATGCACAGTGGAGTAAACCCGAGGAATCTTGGTGCGGCAAGCTTTTAAATATTTCCCCGCCCTTGATTTATTGTTCGCCTTATAAAAGCCTCCCGCAGGGCCGTGGAGCCTTCAACTAAGCGCTTTTCAGAATTTTTTGCTTTAATAAAAATCGCTTCAGTATGCTATACGAGAATTTTAATTTTTCCATCTTAACCCAATATTCTTGACGGAAATTTTATAAGATCGGTCGCTGTGAAATTAGTGGTAGGAGTGTATAAATTTTACGTGTGCTTGTTACATTTGATGGTAATATTTAAGGTCGATTGCGTCAATGCTAGTAACTGTCGTGTTCCGGTTTGGAGGGTAAGGTAGCCGATAAACTTATAGGTATTGTATAAATACGCATCATTTAAACTTTTGGTGTCTATAAGCATGGTTGTGTACATCAGGAGAATCATCTGCTCGTTTGCTATGTTATGATATAAAAAATATACATTTTTTTAAAGCCATTTTATTTCCGCACTTAGCCACTTGGGCCTTTGAACGTAGCTGGCCAAATCTATTCCAGCCATCCTAACTTCATCCAGAAACTTATAAGACGACTGATGTTTTCACAAGCTTCTTTTGGAGTTTTTGGGTTTTTCAGGATGCGTGCCCGTTGTTCGGCCACGCTCCTGTACTCAAGGTGGACTGAATGTGAGCGGTTGTTTCATGTTCTTCCCTGCAGCCGCGGCACAAAGGACTGTCTGTTACACCTATGTTGAATAGATGTCGGTTAAGGTGGCAATGTCCTGCTATAGTGCCTACAACTTTTCTCAGGTCACTTCTGTTGAGTTTCATGATGCGTTAAGTTAGGTGTATCGAGAGGGCCGGCACAATGTCCTATTTGCCTGCAATCATTTGTAGCCATCCACAACGTTTCATGTTGTTGACGTGTTCTCTTAGTTAGCCACGTGGTTAAGTGGCTATAGGACATGACGGCTATCGGTTCTGGACCTAATAAAAAATATACATATACCGCAATATGTGTTTATCCGCGGAACACTCAAAAGTGGGTGTACCTATTTGTCTAATTATTTCTTTTTATGTACTTGCATTTGTCAACAGGGCTACTCTTGAAAACTGATTAAAGTTTGGAATCAATAAAAAATGTTTGAAGTATATCGTACTTTCATGGAACTATTAAGATTATCAACGGCTTAAAATCGTTTCAGCGTAGCATACAAGAGAGCGTAAAAGATAGACAGACGTACAGACAGTCAGACAAAATTTCACATTTATAATGTTGTATAGATGGAAGATGGAAAAGACGAGTTTTTTTAAAATCGTACGGAAAAGTAAAAAAATTCAGTTTCAATATTAGTTTTGTAAAAGGGAGGTTGGGTTTCATTTTCATCATTAGTGATGTCCTGCGAAGACGGGTCGGGCAGCTAATTAATTTATATTTTGAAAGTTAAAATAAACTTTCAGTACCAATAACTCAAGTAAAATTAACTTTTGAAGATAACACCCTTTAAATACTTATAAATCATTCATTACTTACAGCTAATTTACAATATACTCTCACTTTAGCTTCTCTAATATAGAGCAATAAATTTTGAGTCATTTTGAGCTAATTCGGGTAGATTTTAATGCTACCCTAATGTCAGTAGATCACTGATTAGTTGAGAATGGATATCGTATCTGTAAATAGACAGCAACATTTATATACATGTTGCATAAAATGTTGCATGTGGTTTTTTTCACTAAACCAAACCCCGGCTTGACAATAAATTATATTGAAAATAAATGAGAAAGTAAATGGCATCAAGATTTTGATTCGTTATAATCTCTTAACCAGGATCTCGAGTGTATTTTTTTCTTTTTTCCGGAATGTCTCAATTACTGTTGGCCTTATGGGCCGCTACAGCTTCACCGCGGATCGAAAAGCGAAGCAACTCGGTACACATACGTCAGCGTCGCCAGTGGCGACGCTGACGTGTGTGTGAACTGTAATTTGTCCATTGTAATGGTATTATCAGAATCGGCTAGCTTCTAGTGCTTAGCCTTTTAGAACAGATAAAATCTCGAGTTCAATACCTGGGTCAGACAAACCTGATTTTTATCTCGGCTATCCATTTCAAATCGCAATTTTAGTAGCAGTTCAGTAACACAGTTAATCTCAAAAAGCGAGTGATAATTCTTGATGGCTTAAGTTGTAAACAGCCGATTTGGTGAATCACAATAAATCGGAATGTTAATTGACGTTCGGTTCACTCAACCAACCCCGTTGACTATATTTCGTTTTTGTATTTTAGAAATAGAAATATAAAAAATATAAATATTAACGAGGCAAATTACTTTTATTGATCTAACCCCAAAGTAAGCAAATTATTTGCTTGTATTCTGGGTGTTATTCAACGATACTAATACATAGAAATACATATATAAATACTGTTACATACATAATAAATACCCATTTATTATTTCTGTTACATACATAATAAAATACTGTTACACACATAATAAACACCCATTAGTATTTCTGGGTTTGGGTGTTTATTATCTATGTCTATCACACAAATGCTTGTCCCTGTCGGGGATCGAACCCAAGCCCTGTCAAATGCGTAGTCAGGGTCGCTAACCACTCGACCAACGGGGCGGCAAAGAAATAGTGTATATGCTTAATCAAAACCTAATATTTATAAAGAAAAAGTCTTAAAAATGGGCCCCGTTTGAAGAATAGGCCATGTGCCTTCCTGCCAGTTAATAAAAGGTGAATGATTGGCCAAAAGGGTTACTACTATCATGACTGCAAACTACTACAAGCAGTACTATTAGTTGGTAAAATTCTAAAACGGTTTCGGTATCATCACCTTAGTTATTCATCAGGTTTGGAGAGTTAGTAGAGGGAATGCTTATACATGAGGCATTACCTCGCCACACACAAAGTATTATTTGCATCTTTGGTGTCTATAAGCGATGGTTATTGCTCTTTCTCTCTCTTTCTCTCTCTCTCTCTCGCTCTCTATCTGGTGAGCGATCTATTTATTTGCTATAAAATATAAAAAAATGATCGAAATCATTTTTAAACATTACTAATAAACTTTTTACAATAAGTTATTGATTAGCTATGAGATTAATTTTAGAACAATATAATTGAATGTTTTGCTGATTTTCCTCGTGTGGGTCCTCTGTTCTTTTGAAAAATAGGCCGACTGCCGTTCTGCCAGGCAGATCATAGAAGGCGACCGATTGGCAATGCGAGTCACTACTACCATGGCTACTGGTGGTAGAGTCCTGCATTGTCTTGCCCGGGTCTGGTATTACAGCCTTACCTATTCCTGCCGCAATAGCGTCAGTAATTGTCCATGTCGTATTTCGGTCAGTTCCGTCTTTGGAGGGTAAGATAGCCGGTAAACGTATGCATGTGGCATTAGAACTCTCTACAAGATAACAATGCAGTATTGACATCTTTGGTGTCTATAGGCAATGGTTTCTCTTTCCATCAGGAGACCCTTGTTAGTCATCAACTTGTTTGCTATTTTATGATATTAAAAAAAATACTGTTGTAAAGAATTTTGGGTTATCTCTTATAAATTACCGTAGAAAACCCGGACGGGACTTTGCAGAACTCTACCACGTAGTCGCACTGATATTAGTAACACCTATTATTATTCTCTCTGCTTTTACAAGATGCCTAATAAGGCAGTTAATCTTTTCTATACAAGGTATCCGAATCGACACAAGGAATATACGACTTTAAAGTAGACCTTTTTATTCTAGCTAGTTACGAATTCGTGTACATAAGAAATGCTACGTCTATTTTTACGACGTCCCTCGTATTCATAAGTAACAAAGAGTTGCTATAAAGCTGTCGTTCGAAACGAAACCGAATCAGAGACCCTTGTCTTCTGTCGCATAATTAATCACGGTCGACTCGCAGCGGTTTTACGAATGGCTTGTGATCCGGGAGGTAACTTCATAAGTTATGTCCTATTTGTTTGAAAGTTATACTGAGTTTAGTGGTCTAGTGGTCAGCCTGTTTTACTTAGATTATGAGGATTCGAGTTCAATTCTCAGATTTTGTTTTGGCTTATATTAACATGAGCTGACTTAATTCTAATTTTTTAATATTATCTGTTTAATGGTTTTAAAGCTTCAAATAAAACTGTATAACCAGAAACATTTTACTGTAACTTTTTACTAATGAAATACAAAAAAATCTTAGCCGTTTATTTATAAATAGCAATACCCGTGCGAATAATTCGCACTAATTTCAAAATTAAAACCGTCAAATGTCAGCACATGTATTGCGTCTTAATGTATACCTGTATAAATAATTAATTAATTTACAAAAACCAAAGCAGTAATAATTTTTTTAGTTGCTTATGCCGGTAGAGCAAGCAATTATCTATAAATAAATAAATAAATATTCACGGGACAAATTACACTTGCTGATCTAACCTCAAAGTACAAAGTAAGCAAATATTTGCTTATGTTATGGGTGTTAGTCTACAATACTAATACATAGAAATACATATACAAATATCAGAATATATATAATAAACACCCAAACGCGGAAATACAAACATTTATGCTCATCACACAAGTCAACCCGAGCCCCGTTGATTGCGTAGTCAGGGTCGCTAACCACTCAACCAACGGGGCGGTCAGTATAAAATGATATAGAATTTATTTGGAGTATTTGTGAGGTTTTCTCTAAAAAGGGAGACAAACATCTTAATGTTAGTGTATTAATACATATAATTATATAACTTTAATAAAATTATATACAAAAAATAAAATAAGGCGTGAAAATTATTTTAAAAGTGAGAGTACATAGTAATAACGAACTTTATGTAAAAGTAAAAATTAATATACTTCAATCGCGCGTATAAATCACACGCACACACTTTTCATTTAATGCTTTCCGGCGTTAAGCCTGGTAAGTGATGTGTTTATGCGTCCGTATCTTGGATTAGCACATAAAACTGTTGGTCGTGTTTATCGAAAGAAACAAGCAACTGTCGTTATCAGGTCGGTAAAATACGACGATGGGTCTCACCATTAATTATTCCAACAAATACGAGTAAACTGGTGAATATAGCGAACATCTTATAACGTTCGGTTCTTTCTGTCAGCTCCGTCAGGGAATCGACATGATGGTAGTACTTTTGTACAATGTTTATTAAAATTAATACTTGTACTGTTTTACAATTTTTAAGGAATTGTTAAGCAATTAAAGTGACTAGTATCTTCACGCCCGTATCCCCAAAGGGGTAGGCAGAGGTACAAAGAGTGTACCCACGATTAGCCGAAGATACTTGGTCCCACAAATGTGATAGGTGGCAAGTCTATCGCCAACCGGGCACATTAATGTGACTAATAAAATTAATTAAAGTGACTAATTTTTAATAATCATTATGATGGAGTTTTACCAAGCACCGACGATGGAGAGTATAAATTATATATATTTTCATAAGAATCTGTAGATATAGGTATCCCATTGCCATTCCAGTTGCTGCATCTGGCAAGGTACATAATATTATTTAATCGTCTTATGCACGCAATAAAGTTAAAACTATGCAATGCAACTATACAATAAATAAGTAGATAAATAAATAAATAAATAATCAAAGCAAAAAAGTGACTACATAAAAATAAGATCATTAATTCTCAAAGTTCGATTTCTGGGCAAAGTGATATCAAGTTATTTCTGTTAAGGAGAATCTAGTAACTAATCCGGAATCTAATGGGGTAGTGTTATTGGCGTAAAAAATAACCACCCCTTTCGCTTTTTTATATAATGGGATAGTAACCAAAATAATTGAAAGAGATAACCATCGCCTATAGACACTAGATGTGCTAATGGTGAGTTGCCATCACCAAAACTTTACTTTTTCCAGCTGCAATAGATTTAATGCTTGTTACTGTCGTGTTCAGGTTTGGAAGGTAAAATTATGCATGTGTCGTTACCATCCCACCACACAGTTTGCAACGCACCATTGATATTTTAATGTCTATGGGCGATGGCTCCCCCAACAATGAATTTTTACTTTTTGTACCTACATGTACAGTGCCGAAGGTGAGAGACCAGCTTGAAATACAAGTTTTTCCTAGTTTAAGCTCCAGTCCACTCTGCACTAATGAAATCAAATTATAAACCATATTTTGTTATTGATGTATTCAAATTGTAGTGGTGGAAATAAATATATTTTTCATTTCATTTTTCAATGAATAGACCAACTGCCGTTCTGCCAGGCTGGTCGTAAAAGCGATCGATAAGGTGCACATGTCACTACAATCGTAACTACTAGGTAGAGCTCCGCAACGTCTAGCCAGAGTATAGCATAACCGCCCTACATATTCCTGCCGCAACAACATCAATGCTCGTTATTGTCGTGTTATGGTTTAGAAGATTAATTAGCCGGCAAAATAAGTGGTGTTACTCGCCACACGGATAGTAATACACCATTAACATATATGGTGTCTATAGGCAAAGGGTGTAGTGGTTCAAGCAGTTTACAAATGCTACAAAAAAATAGAAAAAAAAATGAAATTCAAAAATAAATCCCGAATCGCGATATCACAATATTTTTCTTGTACAATCTATATACAAGTTTCAACGCTTCTTAAATGGACTTCGGTCCCCAGGCAGTACAACTTGCCTGGCTGGGAAGATCTTCCTTTCCCCCTTACTTGTCCTTGTATGACGTCATCAACCTCCACAGTCGTGACGTCACCTGACAAGAAGCTGGCCCGCTGGTTCCATCACTATGACCCTTCGGCGGTACGAACCAGCGGCGCCACCGTGGCGACCCCGACGTGATCATCACCACTAACAGCCATCAACACGCCACATCCCTTTCCATCAGGAAACCCGTGCTTGTTTGCTACCCTATGATATAAAAAAGTACTGAACGCCCTTCAATATATACAGTATTTATCAATCTATAAATATGCCAGTCAATCTGTATAAATATAGATGTATCGACATTTTAACAATGCCTCCTGGACTATAAAAGCAATGGCGTATAAATTTGTAAGAGGCTTTAATAAGCCACAACAGTCAGCAGATAACACAGTTGAGGCTTCTAAATCGATATTGAGTAATTCGCCCCTTTTAATCTCGACTGAATTCGATACTCAGGTGCTGTTTTGGAGAAATTTCCGTGAAATTTTATTAATTAATTAAATTATGCAAATTGTTCTTCAATAATATTTGGAAGATTTTTCATTAATTTCAAATAATTAGCCTTATTATTATTACAATTAATGTTTAATTAATTGTAATAATTTTCCGTGTTTATCTGGGCCACTGTTTAAAGAATAGATCAACTTGAAAAACTTTAGGGGGACGGTCGCAGATATTTTTCTTTGTTGTTTTTAAAGTTTTTCAGCTTTCCCCAAGCATGGGGTAAGTGCTATAACACAAAAATAAATAGATCAACTGCCCTAATGCTTGATATCTCGTTAAACTGTTGGCTGTTGAGAATATGGCTATCAATAAGGTGGTAGAGTTCTGTGAAGCCTCGACCGGTTTTAGTCCTAATCTTTTCCTACCACCACAGTGTTTGCGCATGTCACCGTCACATTGCATATGTAGAAGGTGAGGTAGCCGGTAGATTTTTCCAAACTCATGAATAGACTCGTTAGCAATCACGCCATAACCATACTTTTTGAATATTACTATACTAAGTAGTAAGCAGCTAGCAAGATATTTATTTAGGCAGAATTAAAGGAACTGCTATTCGTTGTCGTTGCTGATTCCAAGAGAATATTTTCCCAGATGTTTCTTACAGACAGTGTTGTCGCTTCTCATTTTATCATTTATGTCACCAATTACGAAAGTGATGTCTTGCTTGTGTATGGTACGCTTAAACTACGCTTTATTCTGAAGTAATCTGTAGAAGACATCCTTGTCTTCTTCAGATTACTTCAGAATCTTCTTCAGTGGAAGCGGTGGTGAGAACGTAGCACTGTACTATGGTAATCGTGCTTTACCATGTATGCAGTCTGAGGTCGGTTTTCAATCCAAGAGGCTCTTCTTTGCAACGTCAGAAAGGATAAAACTCTCGCCATATTCGCGGACGTCATTTACTTTTCCTTGTTTGAATATATAAAGTTAAGCCTTCTTTGTTGATATGAAGAAGTAAAATGTTCTCTGCTCTCAAATCCATTCCTTCGGACTTTGCTTAGGCCGAGGACATATAGTCGGCACTTTGGCATTTCCATCTCCACTTGCGTTAATCTGCTCTCATTAGACGAAATTAGTATAGCTTAGAAATTAGTATAGAGTTCGGTAAATCACTGTTTGTAAACAATAACCTTTGATATATATGCACGGTTGTCCGTACTAAACAGTTTTTTGGATAATTAGGTCAAAACTTAAGTACCTAATTTTTACATATTCGTTATCAAAATCAAATACTGAACCTCTTTTTGCTGTTAAGACTTCAATTTTCAAGTATGCTGACCGATATTTAACCAGATAACTGATCTAAGGATCAAATCCGGGACCTCATAATCAAAACTAAATAGCCTCATTAAAAAAACACGAGGCTTAACCGGAATTATTCAAATTCACAGTCGTTTTCTGTCATGACCAAACATAAATAAATTATGATCAACGGCCATCACTAGAATAATGTTCTACTCTCATTATGTATTCAATTTATTCACCACAGAATACATTGCGCATCTATAAGCTATTTGCAAACCTAAACGATACATTTAAGTCGCTTTGAAGTTGAGATAAAAATATGCACTGAATAGTGATGTATGGTCTAATTATACGGAAGGGCGTTATTTATGCGTCTACCGAGTCGCCTCGAGCGACGTGTACAAGTAAAGCAACATCCCTGGATACGGCTCCATATCCTGTATATAATATAAGCTATACAAGGTGCTTCTTACTTACAGTAGAAGCAATATAGAAATATTTCATGCACTAAATTGCGGGAGATATTTTTTTATATTTAGGTTCAGTATGACTTACTGAACGTAAATGCAAAAAATACTTACAAATTAGTTACAAAGTTTTACAAACATTACAAAGTTTTCGCAAAATAAAGTAAAAGTCTATTAGTAATAGCATACGAAGTAACTATTTAGTAATCTGTGGTAATAGTCTTAAGTCGTAAACGGTAAGTGACATAAATAAATTAACAAGAAAGATAGGAAATTTAATTATCTTCAGCGGTCTCATCATTCTAGTACGCTGATGTATCCGGACCACAATACGACGACATATTTTAATTCCTTCACAGTTACAGTAAGATTATGGAATGATCTCCCGTCTGAGACGTGAATCATCTACTTTATCAAATTTTAAAACTGCATTGTACGAGCACTTTTTAAAACGTCACAATACTTAATTTTGTATATGTGTGTATTTTATATTATGTTAATATGTGTAAATGTTATAAGCATATTTCTATAATAACTATTGAATATCGGTGTATATATATTTTTCTTTTATGTTACTTATATCAATATATATTTATACTACTGAACGATTACGATGAAATTTGTTATGTAGATAGCTGAAGACACAGAATAACACATAGGCTATTTTTTATCCAGGAAAAGGGCTGCACGCTGCAGATAGTTATCATTACATAGTATAAAACAAAGTCGCTTTCTCTGTCTGTCCCTATGTCCTTATGTCCCTATGTATGCTTAAATCTTTAAAACTACGCAACGGATTTTGATGCGGTTTTGTTTAATAGATAGATTAATTCTTGAAGAAGGTTTTAGTGTATAAACCTTTCCGATATTCTTACGGAAACAAAAGCTGCGCGAGTGAAACCGCGGGCAAGTCGCTAGTTGATAATAAAGCTAAAACTACTGTTTTTGCGAGTTGGTACGGGCTACCTTGAAGAATAGACCAACTGTCGTTTTGCTAGGCAGGTCGTAAAAGGCGACATATTGGCTTTTTTGACCAGACATGTCACAAAATCGTGACTAGGTACTAAGTGGTAGAGTTTCGCAACGTCACGCCCGGGTATTTGTTATCACCGCCTTATTTATTCCTGCCTCAACAGCGTCAATTCCTGTCACTGCCGTGTTCCAGTTTGGAGGGTAAGGTAGACAATAGATTTATGCGTGTGGCAATGCCATCCCGCCACACAGATAGCAAAGCACCATTAACATCTTTGGTGTCTATAGGCGATGGTTTCTCTTTATATCAGGGGAGCCATATGCTTGTTTGCTATGTAATGCCATAAATAAAAAATCAATAAAAAAAAATCAAAAACCTAGTTTGCTTGGAATCGTTCTCAGCATCGATTGCAGTAGTTTTTAAAGTATATTATTTTCATACCTAAATTCTGTAAAATTATGTTTATATATATATATATATATATATATATATATATATATATATATATATATATATATATATATATATATATATATATATATATATATATATATAAACGCCCAAATCTTTTAAGTGTGATGGGAAACGTATAATCACATGTTTTATAATATTTACCAGATACGAGCAGCGAGCGATTGACGTGTTCGCTGACAATAATTGTCGAAGTCATTGATACAACCTTATTTTCTGTGTTCCATGGATACAACTAACTCTACTGATAAATTATATATTTGTTATTTCTGTTTAACTTTGTATTTTTTAACTGACCCCATAATAATACGCTTGGGATATTTCGGCTTTTATATCGAATTAGATACTGCTCGTATAACGAAAGGAAGAAGTTCCGTTATAAATCAATATTTGTTCATTATTAATAAAAAAATCTTACATGTCTCCGGTCTTTCTTTGTCATTTTTTGGCATAATTTAAATATAGAGGATATTCGAAGAGATATAGAAGATATTCGAAGAGATATGTAGAGGGTATTTGAAAGAGATATCCTCTTGTTTGCTAATTATTAGGAAAGTTTTTGCAAAATTAGAGAAAGTTTACTTGGCAGTATTTCAAAAATTATCTCAATCCATGCTTTTTTAATACAATATTTGTTAGCTTATAACAATTATATTTAACTAGCTGACCCGGCAAACGTTGTTTTGCCTTACATATTAGGAATCCATAGCGGATAAAAAACGTAACACGTAATTTATATAAGACTACGGGATTGTCCTTCCACGCAGCCAAAATGGCATTAAACTTATGTGGTGGTTAAGTTTTTTTATAAATTTTCTAATTTTCCGAGCAATTTCCTTAATATTTTCTTTTATAAGAACCTTCTCCTTAAAATTACAAACACAACAAAAAAAATTACCGAAATTGGTCCAGCCATTCGGGCGTGATGTCGTGACCAAGGAAAATAGGGATTGATTTTTATTAGTGATGGGCCGAATGTGGTTTGAACCGAATTCGAACTTCGGCCGATCATTCGGTGTAAATAAGAAATTCGGCCGAATTTCGGCCGAACTTCGGTTTAATTTTGGGGCGCTTTCTTAAAAGCGACACGTCGTGACTTTTTTACGAATTTGCTTAAAATTTAATTATTTTATACTAGCTATTTACCTATTTTATTATTTACTACTAGCTATTATATAGTCCGAGGCTTCGCTCGCGTAAAGTAAGAGAAAAAAGTAACCTATGTCACTCCATCCCTTCAACTATCTCCACTTAAAAAATCACGTCAATTCGTCGCTCCGTTTTGCCGTGAAAGACGGACAAACAAACAGATACACTTTCCCATTTATAATTTTAGTATGGATATATAGGATATCGTTAATGGGTTTCGCAACGCACGTGAATTAGTGACGTCACAGCAAAATTTTGATACATTGAGTTACATTGTTCCAATTTAGGAATTGATTTTTATTTTTAACTTTCTGCTACGTATGTATAATAGATAAGGAAGTTACTGATTTTGCCCCGATTTTTCAAAATCGAGTTTTCACCAGATCTCCACGTTTTGAGGTCCTAGAAATCTTTTCCGACTATTTTCACAATGAGGTCAGCATGCCTGTATATATGTGTATGTGTATATGTAAACATCTCATAACTTTGTACATAAATAACATACATAAATAAATAACTTTGTATAATCTAAGTACATAAATGTATAGATTAGGTACAGAATCTAATCAGCTCTATTCCTACAAAAACTGCGTTCAAAACATTAATTGCATCAAAGTCGGTTTTTCCGCTCAAGAGCTCTCGTTGACGAAAAACTTTAGAAAAGTGTTTTTTGGTATAACTTGGTAATTTCTCTAATTTTTTTTGACCTTCCACAATAGTTTAGTGCTTAAAAAACTAAGTCAAATTTAGTTTCAAGAAACGAAAAGGAATCGAGTTTTCAAAAGTTTTTTACTTTTTTAATATTAATATTTTGTTGTTTACAGAAAACTTCTTAATATTTTTAAAATAACTTTCCGTTTTATACACTGCTTGATTTAAAAATCTAATCAGCATTTCTTTCTAAAAATCTGCGTCAAATATCGTAAATTGTATCAAAACCGGTTTATCCGTTTGGGAGTTATCGTTGACGAAAATTTAGGAAAAAGTGTTTTATTTATATAAAATAAGAGACTTTTTGACCAAAACTTGTTTGAAGGTCAAACCTTCTACAATATTGTGGTACTTAAAACAATTACGTCAAATGTAGTTTCAAGAATCAAATCGAATCAAGTTTTCAAAAGTTATAACTTTTGAATAATAAAATTTTGCTGTTTACATAACACTCATTTAATATTTTTAAAGTAACTCTTAGGCTTATACACCGATTCACTTAAAAAATCTAATCAACTTTTCTCTTTATATAATATATAGCGTCAAATATCGTCAATTGGATCAAAATCGGTTTATCAGGATTTATTATAACGAAAATTTTTGAAAACAAATTTTGTTATTACTTCGACATATTTTAGCCTATAGACTATGTAGCTCAAAAACATTTAAGAGCTGAAAAATTTCGTTGAATGCCATTTGAAGGATGAAAATCAATCATCGTTTTCTAAATATACAGCTTTTTAAAAATTAAATTGCTGTCATTTATAACAAAAGTCAGAATTTTGTACCTTGAAAAAAAATGCTTAGGTATGATTTTTGTTCCTTTGAGCCTAAAATACCTCAATTTAGCGGGAAGTTTCAAGGATAGCCTGCAGGGTCAACTGACGTATCTATTTTTTTACCTTTTCTTCGACATTTTTTAACCTACCGATTTTGGAGCTAATAAAACCATTTAAAGATAAAAATTACGTTGAATGCAATTAAAAAGATCTAAATCATTATGTTTTAAAATATATGCATCTTCATCTATATCAAACTTTTGACTTTTAACTTCCCGCTAGGTATGGAACATTTTCTGACTATTTTCGCGATGACGTCAGTATGTCTGTATGTATGTGTGTGTGTGTGTGTGTGTGTGTGTGTGTGTGTGTGTGTGTGTGTGTGTGTGTTTGTGTGTTGATTAAATCAAGTTTTCAAAAGTTACGGCTTTTCAAATATTAATATTTTGTTGTTTACAGCAAACTTAGCATTTTTAAAATGACTTTCAGACTAATATACCGATTGACTTAAAAGTTTAATCAGCTTTTCTTTCTATAAATTGTGTCAAATAAGCAAATTGCATCAAAATTGGTCGATTTATCTGGGATTTAGTAATATCGAAAATTCAAAAAAAAAATTTTTTTTTTTATATTGCTTCGACATTTCTGAGTCTGTAGATTACGTAGCTATGAAAACATTTTAGAGGTCAAAAATTGCGTTGAATGCCATTCGAAAGACCAAAATCAATCATCGTTTTTAAAATATAAAGCATTTTAAAAATTTTGAAATTACTGTCATTTACGACTTCTATGTACTAACGAATATTTGTAACAAATTTAAGATTTTTGAACTCTGAAAAAAATCTGTGATATGCTAAGATATAGAAAAAGATCTAGCGGGAAGTTTCAGAGATGACCTGCCGGCTCAACCGTTTTACATATTTTTTGAACTCTTCGAACTCAAAAATCTATGCTGAAGTTTTTTCATTTTTGTTTTTATGTTTTTTTATTTAGCGGGATGTTTCAGGGATGGCCTGCTGGGTCAACTATTTTACGGATTTTTTTCGAAAGTATAGTATAGCCTATGTTACTCGGAAATGATTTTAATATCTTTCTAATGGTGAAAGATTTTTTCAAATCGGTTAAGTAGTTTTTGAGTTTAGATGATAAAATATATAAAAACATAGAATACAAATCTTTCCTCTTTATAACATTAGCGTAGATTTCAAGCAAAATAGTGTAAGAAGATACTTTTTTCTAGTGCCGAATGTTCGGCATTTAAACCGAATTTCGGCCGAATGTCGAAGTTCGGTTCAAGCTGCCGAAATTCGGTTAAACCGAATGTAAAACGAATTTCGGCCCATCCCTAATTTTTATATATTTCCGACCGGTTTCGCTTACACAAGCATCCTCCATCCATCCATGCTTTTTTCTTCTATGTATTATCTTATGTATTATCTTAACTAAATTCATGTTGATCCGGGCCCCTTACGAAGAATAGATCAACTGCCTTGCTAAGGATCTCGTAAAAAGCCTGAAAGAGCTAACACATGTCACTAGCATCATGATTAAATAGGTAACATAGACCCACCTCTTATTTAACCACTGTCACTTCTGTAAACCAGTATCAACATCGTCATGCATCGTGACTACTAGCTAGGTGGTAAAGTTCCACAACCCTCTGGTTTCAGTGCCAACGCCTTTGCTATTCCAACTGTGCTCTGATATGGAGAAAATGTATCCGGTAAACTTCTGCATTTAATAGCATTCTATCCCTGCCACACAAATAGCAACGCACCTTAACATCTCAGATATTTATAGGCAATATTTTTGTCTCTTTCCATCAAGAGAACCATCAGCTTGTTTACAATCCTATGACGTAAAAGTCTTTGCAAATTACGGTCTATTATAAAGACGGGCAGTATTTATGTGTCTACCAAATCGCCTCAAGCGACATGTTCGAATAAAGGATCCTCTCGGGAGGGCGGCCTTAGGGCTCACCTCCACTGGGAAAGCTATAATTATTCCGTTGCCTTATTCGTTTCAACTTCCAGTTTGCTAAAGCAAAGACCTGGGTGCTAAATCCGAATCTTGAGAAAAATGTTCTATTCATTAATTTATCAAATTTAGTGAAAACCTTTTGTAATAGATAAGTATAATTATTCCGTTGCCTTATTCGTTGCAACTTCCAGTTTGCTAAAGCAAAGACCTGGGTGTTAAATCCGAATCTGGAGAAAAATGTTCTATTCATTAATTTATCAAATTTAGTGAAAACCTTTTATAATAGATAAGGGTAATCTATTGTTAATAAGCAGTAAAATTCAACGAAAAACTTATCTATACAAATAGATAAAATTTGAGTGTCTGTTTGTAATATTAAAATAACCAATTTTTACTAAATACATATGGATATATACAGGGTACACATACCAAAATAACATTTTTTACAATTTTTGTCTGTCTGTCTGCTTGTTCCGACTAATCTCTGAAACGGCTGGACCGATTTTGACGAGACTTTCACTGATAGATAGCTGATGTAAAAGGAGTAACTTAAGCTACTTTTGTTTTTGTAATTTTTCTACGCGGACGAAGTCGCGGGCACATCTAATCAGCGGTAAAATGCTTTTGTTGTCACTGCTGTAAATGCCATGCCATGTAAATAATTGCCTGAAATTGCATTCAGTATAAATATTTAAGGAAACGCACAACACAATTTTATTTTTAACGACTAATTATAATATAGAGATGTTAAAAAACTAAAATATTTGTTATAAAAGTTAATATAAATAATATTTTTGAGATATAAATTCGGAAAAAGTAGACATAAAGTCACGTGACAGTAAACGCAAATTTGGAAGCGTTATGTCACACCGTAGTAAAACTTCATCCTGATGTCATTTTCATAAAAACCATGGAGTATGTAATGCAGAATATGTTACCACGGTGTGATGTCAAAGAGTTCCCCTTATCTATTCATGTGGTGATTTCATTAGGTTCAAAGCGTTTTTGCTGTACATTTTTTATTTGTAATTTAAAACGGGATATACCTGGAAGTGTTACGTCACACCGTGGTAAAACTTCATCCTGGTGTCATCCTTGTAAAACTTTGTACACATATTCTTGAAGATATTAAAAGTAATGTTCAGGTCAGCGTGACCTTCCAAAAGCACGTACGCTTAGATGATCAGTTCAGTACAACAGCACGCCCGTTCCTGCGGCGTGACCTCGCAATCGCACGTTCGTTCTAGATGGTTAGTTCAGTGTGGCCTTGCAACCCCACGTCCGCCCCGTCAGCGTGACCTACCAGCTACACGATGCACCGGTTAGCATATCAGCCACTCTCGTCATCATTTATATCCTATAAATATTATCGTAATTATTATAATAAATCAGTGATCAATAAGCAGTCAAACGGGTATCATCCCCCCCCCCCGCATCAGTTATATCATTAGTAGGGAAAAGCCTCTACATTGGGTCTATCATTTTGTACCATATCAGCGTCAGCATCTATCAGCAACTATTATTTCTATCACATCGTAGGGAAAACCCCTACAAGTAACATAGGATACTTTTTATTAAAAAAAAATACATTTTTAGTGGCTAAAATGCGAGCGAAGCCGGGCTAAAAGCTAATTTTTGTTTTTAATTGTGCAAAAAATAGCATTTTACTTGACATACCTAATAAGGTAAATTAATTGTTAGTTTTTTCAAATTTAGTCAACTTGCTTATTGTGATAGTTAGATAGTTTTATTTTATTACTAGCATTTGCCCGAGGCTTCGCTCGGGTTAAATTCATTTTAGGGAAGTGGGCAGTTAGAAAGAGACAAAAAATGTCACTCTCTATCCCTTCAACTATCTCCACTAAAAAATCACGTCAATTCGTCGCTACGGTTTGCCGTGAAAAACGGATAAACAAACAGACTTTCCCATTTATAATATTAGTATGGATACTAGGTTCGCCTAAAACGTTCGCCTAAAACGTACGTAAATTGTTGAATGTAAGCGGATTTATGAGTTTTTAACCAAACAGTCGTAAGTCAAGCCTTTAGAAACTTTACTCGCAACATCTCTTGAAACATCCCACAAACTGATGGAGTAAAATGGAATTTCTATTTACTTTAAGAACAAAAGATTTGGTGAATAAGCTTTTCCTATTTGATCGCATCAAAAAAACAAAATAATCTCATATGATATTTACAGAGTCGTGTAGGTATAATAAAAAAATATTTCGTTAAAAATATTATACATATTATGTTTAATTTTTTCAACCGCTCCATCGCTCCTAACTAAAAGTGTCAAAACAGCTTATAAATTGTTTATACTTTACTAATTGATCCCGGCTACGTTTCGTTGTGGCTCAATTTAATATTAATTTTACGTTAGAACTTCGAAATTAAAAGTATATAAAAACACTAATCTTTTTAATAGCTATGTTGTGACCAAATTTTAAGTCAATTCAACGCCTGGTTTTCAAGATTTGTGGACACAAACATATAGAAAACTACATTTTCATATGTAAATATTAATATGGTATTTTTTATTTTTCTACGATATAATGTATTTAAAAGCGTTTGACATATACATAAAATTGCTCATATGAGTGGCTATGCATTTTGCGCCTTACACCGTGTCTTATATGGTCTGTGTTTTAACCTAAACTTCATCTTTTAGACGCTAAAAGCTTCTTATTTTCGTACAGTTGCTGTTAATACGTATAGCTTGTATTACAAGTAAAGCTTTATTTACACATAACTATTATCACTATTATATTCTGAGTAGGACAGATTTCTATCAAAGGCGGACCGTACACAGATCTAAGCTAAAGCTTTGAGACTCAGTACATGCACATAACTTTAAAATTGCTAATACATTATATGGTTACATACTAGCAGATCCGTGAGTAGAGGTAACACGTCTTCGATATAATATTTTATACAAACTTTCATCCCCTATTTCAAACTCTTAAGGGTCGGTTTTCGAAAAAAGTTAGCCTTTGTTTGATCGCGGAACTTTAACTATTTTAGTGACATCTATATATCATCAAACAAACCTATTAACATTTTCCTCGACACCGGCATCGAGTCCTCTATAATATGAATAGGCTTCACTAAACGAATGAGGCTTAAAATAAATAAGATCAAGTAATACAGACAAAACTACAAAAATAAAATAAACTTTAAAACATAGACACTACCATCTCTTTATCTCTTAGGCTACGTCCGCACATACATACATTCGGCTCATTTAGCGCCTATTAAAAAAACATTTAAAGGATAAGGAGTTAAAATGACGTATCGCATTGGACAAACAGTACGTGTAGCAAGACCATTAAGGCTTCGTACGTACAGACAGGAGGCTTCTTAGTGCCTAGCGAACCACCTAGCGAGTAGCTTAGTAAAACGAACGTTCTAGGGTGTTCGCGACCGTCTGCATCGCGCGCTTGGCGCCTATCTAATTGCTTAGCGACGTATCAAAGCACGCAGTGTGCCTATTGTGAACACACTAGAACGCCCGTTTTACTACGCTATACGCTAGGTGATTCGCTAGGCGCTAGCTTGTTCTTTCAAATTGATGACATAAGAGCGAGTAGGTCTTCTAATGAGAAGCTGTCACCACTCCTCGTGGAGTTGGTAGCCAATCAGATGCCGACCTCTAAAGAAACTCTTAAAAATACTCATCAAATCTCTTTGGATACATTTCCCTCAATGTTATGAAAAAGACACCAAAGTAAATACCGCTCGGCCAACATGTTAGCCCACAATACGTTCTACCTTAAGCCGGGTCTCCTACGACACTGTTTTTTTGTATTATAACACCCATCATTAAATTTCTAACAGAATATAGGCGTGTCCAAACTGTTTTGTTAGCTCAAACATGCAAATATGTTTATCTGAGGCGAACGGAAAACATCTCCGCATTCGCATGCGGGGGAGGGATTATTTCCTATCATCGTTGCTTGCGAACATGATTGCAATCGGTGCTTGCGAACGAGGTTGTGCATTTTGTATTTTCCTACTGTAACTACCTATAGTTTATTGTGTTGTTAATATGAACTGCAATAAAGACAATTCGTTGTTTTTCATCGATTTAATACGCGAGCGTCTTGTAATTTGTGATCCTTCATTGTCGGATCACAAGAACAAAAATAAAAAATATGAAGCTATTGAGGAGGTGCCCAAACTGATGAGAATTTCAATCAAAGTACATATATTGTACACTGGTTCAGTGTTAATAATCTGCTTCTAAATGGCAACAACACTAAGTGTATTAAATTTTCAACGCCTATTGTAAGGCATGTATATACTAATGTACAACTTATAGGTAAAAAATGGATCTTGTGGACTCTACTACATTTTTAGGAGTTACTGTAGATAAAAAATTGCATTGGGGACCACATATCGAGAAATTGGCCAGTAGACTAAGTTAAACAGCATTCGCAGTGAAAAAATGAGACAGCTTACTGATGTTATCGCCTTTGTGGTCTGGTGGTCCAGCGTTGGCGTTGACCACGAGGTCCCGGGTTCGATTCCCGGGTCGGGCACATAAAAAAAAGTGTTTTTCAGTTTTCTGATAAATAAGTAGGCTTCTCCACGTTGGCCCAATATTTTGGCCAAATACCTTGGCCCAATGTGTACATCCGTCTTAATGCAGAATTTTGCAGCAGAGTGCAGCTCGTTTTTACTAAATAGAGTGGCTTGGCAAAAATCAAAATCTATCTTAATAAATACTTACTGGCTGCCCACCACGGCTTCGCACGTGTGGTGTTCGTAATAAAAAAATGAGACAAAATCTACCGTTCACAGTACAACCATGGTAAATAATATCGACCTGATAACTATTATCGACTATTGCTTACAATAACTGGAACCAACGGCTTTATGTGGACATCCGAAACACGGAAGTGGTAATACACCACCATCTAGAATCCGAGCTGCTACTGAGATTCGTGGATTTTTTGAGAAAACCCTCGAAAAAATCGTATTTCTTTATACCATAAGATAGCAAACAAGCAGATGGCTCTACTGATGAAAAGAGTCAACCATCTCCTATAGACACCAAAGATGTTGATGGTGCGTTGCTATCTTGTGGCGAGGTCTAATGCCACATGCATAAGTTTACCGGCTACCTAACCCTCAAAACCGGAACACGACAGTGAAAGTTGTGGGAAAATGCGGTACCAATAAATGTTATTATTATTATAGAATACAAGTATATATTAGAATAGCTTTGCTTAAAATGCTTATAACCTTCTCATCTAAAAATATCTCAAAGAAAACATTTCAAATAGAGAAACATACTCCAGGAATCATATCTGAGCCAGAAAATATTACTTACTCGTCCGAAATCAGAATTTGAGAAAATCAATTTCTTTTCGTTGCTCGTTGGATATTAAATTCCTGCTTCATAGCGCCGCCATATCGCTGATATACTATAAAATCGTGTATAAAATTGTCCAGTTGACCGAAAGCGTTCCACATTTTTGTGGTTTTAAACTGTTAGTGTCTTTAAGCCAATATATTGAATGGTGAAAAAAAAACTGAAATAACAAACTTCCTTGTACAACCAATCTGTTTCCAAAAGAAACAGAACCTTCAAACAAAAGAATATATTAACTCAGTAATCTATACTTATAATAATATCATAGGAAAGTCAAAACTGTACATTGAATATTTTTTAAAAGAATACTTTGGGCGTGATCTAGAATCGAAAACAAAGCCAAAAATATAGTTTTTAGAATTTTTGTCCGTCCGTCCGTCCGTCCGTCCGTCTGTCCGTTTTCCTGTTTTCCTGTTCGTCTGTCCGTCTGTCCGTCTGTCCGTCTGTCCGTCCGTCCGTCCGTCCGTCCGTCCGCCCGTCCGTCCGCCCGTCCGTCCGTCCGCCCGTCCGCCCGTCCGCCCGTCCGCCCGTCCGCCCGTCCGCCCGTCCGCCCGTCCGCCCGTCCGCCCGTCCGCCCGTCCGCCCGTCCGCCCGTCCGCCCGTCCGCCCGTCCGCCCGTCCGCCCGTCCGCCCGTCCGCCCGTCCGCCCGTCCGCCCGTCCGCCCGTCCGCCCGTCCGCCCGTCCGTCCGTCCGTCCGTTCGTCCGTTCGTCCGTTCGTCCGTTCGTCTGTTCGTCTGTTCGTCTGTTTGTTCGTCTGTTCGTCTGTATGTGTGTCCAGGGTAAACTCAAAAAGTACTGCATGGATTTACTTCAAATTTTGCATGAATATTACTAACAGGTTGGGTCAACATATAGGCTACATATCATCACGCTATCGCCTACGGGGAAGGGGCTGTGCGGATTAAACGAAGTCCGCGCGGACGAAGTCGCAGGCAACAGCTAGTATTATGTGAAACGTCATTGTAGGAACCATAAAGTATTAGGTATAAGAGGAGCTAGCACTCGTGTTAATCACTTGAAACAAACATTTACGTTATATCTCTGTCTATGAGGTCACCCCATCTCTTTTTATACAGCTGTGTTAGAAAAAGAAGGTAAGACCTCAGAAGATGACAGCAGTATGTAAAATTATGTTTCAAGTAGGTATTAGAAGTGCTGCCTCTAGATATGTTACAGCTTCATGGTATGAACTTCACAATACTATAAATTAAACAAATTAGACAACTGAAAAATCAATGTATTACTACGTGAGGGGGAAAAGTTTGTACCCTTTTTTAAGACAATTGTGTTAACGGTGGAGTAAGAAATTTGTTTCAGTTAAAGTTTACATTAAGGAGGACTGCAGATACATATAACAAAATCGTAGAAAAGTCAATGTATGTCCGGAGTAAACTCAAAAAGTACTGCACGGATTTACTTCAAATTTTGCATGAATATTACTAAGGGGCCGTCTATTAATCACGTGAGGCTCGAAAGGGGGGGAGGGGTCCATAAAAAATCACGAAATATCACAATGGGGGAGGAGGTGTGTAGTAATATATTACGTGTATTTATTTGCAAGATACATATCCAGTTATCGGTGTTGAAGAAAATCTTGCTAATCCGTGATCCGAGGATACTGTTCATGTAATAGTACAAAAAAAGACGTGTGGCACTCGGAGACTGCCGCGGTAAAGCTATTGCATAGCATTTTTTATCAACTTATGCAATTACAATTATATATTTATTTTATTTATGCAGTATTTTTTTTCTTTGTTTTTTTTCTTTGATATTAATTCAAGTTACACTTTGAGCGTGGTGATCGATAAAAAATATTCATATTTAAAACACTTTGTACACAAATTATACGAGTACAGATATTCACTGTTGTACGTAGATGATAAATACCTATACACCTATATACTTTCTCACAAACAGCTGATTACGGTAGTTTTCCAATACAACCAATCCCACCTAAAGGCGGGTTGCTGAACTAGAGAAACAAGCGTGATATTTCAAAAAGTCATTAAAAGTTCTGGTATTTATCGATAGATGGAAAAACTAAAAAGTATCACCGCTGTGCCGGTCGGAGTGGGGGGTGTTAGGTTTTTTTCGTTACGGAATTTCTGGATACGGTCTCCACGCTCAAGGCCCGCGATAGAAGCTATGCAATAGCTTAAAAAGTCTTTTGTTATTCTTATGTCAGTCAAAAACAACCTGCAACCTTTCTGTCTACATCTAGACGTTATTATTGTAGGCTTTAATTTTCTATATTTAAATTAGATGATACTACCTGTATTTTTTAAATATTAAAAAAATAAGATTCTTTATAGGTACTAAAAATACACTTGATATAGGGGGTGGGGGGAGGGGTAGTCTTAAACATCACCATGTATCACCGACGGGGAGGGGGGGATAAAAAAATATCGAAAAAACATCACGTGATTAATGCATGGCCTCTAACAGGTCAGGTCAACATATAGGCTACATATTATCACCCTATTACCGACGGGGGGAGGAGATGTGCGGAGTAAACTAGGTCCGCGTGAACGAAGTCGTGGGCAACAGCTAGTTTTTAAATAAAATTATTTTAATAAAAATAAACATTACACACACGATATTCATATGGAATACATGGTATTATATACATACGAGATGAAAACTCGGCTTCGCTAGGATGAAATGTGACTCATAATACACAATCTTCTACAAAATGTAGGTATTTTCAGTTATCGGTTTTCAAGGAATATTAGGCAAGGTATAGATTCGTATAACATCGTTCATTGTGTTTAGTAATTACTAGCTGTTGCCCACGACTTCGTCCGCACGGACTTCGTTTACTCCGCACAGCACCTCCCCCGTAGGTGATAGCGTGATAATATATAGCCTATATGTTGACCCGACCTATCAGTAACATTCATGCAAAATTTGAATTAAATCCATGCAGTACTTTTCGAGTTTACCCTGGACATACATACAGACAAACAGACAAACAGACAAAAATTCTAAAAACTATATTTTTGGCATCGATATCGATTGTAGATCACGTCCCAAGTATTCTTTTAAAAAAAATATTCAATGAACAGTTTTGACTTTCCTACGATTTTATTACATGTACAGATTACATGTACAAATTACATACATTAAACTGCAGAGTTTTTATTTAAAATCAGCTATCAAAACAAGCTAACAAAAATTAACAAAATAAATAGCTTCAAGGTTTATTCTTTGTAAAGCTCTATGTTTTATCAGTATTTTTCTTTACTTTGGTAGTTAACAATTGCAATTTTCAAAAATCATAGAAGTCATTTAGTTTGGTACAATTAATACTTACCCAAGAAGTTTGCAAAATTTCCTATTAAAAAAAATCACTATATAACATTTTTCGTTAATTGTCGCCTACCATTGGAGAATTGACGGCACATGCGCGATTTACATCACTGTTTACAAGCCTTGTGCCATATATTGGACGAAGCCTACAATCCAAACAGAAGCCTCCCTAATCCCATTTTCAAGGAATGGATAAAACGTGTCATTTCCTAAGATCACTCGACACTGGCAGAGTTCACTGATAATTGCCATTCGCACGATAAAGAAGAAGACATTGATTGAGTTATAAAAATGTTTGCATTTTTACTGGCATTTCGCCATTAGAATTTAACAAAATACTCGACGATCGGAATTTTGCGGATATATGTTGTAAATTTTCAACCGAGTCTACCGTACCTCTTGACCGAATTATTAATATAAAAATTGGTAAAGTGCGTGTCGGGCCACGTGCAATGTAGGGTTCCGAAGTTGCCTATCACAATAATGCGAACTAAGAAGAGGGCTTTTTACCGATTCGTACTATGAACATTTAAGCTATTCAACGTCAATGACACATGCATTACAGGTTCACCGCATATAGAAACTTCTCTAACAAAGAGATCGCTAACAAAATAACACATATATTTTTTTTATAAAATGACTAAGAATCAGATAGATGGCACTCCTGGAGAAAAGATATAATCACCCCTACAGACACCAAAGACGATAATGATGCGTTGCTATCCGTGCGGCGCGGTGGTAATACTTCAAGCATAAGTCTATCTAACCAGCTACCTAAAAGTGCTGATCGATGAGCGAGCCTATAGTCTATACCGCGGCCTTAATTAAGGGCCACGACAAAAAAATTATGGCCAATTGCACTACATAAAACCACGGTATTGTGATGATACATTAGTAGATAAGCAGTAGTACTCTTTGACTTAACTCTCTAAGCCGGAACACGAACAGAGTGCTAAGTGAGAGTTTTTCTTTTCGCATTCGATCGTGAGCGCGTTTGGAGTTTACTATGAATTTGTATGCGATTTGCACAGCGCCACCTAGTGGGAAACGTGAGAAACCAGTTTACCACTAGGTGGCGCTGTACAAATCACATACAAATTCCTAGTAAACTCGAAACGCGCTCATGATCGAATGCGAAAAGAAAAACTCACACTTAGCACTCTGATAATCATTGACATTATTGCGGCAGAAATAGGTAAGACGGTGGTACTTATACCTATGGAACGTTGCAGAACTCTACCGTCTAGTAGTTCTGATGGTAGTGACACTATTCACGCCTGATCCGATTTTGATAAAAATTGACAACGAGATAAATAAAGATCATGATGGTCATTTAGACACCTTTATCAAAGGCTACTTTTTTAAAATCAACTCAAATAGGGGATGTAAATTTGTCTAATTATATTATTGTATTAATTAATAATAATATGCAAATATCACTGGGCAGATTATACAAATTGATCTAGCCTCAAGGTAAGCAAATTATTTGCTTGTGTGATGGGTGTCAGTCAACGACACAAATACATAGAAATACATATATACTTGTACATATCTTCACGCCAGATCCCTTACGGTGTAGGCAGAGAGAACCGAGTGTTATACAACACGATCCTTGCAGACTTATCTCGCTTCCTCCACATTCATTACTCTCTTCATACACACGCCGGTTGCAGTCTCTTGACACCACCTTCAGACAGTACTTGATCAATCTGATCATAATATGTCAACCTGTACCTATATCCTTCCATATTCGCCTTGTATATCTGTTTACACATATAAATACTCCAATATTTTTAAAAAGCACCCAAACCCAGAAATATAAACAACTATGCTCTTCACAAAAATATTTATATCTGCCTGGAATCGAACCCGAGCCCCTTTAATGCTTAATCAGGTTCACTACTCACTCGACCAACGGGACGGTCATAATATGTTAATGGTACATTTTTATCCAAGTAGCTTGATCGTAATGCCACTTGCATACGTTATGGATTGCCGTACCCGAAGTTATATGCGCGCTAACGCAAACGCAGTCCGGAATGTAAGTGAAAAATGAAAAATATTTATTTGCAAGAATATGGGTGTCACAAGTTATTAAAATAAATTAAATTACCATCATATTCTACCATAATATGGAGCTATTTTTTTAGATATTCGGTAACGAGAACAAAAATGTAGTGGAAGCGCAATATCAATTCGTTTACGTAAACACAGAATTATATTAACCAACATTATTGTTTTAATTACATTTATTATACCTGCACATTTGAACCCATCCACAATCTAAAGTATATTTGATCTAAGGTCGCAGTACAAAACTAAACAACATATACAACGATTTTTATAGCGTACACTCCAACCCATTGTCTGTGTCTGTGTTATCGGGCGTACTTCGACGCGTGTCATAAATACAAGTGTGGACGCATTAATATAAAAAGAGGAAGATATGTTACCTAGTCGCAGCGCCTGGACCACCGACCACACAGCCCATAGACACCTAATAATAGACGAATTACTTGTGTCAACACATCTGACTTATAGTTCCGATGTAAATGTCCACGCGCCAATGAGTAGTGATTGAGTAATCAGTGTCGACCAATCAGATGCTCTGTACATTACTATCTTTCACTGTGGCCTTGAGTTAGCCAATTACGGCGTTGCAACCCCACTTCGTCTTACCTCAGCTAGTTGCCAGAATGCATTCAATACGGAAAATCAAACATTAGCCATCTATAGGCTGTGTGGTCGGTGGCCTGGACCTACAAAATTAGGTCCGTGTACACAATTATTGGAATATGCCACTCAGTCACGCGCGGGACATCGTAACATCGAACGCTTCTACTTTCCGATTGGTTTTACTATTAAACACGCTTCAAAATGCTTTCTTGTGTATTTGACCAGTGTTATAATCATTCAAGGAAAAAAAATAAGAAACCTGGGATTACTTTCCATTCGTAAGTTCAGCTAAAACATTAAATTTGTTTAAAAATAAGATTTTCTTTGTTTGTCGGTAACCATGGCGATGAAGTGGTCCGTGGCTATTGGCTAATGAAATTTCGCTCGTACGAGTATATCCGGCCTATCACTGATTTTGTAAATCAGTAACCATGGCGACGACGCGCGCAGTGGTTAATACCGTTTCGCTCCTACGAGTGTATCCGCCCTATCTCTGTCTTTGTTTTCATATTTATAATTGTGATAACAGATGTGTGTGAGTGTCTGTGTATATGTATTCTGTCAAGCCTAGTTCAGTGAATGCGATATAAGAACATAACGTATCTTTCTCTTTTATATCAACGTGTGGACATCTCCTGGTCTGCGGACAATAGCGAAAGTCCTTTGAAATAAACTGACTTTCGATGGATCGGTTCGTAACACGTGGCTTAGATGCGTGACAGTATACAGACTAGCGTCCACACGGGGCCCGGCTAGTAGATCGTAATTCCGTACATTTTTCTGCCGTTTATTCTGTGTTCGGCAGTTTCTTTCAGTGTTCGGAATGGATTGAACCGTACTGCAGGTCGTGACAATTGTACGCGTAACAAAATACGTCTACACTGATCGGTACTGACACGCGTGTCTGACACGGTCACGGGATAATGTACGGTAAATTGTTACAAGTGGAGACGCAGCTTAATAAAATTTACGAAAATACACAAAAATAGGTCACAGAATAGTACATTAGTCAACAAAATCGTTTCCAACCAATGTATATCAGCTGTACTCAAACTTTTTCACAATTCCTTTTTTATTCTCCATTTTGAGTGTTCGGCGGTGACAGCCTACTAATGGAAAGGCACAGTGGAGCGATTCGCTTTCTTCCACGATACACGTCGTGAAATGAAATAGCCTTGAATGGTGTTTGTTGTTCTTTTGTTATATGTACTTACGATTGCTACGAAGCTGTTACTTCAATCGAGAATGACTCAAATGTAGTAGTTGTTAAACTATTTTGAATTGTATTTATAGGGTTTTTAAGCTCCTTATACGTCGATTAGTTACATTAGGTAGATTAAAGTGGAGCTAAAAACTAGAATTAAATTGTTTCTTGTATTTAGTAGTTGTGAGTTTATGTCAATAATCCAGTCCCTCACATTGATTACGGTCAAGGGTTTCACTTTTTGTCGTTTATTGCTTAATTCGCTTCATTTAGAAGTTCTTTGAATGAATGAATGAAAACTATTCATTGTGCACAAACTTACAATAAAATAAAAACACATATTTAGTAAAATTAGTCACTATATACTTATAGTACACAAAAGCGCTCTTATCGTCAAAAAGCGATCTCTAGGCTGTCCAAACATACTTTACTAGCTATTACTTATTATATTACTACATATTACTTTATATATATATATATATATATATATATATATATATATATATATATATATATATATATATATATATATATATATATATATATATATATATATATATATATATATATATAACATAAAAACACATTAACACAGTAAATATGCGCTAAGAAGGTGCGCAAATAAAAACATTATAATAATGTTTTTAAGCATTTAATGTTTGTTAAAAATAAATTAAAATTAAGCATTTAATGATTCTGCACGTCTAATGTTAGTAGAAAGCTTGTTCCATGGTTTAACGGCTTGAACAGACTATAAAAGAAGGTTCATAAAAACACGAATTGTGTGCAGGCATACGCAAGGAAAGATTTTCATTTGAATGCAGTTACATAACCTCACTGTCAAAAAATTCAAATCTTTCCTTTAAATATTCTGGAGTTATTGGATCAAACAGCACACATTATTATAAAAAAAGAATATGGACATCACGGCGAAGTTTAATAGAAGCCACTTGAGTTGAGAACGAAACTTGGGAATATGATCTTACGTAAGCCAAATATGAATCTAATACATATATTTTGGAGACGCTCAAGTTTATTTAGTTGCTCTTTGGTAAGGTTAACCAAGCATACGTCTGCATAATCTGCTATTGGAAGTAATAGAGATTCGGCAAGTGTAATTTTGGTAGGTATGGGTAATAAATTCTTTAAACGACTAAAGGAACTCCAGAATGCAAATATTTTATGTGAAATACTTATTTGCATCCTGGAGTTCTTTAATGTGAAAAGTCCAAAATGAAAAGGTGCGATATATGCACCTTTTCATTTTGGACTTTTGTCGTGTTCTGGTTTGGAGAGTGGCTACCACAGCCACTAAACATATGCATGTGGTACTTATTGTTATTACCATCCCACCACACGGATAACAGCGCACCATTGCCGTCTGTGATAACTATCAGTGATGATTTCCATCAGGAGAACCATCTTTTACTTGCTATCTTTTAATATAAAAAAATAAGTTACCAAAAAACGGTAACGCACCATTAACGTCTTTATGTCTATATGAAATAAAATGAAAATATATATTTATTTGCAAGAGTATAAGTGTTACAAGTTACTAAAAATTAATTAAAAGTTTCTAACATATTCTACCATGATAATATTTCAAAATTATTATTTTATACTCTATTAAATTTTTGGAAGTCATTTTTTTAAATTACTGCCGTATCGGAACACGGCCACACACTGAAAAGATCCGGCGGAGCAAATTCAGTGAGCTTGCTGCTTTCACTATTTTATGTACCTACATACTTATTACAAATGTACAATAATTATTTCATATCACAAACGTTATTTTTATAGTTTACAAAATGTTATTTTTTTTTTTGTTTAATCAATATATTTACTATTCACAAATTTATTTTATCATTTATAGAATTTTATTATTCAGTTTTTATCACATTCACGTTTTAAGGTGAACTACAAACTTTTATTTCTATTTATTAACATGTAATTTTATCGGCTTAAGTTCTCTAATATCTTAGTATATTTAACCTAATAGCAAAACAAACGTAACCTAATAGTAACACTAGTATTGGCAATGCATACTTTTACAATAACCTTTGCGTATAAGAGACTTTCATTTAAATAAATGAGATTGATGATCTCGGTCCGAAAATTCCCACAAGAATTTTATCTTGAAACGAAATTATCAAATTTATTTAATATACAATTAAATAAATTTGATAATTACTTTGATAAATTAAAATATTATGTAAAATATAAGAGAGATGGAAGTATTTAATATAAATAATCGGAATTAACAATATGCAAGGCTGTATAAACAGGATAATCTTAGTATCTTCTTATGAAAGAAAAAAATTTAAGTGACATCTAGTAATCTGTAAGTGGCATGCAAGGAAGTTACATTTTACCCGGAATATTCACATGCGCTTCAAAATCGTTCCGAAGAGTACCACGACATGGGTGGAGTGTGTCTCTTTCTACTAAATAAAACGCCAATCGCTATATTATATAAGTGCGGACATGCGTAGTTTGCAAATTACTACTAAGTAATTCTATTAATTGGAGAAACAGTTTTTGCATTGCACAAGTAATTACGTAATAATTAAATTAAGCACATTTTAGAACTCACTGTGTTAATTACAATACATTTTATGCTAATGTATTTATCGACGTGTAGGAATAAAAGGGATTTAACGATTACCGAATATATAAAAATCTACCATCAGATAGTTTTATTTACACTGGCAATTGCAAGAAAGGGACAACATCCACTCTTGTCGTTGTCTTGCTCAGAACGTTTTTTCCCTCTGTTATGTAAGAAACAAATGTCAACTTTATTTGTAACGAAATAAAGTACATTTTTATTTTTCAAATATTGCTTCGTAATAATTCCAGATATCATATATAAGTTCCTTGGTGGCATAAAATATTTAGCTTTGTTTATTATTTACACTAATTAATTTTTAACATCAAATAATTTTATTATGATAAATACAACGTATTAAGCGACTGTTGCGAATAGATTACGAAGTGTATTGTTAAAAATTTAATGTAATAAATTACCAGTTGTCCAAATGCAAGTTAGCATAATCCTCGTTGGTTTTTCGTTAATTGCTATAAGCATTTAAAAACTGTCCGTGATACAATTTACATTATAGAAGAAATTACTAACTTATCGTAAAATGATAACCATCTATCAACATGCGTAGGATTCTAAGTGAACTTTGTACTCGTATGCACATTCATCATTCTCCTTCAATGAATTAAAGCTAATACTTTTAATAATGTCATCGAGGTATTTTATAATATGTCCTGTTCGGATTGGACAATATGTTTTTTTATTCATTATATACATAGGTAAACTGAATAAGTAAAACATTATCGAAAGTGAAAAAATCCCATGTATTTATATAGACTCCGTATGAAGCATACACAATCAGCCTTCCCACCAGGCAGTTTATAAAAATTTAACTCATTTAGAAAATTGAATGAATTCTAAGCTTAGAAATGTACTACATCTATTAATGTACTACATCTATGTATGTAGAGTGTATCACATTTTAAGTGAAATGTAAATTTCTTATGAGAATAAAGCTCTTTAAACCTAGAAATGAAAATTAGATGGCGCTTTATTAATATAGATCGCGCAAACTAGGAGACGAGTAGTGCTGTGTATAGTTTTACTTTTGATATTTGGCTCTTATCAGTAACTTCTTATTTACAAATTTTTGAATGCGTGTGGCATTACACACGTAGTGTAGAGATGGGTGGGACTAGGTAAATCAGAGAGTAGGTGCATCTATTCTACTGGTGGGTCGTTGACATATTTTTCGTCGACGCAACGAGACTGTTTATCGTAAACGATAAACTAGTTGAAAAAACTGTTGAATTTTCGACTAGTTTACTTCCTATCCTGAATATGATTATTACGTTGTAGTTTTCGTTCTAAGAAGATTATTTTTTACTTGTCAACTGTTTTAGAAATAAACTGAACTCCCGTTCATACTTTTTCCAGGCGTAGGACTGGCAGGTTTATTTATTATTATGAAATTTATATTCTTAAAAGTGTGTCATTTAAAAAATATATTAGAAAA
The DNA here is from genome assembly GCA_036924255.1 of Apodemia mormo. Classification (NCBI taxonomy): domain Eukaryota; kingdom Metazoa; phylum Arthropoda; class Insecta; order Lepidoptera; family Riodinidae; genus Apodemia; species Apodemia mormo. The sequence goes on along the minus strand of JAUPFN010000003.1, from coordinate 43,874,003 downwards.
TACATAAACATAAACCTGGCATATTTAGAAGTTCATTTTATTTTATGTACATATAATCCCACGGCCACCTTTGAGTTCCATTCCACTCATCGGCGTCGTGAATATGATACCCATTTTGATTGTGCTGATCGTTCCACGAAACCAACAGTCCATACGCGAACGTTATAAAGACGCGTTGCATAGTTCATTCGTAAACTAGTTTATCAAATAACGTTAGACTGTTTATTCGTTCACGCTAAAGAAACAGTCTAAAAAACTGTTCGTTCATTAAACGTCCACCACTAATCTATTCCTAGTAGAGATGGGTCGGACTAGGTAAATCAGAGACTAGGTGCATCTATTCCTAGTCTGTAAAAATACGTGATCCAAATACCTGTTCCACCTAGTCCTAACGATACTATGATCTTATTTTGTGAAATTGATACTATGAACAATAAGTATACGTATGTGTTCTTAAAGTAATTGAATTTTATAATATTTTCTAACACTTATGCGAGACATTTACACAAATAAAACTAGGTTTTAAGCTAAGTATCGCGTTTTTTCTGATTTTTATACCCCGACGTTAGATGTTTTTTCGCTAAACGATTTCTATAATTAGATACCGAACTTAATTACACTTTACATATTTTACATTCTTCCATATTTTGCCTTTTACCTAAAAAATGATCCCAAACGATATTGCTACGTTTAGGCACCATTATTATACCTAATTATAAAATAAAAAGTTCAGAGTCACCGATTAAATACTAACAATAGCCTTTTCTGCCATTAACAAACTTTATGATGGAATCACATCCACGATACTAGGTTAGTCTATGATACTAGATACTCCAAAGTATGAATACTAGATACTTTAAAGACTTTGATACTTGATCGATATCGGACGCGATCTCTGTTACCTGTTCTCAATGAAGTATTTGATCGAGTATCGCGTATTATGACGTATAAACCGGTATTCAGCTGTTAGCTCGGCGGTCGGCCATACCTAGCGAGAGACCGGGACGGAGCATATATATTGTATAACGGTATCTCACTCTTGTGAGAGCGGGATTAGTATACAAATCATATTGCTTCATTCGTTAGCATTTTGTCATGGGTGAGCAAGATAGCAAAACACGTTTTCACAAAAGAGTAAAAAGGAAACAGTGCAGCGAATGCGATGAGTACTATAATACTACTAGACTACAGGACTATACGAACTTAGTCTTGTGAAAAATGGAATAGGTGCCGCCTAGTATCATAAAATACCTAGTATTCGTACCTGTTCTAGTATTTACGACTCATCTCTAATACTTGAGGCGTGATCTACAATCGATATCGAAGCCAAAAATATAGTTTTTAGAATTTTTGTCTGTTTGTCTGTATGTGTGTCCGGGGTAAACTCAAAAAGTACTGAATGGATTTATTCAAATTTTGCATGAATATTACTAACAGGTCGGGTCAACATATAGGCTACATATTATCACGCTATCCCCTACGGGGGAGGAGCTATGCGGAGTAAACGATGTCCGTGCGGACGAACTCGCAGGCAACAGCTAGTAACTTGATAATTCGTAAGGATGGACATTGGACTCGCTTATAAACTCAAACATATCAATTTTTCTGATACATCTAATCTATCATAATTTCAAATTTGTGTATTAATAATATATAAAGGTGATGTGTTACATCGTCAATGGGTTTTCAATCAAGAGGTGTGTCATTGACGGTTTTCAAATTAATTTAACGTAAGTAACTGTTTTTCGTCAATGGTCAACAGATTACAAAAAATGTTAAATCGTCAAAGGTTTTTGTTAATTGCATTATTTGCTTAACTCGTAACAGGTAAAATAATTGTTTCAATATTACGTCAACTCATTGTGAGTTGCGAAAACCTTGTCGTATTTTAGCTTTTAACACTCGTATTTTAAACGTAATCACTTCGTTGCATTGCGTTGAATTTATCAGGTATTTTTAACGGTTTTTTAAGTTGAATAAAACCAGTAAATTCGTTGACAAACAAAAAACTGTTAATAAAAACAGTTTATTATTTTAACGACCATCTCTAAGGGGCCGTTCATAAAATACGTCACACTAAATTCAGCTTTTTTTGATCCCCTCCCACCCCATTGTCACGCTGTGTCACATTTTTTGTGACCCCCCCCCTAGAAATATTTCGTCACAAAAACTAAGACCCCCCCCTGCTGAGTATGATAAATTCTAAATGATAGGACACAAATTCTGAAAATTAAAAATATTTATTTAGTTATTATAATAACATTACGCGCTGGAAACGTTGCTGTCTCAAGTATTGGAAAAACAAAGAAACCCGTTGTGACGGATCGCAACGCCGCTAGAGTCGCGCCACAGAACTAGCGCTCATGTCAAAAAATAATAAACGGCGAACGTCACGTTGCCGTATACCCCCCGTCACATCTTGTCACACTCAGCCAGACCCCCCTCCCCTCCCCTTGTATGCGAACGTATTTTATGAACGGCCCCTAATCATTTTTAACAGTAAAAAGACTATCATGAATGAGTAAACACAACCATCAAGGTCTAGATATGAACGACTTTGTTTTTATAATTAATTTTTTCTATATCCTAAGACAGCAAAAAAGCAGATGGCTCATCGCCTATACATACCAAAGATAGACTTTCGCATTTATAATAGGTATCTAATCTTTTGAATTGTCAGCATTAAAAAAAGTTCTTTATGAAGCGTTGCGGAGGGTTACAGTAGCCGGCAAAAACGTCCGTAATAATAAATAATAGCGTAAGATCCTATTAATATTATAAACGCGAAACTAAGTTTGGATGGATGGATGAATGTTTGTTCCACTTAAACGCAAAAACTACTAAACGGATTTAAAATAAACTTTGCAGTAACATAGATTACAGATCAGTATAACATATTTTTTTTATTTTATTTTATTTATTTATTTTAATACAATTTAATACATTATCAATAATATTAAAGATACCACATAAACTCTTGCGAGTTTTACCGGGCATCAGAGTCAATATATATATAGATTACAATTTATAAAAAAATGTGTAATTTGGCGGTAATTTAACAATAAATATCAAGAAAGTCGGAAAATTCCTAAGTCAGATAAAATGTGGAATCCATTTTATCCAAAATAGGGAGCCATAAATATAATAATTAAATTAAATACTGTCTTAAAAAGCATATTTCGGAGTGTTTATTAACAAATATTTTGAAAATTTATCTATCGATATCCATAAAATAATGACACAAATATATGTTTGTATTAACCTAACAATTAATAATGCCTTTGACGATTGGACAGGGTTTTCTTTACACACTGTAAATCTGTCACAGTGAGAAACTAAAAACATCTGGTGAAAACATGATTTTTGAAAATCTATTCAAAATCAGTAAATTCTTTTTAGTAGTAATGTAGCGGGAAGTTAACAAAGTTTTTTGTGTATAATATTACATTTTTTAAAACATACCTAATTTAGAAAGCTTAGTTTAGAAAATTCAAAGGTTCATAAACTTTGTATTTATTCATTCAAAACAGATGGCGCCTTAGTAAGATAGATCCCGCAAGCTAAGTGACGAGTTGTACTGCGTATAGTTTTGCTTTCCAACTCAATAATTTCGTCAAAAAAACACTTTTCTTAACAGTTTTTGCAATGCGTGTGTATATTCACGCGCATGCTATTACATAGAGATGGGTCGGACTAAGTAAATCAGAGACTAGTCACTAGGTGCATCTATTCCTAGTCCGTAAAAATACGTGATCCAAATACCTGTTCCACCTAGTCCTAACGATACTATGATTTTATTTTGTGAAATTGATACTAGAGGTGCGCAGAATGTGTCACTAAATTGAAAAGATATGAACAATCTTTTGATCACTGCGAAGTATATTATTACTCTTTTAGTTCAGTAGTTCATCTAGTCCAATGGCTTGTGTCGCTATCATTTCTCAGTACATTGATTTTCCTTCGTTTGTTAATCGAACTAAGTAGTGTGTAATGAATCTTAAGATTTCTGCGAACGAGATAAACGTTGAAGCGAGGCAAGAGTAGAACCATCCTAACCACACGCAAAAAAGGCGCTAGTCGTCGAGTTACGGAGACCCGCCCACGAGAAGAAGAAGAACGTTGAAGCGATAGTAAAACAATTTTAAAATAAAGTATATTTTTTATTTGTACTATTTTTTTCGTTTTTTTATTCGTACTTTTACTAATGAAAGATTAAATTTCTTTCTAAAATAGTGTTTACAATTGCCGAATACAGCAAAATGTTTCTTATGGCCTAAACTTTAAGCTGATTTTTCTAAACTTTTATTTTTCACTCTAATTTTTGATTTTAGATAAATTCAAACAAAATTTTGATATTTTACGAATTGCGTTTATACTAATTGAAGATCAAAACTACTTTCATGCGCAATAAGCAATGGACGCTTATAATTAAAGAATTCATTTTATCGCTCTTCGCAAGTATGTATGTACATTGTACAAGAAAGTACGAGTGATATAGTTAACCGATATCGGGCCGAGATTGTGTCTGCTACGTCACTCCCATCGGCGCGTGATCGGCAATCTTCGACTCTCGAAATCGTTTCGTTCGCGGTGAACTACGCGAACTAAAGATATAGATAAATTGAAACTGAACTAGTGAAGGATGAACTAAACGCAACTGAAGTAGTCCAATTGAAGGATTCATTCGCGAACTACACACGACTAATTGATACTATGTACAATAAGTATACGTATGTGTTCTTAAAAGTAATTGAATATTATAATATTTTCTAACACTTACGCGAGACATTTACACAAATAAAACTAGGTTTTAAGCTAAGTATCGCGTTTTTTCTGATTTTTATACCCCGACGTTAGATGTTTTTTCGCTAAACGATTTCTATAATTCGATACCGAACTTAATTACACTTTACATATTTTACATTCTTCCATATTTTGCCTTTTATCTACAAAATGTTCCCAAACGATATTGCTACGTTTAGGCACCATTATTATACCTAATTATAAAATAAAAAGTTCAGAGTCACCGATTAAATACTAATAGCCTTTTATGCCATTAACAAAACGTAATCTGAAAAAACGTTATGATGGAATCACGTCCACGATACTAGGTTAGTCTATGATATTAGATACTCCAAAGTATGAATACTAGATACTTTAAAGACTATAATACTTGATCGATATCGGACGCGATCTCTGTTACCTGTTCTCAATGAAGTATTTGATCGAGTATCGCGTATTATGACGTATAAACCGGCATTCAGCTGTAAGCTCGGCGGTCGGCCATACGTAGCGAGAGACCGGGAAGGAGCATATACATTGTATAACGGTATCTCACTTTTGTGAGGGCGGGAAAACTATACAAATCGTATTGCTTCATCTCGTTAGCATTTTGTCATGGGTGAGCAAGATAGCAAAACACGTTTTTACAAAAGAGTAAAGGAAACAGTGCAGCGAATGTTATGAGTGAATGCTATGATATTATAATACTACTAGACTACAGGACTATACGGACTTAGTCTTGTGAAAAATGGAACAGGTGCCGCCTAGTATCGTAAAATACCTAGTATTCGTACCTGTTCTAGTATTTATGACTCATCTCTACCAGAAAGTTACTTTTGTAAAAGTTTGCGTTACTTTTGACTTTGAGTTTTGACTCTCTCATGTTACTTTCAGGTCCATGTTACACGACTCAAAATGTTACTTTTACTTTACTTTTGATTTGTTCTTGACTGAAATATGTTTATTTTGTATCAATTGTCATTTACGTATAAATTGATTAGCTATATATAGTTAGATATATGGTAAGTTGTAGTAGCTATTGAAATAAGTTTCTAAATTGGTTGGTATACCTATAACTTACACATTATTATTTAGATATACATGGGGCACACTAAAAGTTTTGCACTTCTAGCTAATCGGAACTATTTGAATTTCGAATGTTATATTTTAAAACGTTGCAACCTTCTTAGTAATAAAAAAAACAATTGGCGGGAAATGATTTGTCAATTGTTTTTTTATCACACATCAAAGTTCTACGTACGCAACGAAAATGGAATTAAGTCGAAAATATTTTATAGCGATGATTTTTTATGATATTAAAAATTCTCTTTCTCCGCAAGACCGCGTGTCGCTCGTCTTCAAAATGCTTTTGGGAGAAAAGCACCTTGTTTGAACACTGTGAGGCGATGGTTTGCTGAATTTAAGAGAGGTCGAGTTTCTTTAGATGATGAATTTCGTGAAGAGCGGCCTTCAACTGCCGTCAACGAAATTAATGTGGCGGATTGGTATGAGCCAAATTCAGAAAATTTTGAAAGTTCGGAAACTTTGTTGTCGTTGGATCCCTCATGAACTGACAGCGGAGCAGAAGCGGGCTCGCGTGGTATGGTGCTCACAGATGCTACTGAAGTGCGACCACGGACATTCTGATGCTGCTTATGACATTGTCACAGGAGACGAAACGTGTATTTATTGTTTTGAAACCGAAAAAAACAGCAATCTTGTGAATTGGTGTTTGAAAATGAGAATAGGCCAACAAAAGTGAGACAGGCGAGAAACGTTGGTAAAAAAATGATCGCGTTTTTTTTCTCAGCTACGGGTTCAATCTGTACAATTCCACTTGAAGATCAAAAGAGTGTTAATGCCGAGTGGTATTCTACCATTTGTCTACCCAGGGCGTTAGAAAAAGTTCGCTAAAGACGACCCAAAAGCCGCATTCTCCTACACCATGATAACGCTTCTTCACACACGGCCAACAAAACAAAGCCATTTTTAGCTTCCGAAAAAGTACATCTCGTCATTCATCCTGCGCATAGCCCCGACCTAGCACTCTGTGATTTTTGTATTTTCCCCAAAATCAAAGATTTGATGAGGGGTTTTACTTTTACCAACTGCAAAGAAGCAGTGATAGCGTTTCATTATATTACGTTAAAAATATTGAAAGTTAATAAACGTCATTATTTTCGCAACTCACTACGAGTTGACATAATATTGAAGCAATTATTAATTATTTAACCTATCACGAGTTTAGTGCATAATCCGATTTACGATTATTGAAAACCCGTTGACGATTTAACAGTTTTTTAACCTGTTGACCATAGACGAAAACCAGTTACGTAATCTATATATATAAAAATCAATTGCTGTTCGTTAGTTTCGCTAAAACTCGAGAACGGCTGAACCGATTTGACTAATTTTGATTTTGAATTAATTGTTAAAGTCCAGGGAAGGTTTAAAAGGTGAGAAAATATAGAAAAAAAAATAAGAGTAGCTAAAAAAGGCAGCACAACGTTTGCCGGGTCAGCTAGTACGTTATATTTATTTGAAACCGTCAGGCGTCAATGACACATCTAATAGATATTACTATGCGTTCCACCTAAGAATAGGATCGCGCTTGTATCAACTTCATACACCACAAGTGTGAAATTAGTAATATCAGCATCAAAATATGTGCTCAAAAAATATTGTTGATTTATTGAAGAACAAATAACGTTTTAATAATATTATCTTCATCAATAAAAAAATAATAAAAAACATCAGTCTAGCTGATCATCTATATAAATGTAAGAAGTGGTGTTACACCACTTCTAAGTCAAAAACGACGCGGACAATTCTGTTGCGATTTTGTGGGTTTGGGTTGTATTTGTTCAGAATAGGCTAAAAAGTATTAAAATATAATATTCATTAATAAGAAAACAGTAAATATATCAGTGTAGCCGTTTAGTTATTTTACACTTTATTTTAATACACGTAACATGATCTGATGGGAATCTGAATAAAAAAATATACAAAAAAAATTAAGTATTTCTTTGCTAGATTTTTTTGCACACCTTACTCGTCACTTACGAAGTTTTTGCAAAATGCGGAGCAACATGTTAATCCTGTAAATCCTGACAGTTCTATTCTTAAGTATTACATTCACGTCTATTGGTATTATATAATGTACTACATACTACATAGTGTCAACATATATACTGTAAAATAAGTAAAATGTGCATGTAATATTTTTCACATGCATACCAAAAATTATGTAAAAGTTTAATTGAATAATAATAGTGATTAAAAATCTAAACAATACACTACAACTAGTAACATAGCTTGCGCGATCTATTTCATTAAAACGCCATCTGTTTAATTGAACTAATAATACAGAATTTGGTCGTCTTTTGACATATATTATTCGACATTTTGTGTCGCCATAGTAATATTTGAAATATCATTAGATCTTAAATATTTTGATTGGGGAAATTTGTGTATACACACAAAATATTCACATACATACTATTATAATTTACATGTGAATATTATACTATAATTATATTAAACTAATTTACACTACTGTTGACGATTAGTTCTGTTTCTTTAAAAATGTAATATTTTCACAAAAAAATATTTTTTTACAAATATTCGCTTTTCTGCTGACAATCCATGTTCATACTTACACAATAAATATAAAAGTTTTGACTATCCATTTGTCTATTCTATTTGTCTATTCTATTCTAAGCATAATAAGGCTTTAACGGCTGGAGGATTCTGATAAAAATTTGGTTAGAGATAGAGACCGGGTTTCAAAAATGGTTTATATTTAATTATAAAATCAACAACTTATTATTTCTATGATCATTCCTAACCATGGGCAAGGTTGGTGCAGATCTGCTCTATTTTCATATCATTTTCAAAATATCCTCAAATTTAAATGATTATTGATCTCTACTCGTTCATAATATTAATTCGATTAAATATTTATTTTGTGATCCTACGTGTATGGTCCTAAACTAAATAGGAAACCGTTGTTACTTGAACCAATATGTTTTAATAAATAGAACAGGGTTTTGTACCGCGACTTAACGTTTTGTAAAATCGGACATGATGTTATAATAAATACGTGTATAATAAAAGTAAATTGTATTTTTGACTTAATTTTACAATATTTTAATTCGCTATTAATGCATATCTTTCGTACTTATATCAAAAATAATAACTGATGCCACTAAATTATTTTATAGAATCCATACAAGTAGCTACTTAAAACTCTTTCAAAGGCAGAAAGTACCTTCTACTCACCCATTGGTGGATGTATCTTTAGGACTTGAGCTTCCTTTGAAATATGTAAATGACACGCCAAGCCAATTAACCTTACCAGGAACTCTGTTAACATTTGCACGTCAGTCAAATCTAGCACTGTAGACACAAAACGTCAATCTGCCGACACGGTAATGCCATGGCAATGCAACAAAAAATAATTCAAAAGTACGTGATATATATTAACCACTTTTACTTGTTATTTTTGTTTATATAACCTCATGTCTATTAGATTTCAAGGGATATATAATTCTTATTAACTTATGTGAAGAAGGCCAAAAGAATGGTAATTTCAATTACTCGTACACTTTTCACTGTGACTATACGGTTTTGCGTGCATTTTTCACAAAATTATACACAAACCATAATCAACAAGTATTCCTTGATGTAATAACAACTGACGCACTTTCCGCTAGCAAAGTCATCAAGTTAAGATTATTAGACTTGTCTTTCAATATCGTTGCTTTGACGACCTTGATAAGATTACTTATAATGTTTTTGTGTGTATAGTTTGGGATGACTTTGAAGGGATTTTTGATAGTTTTTTTGTATTTAAACAATAAACAATATGATTATTTTTAACAGATCACTCGTACGTTCACTTTATGTAGCTCAGGATACGGACTAATTAGGAATAGATTTGTGTAAGACTCAATTATTGGGCACGAAGTGACCTGAAAAAGACCTTTGTATGCTAGAAGAACTCAGGTTACGGAGTGATTGGTAAAAGGTCTGCTTAAGACTCAATATTAAATAAGACTCAATAATTGAGCATCTGAGTGACTTACAACATATAAGCCCATGTATGCTGTATGCTATGAGTACGTGGTGATTTAGGATAGACTCTTTTAAAACTCAGATGAGCGTAGAGGTAACTCGGAAAAGACTTGTTTAAAATTCCATCATTTTAATTTGGAAAAAACCCGTGTAAGTCTCACTGAGCATTGGGGTAACCGCCTTTGAGACTTCATACTGAATACTCTTTATGCTAATACTCTCCTATAAGTGATGAGAATTTAAATCACTTGCTTAAATTTATACACAAGTTGTTATTGTCATTTCGTAGTTAAAATCAAGTTATTTCCAATATTTTAGGCCGTAGCCAGGATGTAGACGAAGGGTTGCTAGCCGCAGGACCAAGTGGTTGTGAGGACGCTGCCTCATAAAGAGAGGCCATGTTAGCAATATTTGTTCCGCCAGAACAACAAAATATGTCATCGCATCTATAAAAGGCGTTGCACATGTGTGCGGCAAGCTTATTTTAATTTTTAGCATTGGTGCTAGAGACATTCACATGTGCCGAATACTTGTATAACTTATTTCACTTACAAAATATCTGATTGTTTCGTATTTCTATTTAAATTTTTAATTTACTTTTTAGCAGATTACATTTTCAGTTAAAAATTATGGAACCATCCAAGAGTATTATATATTTTAATTGAGGATATAGTCAAATTTTCCCCAATTAAAATATTTATTCTTCAAGTTTATTTCAAATACGACTACGGAATCCCAAAATAGAATCGTTTCAGTTTTTTGTCTAATGTAGATTCGCATAAATACGCTTTTCATGTCGGACAGGGTTTTGTTACTCACTGTATAGGTAAATTGAAAAACTAAATCCTTAACTAATCATATTACAATAATTCATACGGACCCCGCTTGAGGCATATATAATCAACTTATTTGCCGGGTAGTTCATAAAACTGAATTATAAAATGAAGTGGTCCTCGAATCCTGTATTTATTCATTTAAAACAGATGGCGCTTTATTTAAATAGATCCCGCAAGCTAAGTGACGAAATGTACCGTGTATACATCTGCTTTATTACTACTAATTATATTTAATAAACACTTATCCCAGATAAATATTTTTTGTTAAGCATGTCATGTTATATGTACATGCTACATTATCTATACATATTATAATAAAATCGTAAAAGAGTCAAAATTGTACGTTGAATATTTTTTTAAAAGAATACTTGAAGCTAGAGATGGGTCGGACTTAGACATGGGCGTTTTCGTATTTATTTGCAAACAGATATTTAATCGATATTCAATTTTCATATCGATATCGAAAATCGATTTCAGATATCGATATGTCTAGACAAGTGGCATAAACTGTAGGAGAATAAATTACACGAATTGATCTACCCCAAAGTAAGCAAATTATTTGCTTGGGTATTAGTCAACGATACTAATACATATAATTACGTATATAAATACAGTTACATTCATAATAAACACCCAAACCCAGAAATACAAACATCTATGCTCATCACACAAATGTTTGTCCCTGTCGGGAATCAAACCCGAACCCCATCGATTCTTAGTTAGGTTCGCTTACCACTCGAACGGCGGGGCGATTAACCTATCTTCGAATAATCGTGGGTGCACTGATTGTACCTCTGCCTATCGCTTCGTGCATACGGGTGTAAAGATAGTCTTAATCAACTATACATTTAAATCTCATCATTTCCTTTGTATGGCAGGCAGAGTAAAATGAAGGTCTATAGACTTTCCAGTTCACTGCGATTCACCGGTTTGTCGCTTGGCGGGACGAGTGGTAATCAACTTCAACGCATTTTACCGACTTGATTTCGACTATCGATTATTTCTAGCAATAAAAGGGACCAAAGGCTTTATGTGTTTCAAAGCATGGGAGGAGTAACACACCACACGCCAGACTCCGTGTTGCTACTGAGATTTTGGATTTTCGAGAAAAACCTTGAAAAAACTTCAATTATAATTTTGAGCGACCTGAAGATAGAATCCGGGCCCTCATTAACTTAGCCGAAGGCTATCCACTAGACCACGAGGCAGACTTGAATATAATACAGTATTTACGCTATTTAAATAACAGACGGACGCAATCAGATATATAATATCCACTATAGGCGTTTGCGTCCTAGTGTGATTAGTGATTATCGACATCTGTACGTTTTTCTACAATCATAATAATGTTGACGCAAATTAGTAATTATAATATGCATACTAATAATTAACAGAACAGGCGAACTTACCCTATCTGATATCTTTTATTTATTTACACTAACACAATTAATGTAATCTGCTTATAGACTGATATTAATTTAAAAGTTTTATACACACTCTAAAAGTTAATTTAATACTCACTAAAAGTTTTATATTTATTTATTTATTTACAATAAGTACCTAAATAAAAACTTTAGAACTAAAAAAAGGCAAAGAATTATCGTTAAGTAGGGCACGTGTCACCAAGGTCAAGTGCAACTCAGAACAAAACTGTCTAAAAATATAAATCAAAATTCATTCAATACAATTTGTATACCTGCAACATAAATTCGACCTTAAATCTATTCAACGTAAGTCCAGTTTAAAGAATGAATTTTTCCCTGATATCGAGTAGCCGGCGGAAAGCTGCTAACTTATGGACTCTTTGTTGTAACGAAATAAATAGAAACTAGACCTTATTGTTAGCGCGTTAAGATATAGATATTACGCACGCACTATAATTATTAACCGAATGACCAATCACAAGCTGAAGTCACGTAATATTCGCTTCATCACTTTTACGCCAGTAAAAAATTAAATGGTAAGACAGAGACAAAGCAAATAAAAGCTATCGATATGTCATATCGATCATGATGTGAAGTTTGCGTTTTGTTCGTTATTCAATATTCGTATATCGATCTCGTGTTGTGTTGTTGCATTGCGCTTTGGATAAACCATATCTATTAACTTGAAGTTTTTGTGAAATCGGTTATGTATATTTAGATATCGATATGGTATGATAATAGACACGTATCCGATATAAGTTACGTTTTGATATATCGAAACCATGCTTAGTCGGACTAGGTAAATCAGAGACTAGGTGCATCTATTCCTAGTCTGTAAAAATACGTGATCCAAATACCTGTTCCACCTAGTCCAAACGATACTATGATCTTATTTTGTGAAATTGATACTATGAACAATAAGTATACGTATGTGTTCTTAAAAGTAATTGAATATCATAATATTTTCTAACACTTACGCGAGACATTTACACAAATAAAACTAGGTTTTAAGCTAAGTATCACGTTTTTTCTGATTTTTATACCCCGACGTTAGATGTTTTTTCGCTAAACGATTTCCATAATTCGATACCGAACTTAATTATACTTTATATATTTAACATTCTTCCATATTTTGCCTTTTATCTACAAAATGTTCCCAAACGATATTGTTACGTTTAGGCACCATTATTATACCTAATTATAAAATAAAAAATTCAGAGTCACCGATTAAATACTAACAATAGCCTTTTATGCCATTAACAAACACGTAATTTGAAAAAACTTTATGATGGAATCACATCCACGATACTAGGTTAGTTTATGATACTAGATACTCAAAAGAATGAATACTAGATACTTTAAAGACTTTGATACTTGATCGATATCGGACGCGATCTCTGTACCTGTTCTCAATGAAGTATTTGATTGAGTATCGCGTATTATGACGTATAAACCGGTATTCAGCTGTTAGCTCGGCGGTCGGCCCGTCGATGTCGATATCTATAAAATAATGACACAAATATATGTTTGTATTAACCTAACAATTAATAATGCCTTTGACGATTGGACAGGGTTTTCTTTACACACTGTAAATCTGTCACAGTGAAAAACTAAAAACATCTGGTGAAAACATGATTTTTGAAAATCTATTCAAAATCAGTAAATTCTTTTTAGTAGTAGTGTAGTAGTAATGTAGCGGGAAGTTAACAAAGTGTTTTGTGTAATATTACATTTTTTATAAAACATACTTAATTTAGAAAGCTTAGTTTAGAAAATTCAAAGGTTCATAAACTCTGTATTTATTCATTCAAAACAGATGGCGCCTTAGTAAGATAGATCCCGCAACTAAGTGACGAGTTGTACTGCATATAATTTTGCTTTCCAACTCAACGATTTTAACAATAAAGCACTTTTCGTAACATTTTTTGTAATGCGTGTGAAAATTACGCGTATGCTATTACTTATAAATTAGAAATGCACACAGCACAAAACATCACCTTATAAAATTAGAGTTGGGTTGGACTAGGTAGTAGACATGCGCAAAATGTGTCAATGAAATGAATGAAGTACTTCTTTTCGCCCAATGAAGTACTTTATTGGTTTAGTTCAGTACTTCATTTCCTTCAGTGAATTTTATGATTAATCTAGTCCATCTAATGTATGAATTAAAGTCAGTGTAAAGTATTATAAGACATGCGCAGAATGTCTCATAATACTTAACTCCTTCACTTCGTCAATGTTAATTGACTTCACCTACTTCAGTAGTCCATTTAGTTCAGTTGATCATACCGTGACCTTTGATTTCGGCATTTGGAACTCGTTCCCATTCAAGTACAGAATTGTTTATTCAACTATAAAATAATTACTACAGTATCTTTTGACTATACTCTTCAAAATCAATTACGTTTTTCGCCGTGTTGGTCCCGGCCTCCTTTGAAGAATAGGCCAACTGCCGTTCTGCCAGGCAGGTCGTAAAATGCGACCGATTGGCTATCGAGTCACTACCATCGTGGCTACTAGGTGGTCAAGTTCTGCATTGTCTCCCCCGGGTCTGGTACCACCCCATTACCTATTCTTGCCGCAATAGCGTTAGTGCTTGTCGCTGTCGTGTTCCGGTTTGGAGGGTAAGGTAGCCGGTAAACTTATGCATGTGGCATTAGACCTCGCCACAAGATAGCAACGCACCATTAACATCTTTGGTGTCTATAGGCGATGGTTGATTCCATCAGGAGACCCATCTGCTTGTTTGCTATCTTATGACATAAAAAATGTACAAAATAGTAGTAATGGGATTATAAATAAATATTATTGTCATTTATAAACAAAAGTAGTAATGAAATTGAAATGTACTTTAACGTAATGTAATAAAGGTCATAAATAACTTTTCTCCTAAAATCCGATGACTGAGAGGTATCAGTACAAAATATAATATGTGATAGCGATATGGATAGCAAATCGCGCGCGTGTGTGTAGTTGCTCGGTTAGATTCGTTTAATACGATCAGCCATCGCCAGTGCTCGGGTCATTCAACGTACTTCAATTCGTATTTCGTTCATTTGTCTGACGTTCGGCGTTCCACGATGCACAGATTACTTATGTATCACGATGGACTAGAACTAGATGAAGTAGTGAACTAAATGAAATTCAACTGAACTAATGAAGGAATGATGTATTTGAAATGAAGTACTTCATTTGAAGGATTCATTCGTGAACTACACACCGCTACTAGGTAGTGATGTGCCAACTCGGAATAAACACGACTCGAGTTAACTCGAGTTAAAATTCACTTAACTCGAGTTAGCAAGACGAGGCTTTGAATAGGATAGTTGTTTGTGACTGCTTAATTTTTTTTAATAATTGTTAATTCATTTAATTATTTTGTGACAATTGTATTGTTACACTAAGTAGGTGGTAAAAAAGTTGTTTTTAGTACCTAAACGTTATAAACTTTTCGATTTATGTTTATGTCTTATAGCTTTTCAGAATACAAC
Organism: Apodemia mormo; assembly: GCA_036924255.1. Classification (NCBI taxonomy): domain Eukaryota; kingdom Metazoa; phylum Arthropoda; class Insecta; order Lepidoptera; family Riodinidae; genus Apodemia; species Apodemia mormo. The sequence goes on along the minus strand of JAUPFN010000003.1, from coordinate 43,858,394 downwards.
AACAACAATGTGGAAACAAGTTTTCGTTCAAGGCACTCGTTTGTAATATATATATATATATATATATATATATATATATATATATATATATATATATATATATATATATAAGGGGCCGTTCATAAAATACGTTCGCATACAAGGGGGGGGGGGGGGGTCTGGCTGAGTGTGACAAGATGTGACAAGGGGGGACGGGGGGTATACGGCAACGTGACGTTCGCCGTTTATTATTTTTTGACATGAACGCTAGTTCTGTGGCGCGACTCTAGCGGCGTTGCGATCCGTCACAACGGGTTTCTTTGTTTTTCCAATACTTAAGACAGTAACGTTTCCACGTACCCTGCGCGTAATGTTATTATAATAACTAAATAAATATTTTTAATTTTCAGAATTTGTGTACTATCATTTAGAATTTATCATACTCAGCAGGGGGGGGGGGGGTCTTAGTTTTTGTGACGAAATATTTCTAGGGGGGTCACAAAAAGTGTGACACAGCGTGACAATGGGGGGGGAGGGGGTCAAAAAAAGCTGATTTTAGTGTGACGTATTTTATGAACGGCCCCTATATATATATATATATATATATTATAAATTGTAATTAGAGAAGTTTTATAGGCGGTGAATCTATGGTGGGAATACATATTTGTCATTGACGTTTAATAACTTGTATGTTCATAGTTTGAAACTATAAAAGCCCTCTTCAAAAAATTCTAACCCTAAATTGCGCGTGGCCTGACACACACTTAACCAATTAATTTCTTGAAAAGGCTCCTCCGATGTAGATATTTCAATGGAGATATCATTTCCATTCGCTAATGACGGCCAAGTTAAAGAATTATTTTTGTCAACCTTGGATGCTTCTTTTTAATGTGTTTAAGTAACGTGATCGTATTTCCCATATATTCGAACGAATTTTAACAGTTTTTACAATTAACATGTCCGCTCTCTGGCTGCTGAAACTCGTAAACGTGATTTCTTTTAAGGTCCCAATGTTATATTTTCTAATTTAAATTAGGTATACCTTTATTTAAATTCTATCTCAATTTTGCTACGTATTGTCATTACGCATTTGAATAGTAAATAAATGAATATAGTCTTACATAATCAACAAATCGCGCTAACCAACAATCGCTTGCCTTCCTCGTTCATTCGCGCAGATCCAAAATTCAGAGTTTACAACTCTTAACTCGAGTTCAGGGCTGGCGAATCTAACTCGAGTCAATTCGATTTAAGCACAACTCGAGTTAACTCGGGTTAATAACTCGAGTTGACCCATCACTAGGACTAGGTATTAGAGATGGGTTGGACTAGGTAAATCAGAGACTATTTATACATTTTTTAAAACAGGAGGACCACATATCTGAAGGCATCTTTTCTACGTGCTGATTGAACGCTATTACTGCCTCTCGGAGTTGGTAAAAGTGAAACCTCTCATCAAATCTTTGATTTTGGGGAAAATACAGAAATCACAGGGTGCTAGGTCGGAGCTATGCGCAGGATGAGTGACGAGATGTACATTTTCGGAAGCTAAAAATGACTTTGTTTTGTTGGCCGTGTGTGAAGAAGCGTTATCATGGTGTAGGAGAATGCGGTTTTTGGGTCGTCTTTCGCGAATTTTTTCTAACACCCTGAGTAAACAAATGGCAGAATACCACTCGGCATTAACACTCTTTTCAACTAGAATTGTACAGATGGGACCTGTAGCTGAGAAAAAAAATGCGATCATTTTTTTTACCAACGTTTCTCGCCTGTCTCACTTTTGTTGGCCTGTTCTCATTTTCAAACACCCATTCACAAGATTGCTGTTTTTTACGGGTTCAAAACTATAAATCCACGTTTCGTCTCCTGTGACAATGTCATAAACAGTATTAGAATGTCCGTGGTCGTACTTCAGTAGCATCTGTAGCACTATTCCACTTCTGCTCCGCTGTCAGTTCATCGGGGATCAAACAACAACAAAGTTTTCGAACTGTCAATTCTTAGTGTAAAATTTTCTGAATTTGTCTTATACCAATCCCCAATAGTCTTCGAATTGTCGCATAGGTAATCCGGGGGTTTTCTTCAACTAACCGCTTAACAGTAGCCACATTATTTTCGTTGACGGCAGTTGAAGGCCGCCCTTCACGAAATTCGTCATGTAAAGAAACTCGACCTCTCTCAAATTCAGCAAACCATCGCCTCACGGTGCTCAAACAAAGTGCTTCTCTCCCAAAAGCATTTTGAGACGAGCGGCACAGTCTTGCGGAGAAAGAGAACTTTTAAAATCATAAAAAATCATCGCTCTAAAATCTTTTCGACTTAATTTCATTTTCGTTGCGTACGTAGAACTTTGATGTGTGATAAAAAAAACAATTGACAAATAATTTCCCGCCAATTAATTTTTTTTATTACTAAGAAGGTTGCAACGTTTTTAAAATATAACATTCGAAATTCAAATAGTTCCGATTAGCTAGAAGTGCAAAACTTTTAGTGTGCCCCATGTATTTCGCGCATCACCTACACATGTCTGTTATAAACATTTAAAAATATCGATATTCGATACCTACTCAATATCAAGTATCGTATTAAAGTATCGATTCTGATAAAAGTATCGAATCAAAAGTATCGATAGTACTCGGTATCGAGTACTTTTTCTTTGCCCCGGAAAACGTGTTAAAAATCTCAAAAAAGTACAGTAAAATAATTATTATCATTTTAAAACAGATTTTACAGCCTGCAGACGTTTTGTCAACCTTTTGAAACAGCCCACCATCACTGTTCCCACCAGGAGGCGGCATTTTGGTTCCTAGACTTTCGCACTAGCTCGAACAAAATTCAATTTAATAATCAAATTATAATCAATTTATTTTCCCTTCCAAGTTAAGCTCATCACACACGGTTAAGATACTATAATATTTGATCTTAAAATACTCTAATATAAAATGTTCTAGTATCTTAACGCACCATACACGGCTAAGATACGATAAGATTAGTCTGCGTCATTGGAGTTCTATATACAGGTTGATTAACCATGAGTGATACGGCCTTACTTCTTAATTTGTTAGACAGCCCCTCAGACAATAATTTTGATAAAGAATAATATGAAATATCCTTCTTGATTTATAAGTGGTGTAACTAACCCGACTTTTTTATATAAAATTATATTGATGTTTTTTACAATTTTTTTATTGATGAAAATATTATAACGTTTAACAAATCAGCAATATATTTAGAACAAATGTTTTTTGCTGACATTACTAATTGCACACTTGTGATATGAAGTTAATAACAAGCGCGATCCTATTCTCAGTTGGAACGCATGGTAACTATTATATTAAAGTAGATGCACCGTGCAGCCCGTTACATTATAAATTTTTTTGGTGAATCCCGCGAGATTACCTGCTTTTTGGAATAAAACGTTGCCTATGTGCAGGTCATATCTACTTATGTGCCAAATTACATTCAAATCCGTTTAGTAGTTTTTGCATGATTGAGTAACTAACATCCATCCATCCATCCAAACATCTCAACTTTCGCATTTATAACATTATAATATTATAGATTATAAGGCACTGCGACCGCACATATCCGAAAATAAAAACATCACGTATTTATATTAAGATACGAAGAAATATATATTTCCTACTTTAAAATCATATCTTAAGATATGAAATATATATTTCTTCGCATGAAATATATATTTCCACGTCGTTCGGTATCCTAAGATACTAAAGGTAAAATATATATTATCTTAGTCGTGTGTGATGGTTCATACGATTTGGATGGTGAGCGATTTCTGAAATTTGCTGTAAGATATTATTATATTAAGGCATCTTAAGATCAAATCTTGGCCATGTATGATGAGCTTTAACCTGCTTACTAAAGTCAGAGCCATATTATCATGTATCATGGGGAGTGTTCCGAAGAGTTATTCGGACTAATTCCTGCCGCTAAATTCCATCATCGGACATCGCGTCAAAATTTAAAGTTCCACCCTCACCACCTCGATGTCTGGAAATCCACAACCGTGCGCTTTTGTCGGCACTATTTGCCTCGCACAACTCCTTTTTGGAATCAATTACCCTCGGGGGTGTTTCCGAACGGATACGACTTAGGGACCTTCAAGAAACGACCTTATTCATTCTTAAAAGGCCGACAACGCAGCTGCAAGTCCCACGGTATTGCAGTTTTCCATGGGCGGCGGTGATCACTTACCATCAGGTGCATCACCTGCTCTTTTGCACTTTCTACTATAAAAAAAAAATTATCAAAATAATGTTATCAGAATATATATTTTTTTGTAACTAAATTGCCTAAAGTGTGTACAAATTCATAGATTATAACATGCACGTACAAGTAATTATTGTCATAATAATAGGTACATCCAAACTGTAAATAATATGTCATGTATTCTAAAACAATTAATATCATTCATAACCACTTTCAGGGATTCTCCTGATATAGAGAATCTAAATCAGTAATTCTGAAGGTTAAAATGTATCGAGTACATCAGAAAGTATCGATACCTAATAAAGTATCGGAACGAGAGTATCGAGTACGAAAGTACTAGGTATCGCAACCCAAGTATTGATACCACTCAAGTATCGATACTTTTTGAGGTCGATCGAAACATTTCTGCCGATAGCTGCTTCCACATAGAAGTAGTGCGGGGCAAAAAATGCCTCGAGAATCGCATGGTTATGGATTTTCAGACATCGAGATAGTAAGGATGGCATAAAAAACTTCGAATTTTGTCGCGATGTCCGATGGTGAAATTCGGCGGCAGGAATTAATCCAAATCAGCTCCTCGGAACCAGCGAAATCAATTACTATGCCGATGCTCGGAACATTCCCCATAATAGAGCCGATAAAAGATGAAGGGTGCTGCCACATCTCCACGTAACGCCAAAGAATCAAGCCGATTTGAAATAGTCCTGTCATCGACGAGCCGCTCTACGTTGAATGCGAACAAAAGGAAGGAGCTGGTACTGTGGATTCCCTTGCCCATAAATGAGAGCAGTACTCCTTATGAGGTCGGATTTGCGCCTTATAAAACTGTACTGCCTGGACCTGTTTTTCTTCCACTTTAAAAGCTGTTAAAAATATAAACCTAATAAATGCTTCGCAATGCAATGAAGTGATTACGTTGGAATAGATAAGGCGGTGGTCGTACCCGGACGTGTCGTTACGGAACTCTGCCACCTACTAGTCACGATGGTAGTGACACTGTTAGCCTTTTACGACTTGCCTGGCTGATCGGCACTTGATCTATTCTACAAATAGAACCCGGACCAAAACGGGAGGAAACTTTTACGATCTGCCTGGCAGAACGGCACTTGGTCTATTCTACAAAGAAGCCCGTACCAAAACGGGGGGAAAGTTTTAGTTTCTCTATTGCCTCTATGAATAGGTTGATTGGTAAAATATTGTACATCTTGAAGAACACAATAATTAATGTTCATAATATGTAATCAATAAAAAATATAGTAAGGAAATAATATTGTTTAATTACATAGTAAACCTCAACCAAATTTGTGTACTTACCTACTAAAATTCAAAAATTATGGTCACCACACGTTACACTAACGAGTCTAGTTGCGATAAACCGCTATTTGTATTTTGTAAACAATGAACCTATACGCGCCATGCGCGGGTGTCTTCCCTTTTCTTCCCTTTTTCCGTCTTTTACTTCTCTTTGCTCTCTCGGATAAAAAGTAGCATAATTTGTCACTCTTGAATAATGTACCTTTTTAAAGGTGAAAGATTTTTAAAATCGGTCGAGTAGTTATTGTGTTAAATCGTAACAAGCAATCAAACAAAGAATCAATTTTTTCTCTTTAGTTTATTTTAGACTAGCTGAGCCTGCGACTTCATCCGCGTGGATAATTTCGAAATTAAAAGTAGCCTAAGTTACTCCTTATCCCATCAGTTATCTGCCAGTGAAAGTCCCATCAAAAATGGTTTAGCCATTCAGAGATTAGCCGGAACAAACAGACAGACAGACAACACTTATAAAAAATGTTATTTTGGTATATGTACCGTGTATACATCCATATGCAACTTAGTAAAAAACGGTTATTTTAAAATTATATTTTTATTATTATATCGCCTCTGTGGTGTAGTAGTCCGGTGTCGGAGTTGATCACAGAGGTTCCGGGTTCGATTCCTGGGTCGGGCAATTCAGAAATGTGTTTTTTTTCAGTTTTCTGATAAAAACAACATTGCCCGGGATTGGAAAGTGCCCGGTTGGCGATAGGCTTGCCACTTATCACATAGTGGGACCAAGTATCTTCGGCTAATCGTGGGTGCACTTGTTGTACCTCTGCCTACCCTTTCGCGGATACGGCCGTGAAGATACTTTTTTTTTATTTTAAAATTACAAACAGACAATTTTATTTAATTGTATAGATGTATGTTTAGATATTTCTAACTACATTGGATTATAACTAAAGCAGAGAAATCCATGGGTAACAATTAGTTTTGTTTTATAGATATCTAAATGTGTAACAGCTACTCAAAATTGTGTAAACAATTGTTTTTTAGCGCAACAGTTGTGAATGGCTGACGAGAAGGCTTTTATTCAGTTTGAAACCGCCCGCCCTACTGAGCGCACGCTGGGCGGAATATAGTGGTAACGAGTGAACACTTACCGTTAGTACTCGAATAAGTTTTACGTGATTTGTGTTGTGCTTAACTTGAACTGAAAGGACGTATTAAGTTATACGACTACTGGTAAGTAGTTTTTAGAAGTTATTTCGTGTTTTTACGTAAATATTAGTTTATACCCGCGATTTCTTCTGCGTTGATTATTTATTCACATCGCTGAAAAAACAATGCTTATAAATATCGTAGTTTTATAAAACTTTATTTTTTTATAAGATCCCCGTGTTGGGCCAGGCTCCTTTGAAGATTAGACTAACGGCCGTTTTGCCAGGCAGGTCGTAAAAAGCGACCGATTTGCTATACGTGACACTACCGTCGTTACTATTGGTGGTAGAGTATTGCAACGTCTCGCTTGGGTATTTGATACCACCGACTTACGCATTACTGCCGAAATAGCTTGTCATTGTTGTGTCCGGTTTGGAAGGTAAGGTAGCCGGTAAACTTATGCATGTAGCATTACCATCCCCCTACACGGATAGCAACGCTTCATTAAAATCTATGTTGTCTGTACGCGACGGTTTCGCTTTCTATCAGGAGAGTGTTTTTTTTTTATTTCATAAGATAGCAAACAAGCGGATAGGTCTCCTGATGGAAAGAGTCAACCGTCGCCTATAGACACCAAAGATGTTAATGGTGCGTTGCTATCTTGTGGCGAGGTCTAATGCCACATGCATAAATTTACCGGCTACCTCACTCTCCAAACCGGAACAATACAGAACTCTACCACCTAATAGATACGATGATAGTGACGCTTAGCCAATCCGTCGCCTTTTACGACCTGCCTGGCAGAACGGCAGTTGGCCTATTCTTCAAAGGAGCCTGAGACCAATACGGGGAAAACAGTCGTCTACTTCTGGTTGCTAAATAATGAAATAAAAAAAAAGTGATTTTCTTCTGTGATGTATTCTTCAAAAATCATAGTTTTATAAAGTTTTACTTTTGCATAATTTGTCACTCCTGAATAATGTACTTTACTTTTAAACTTTACTTTCTTTTATCATAAGATAGCTAACAAGCAGATGGCCCTCCTGATGCAAAGACAAAATTGTAGATAAGACACCTGGGGGCTTAGATAAAGTGACATCGCTTAGTTGCGAAATGACTTCTAAATCGTCTCAGAGATAACGAAAACAATTTCCTAGCTAATGTAAAACTATTGTTGTAATCGCTTTGACGTGTTTTCTGTTGTGTCAAATTGATTTTTCATTAAGTAAAAGAAATAAAGCCATGATGCCTACCACGGATTAAACTGGAAACGCCTATCAAGGCAATTTCTTATGTCGTCAGTGTAGCTTGTATTTACATCCAGAAATACATAGTTATAACATTAATCCATAAAATAAAATCATTCCACGGGTATTTTTTAAACCTTGGCTTCATATACGGCAGGATAAAATAGCACAACATGGGTGTTTATATTCTTTACGATTTAATATATCTACTAGCGTTTCACGTTCACATACATTTGCTCATATGAGCAACGACATATTTCATGCCCAATATCGTGTCCATTAGTTTTTTTTCTTATATCATTTACAAAAATTTGCGTGGTCTGTGGTGCCTATTAACCAACACCGAAAGAACGAAATTTTGTATTTTCTTGTTTCGATAAGAATTAAAACATTGTCTGTACCGCCCCGTTGGCCGAGTGGTTTGCGACCCTGACTACGCAATCAACGGGGCTCGGGTTCGATCCCCGACGGGGACAAGCATTTGTGTGATGAGCATAAATGTACATATGTATTTCCGGGTTTGGGTGTTTATTATATATATTCTAGTATTTATATATGTATTTCTATGTATTAGTATCATTGAATAACACCCATAACACAAGCAAATATTTCCTTACTTTGGGGTTAGATCAGGAAGTGTAATTTGTCCCGTGAATATTTATTATTATTTACCTATTTATTAACTTGCGATATGAATGTCGATTGACCACGTGATTTAGCGCGGCATATGTCAATCCAATACAATTTATTCTTTTCTAACTTCGTTATCGTTTTTATAATGTTACTTTGTCTAAACCACTGATTCCCAAAGTGTTCCAGGTGGAACCCCAGGGGTCCACGGGAAACTCCACAGGGGTCTACGTTGGCGTGACCAAAATGAGGGTTCACAATTGGTAAGCGAAGGCTCATAAAGATTTATCTGGTTTTCATAGTGAAAAACTGAAATATTGGCTTGATTTCTCCTATCAATGTAGACAGATAATATTTTAATAATATGAAAAAAAAAAACAATTAATTAACCATTCAATTCTCACTTTTTTCGAAAACCGTTAATTCACGATTGGAACTCAGCTGCAACGCAAATTTCCATATATCAAATCTTCATATTATTTCTTAAGTTTTGGGAGTATGGTAGAAATTTAGATTTAGGGGGTCCACCGCAACCAGCATAATTTCGAAAGTGGTCTATGAGAAAAAAAAGTTTGGGAACCATTGGTCTAAACCCTCAATATTAATAATATGGCAACATAAGGGTTGCACCTACCACTTCTTGATTTAAGGGATAAGTATAATCAACAATACGGGTTTTAGATTTTGTACGAAAAAAAAATTAAAGTGGCATTATTTTATAACAATTATTATAAATTTTCTATTTTTGACAGTGACTTCAGCCTTTAAATTTTTTTGTTTTGTAAAACAAATGTAAAAAATCCTTACGTGCTAATCAAAGAGACGAGAATTCGAACGAACGAATTTTAAAGTCAAACCAACGCGGCGGGTTCTCTTGTTTAACTGCGCTGGCCAGACATGATGGAATTCGTAAAATATGGGAGCTTTATTTACCCTAGAATAAATTTTACTAATACCTGGTTCCAAAATTTTTTAGCACAAAATATGGGTTAACCCATAAAATACGATGCATTTGACCCCTTAGTCACCATCCATGTGATAAGTATACTTAGCAAAATTCAGTGTTGATTATAATATGATGTGGTACGTGGATTACATTATACTAGCGATTTGCCTTTAGTCAAAACTCGACCGTAAACTTATAAATATTATTGCGCAAATATCTAATAGACAAATTATATGATACACGATAGTTTAATTGATATAAATAAATAAATAATAATGATAATAATAAATATTCACGGGACAAATTACACTTACTGATCTAACCCCAAAGTAAGCAAATTATTTGCTTGTGTAATGGGTGTTAGTCAACGATACTAATACATAGAAATACATATATAAATACTGGCATATATTTAATAAACACCCAAACCCGGAAATACAAACATTTATGCTCATCACGCAAATGCTTGTCACCGTCGGGGATCGAACCCGAGCCCCGTCGATTGCGTAGTCAGGGCCGCTAACCACTCGACCATATATATAACTTTCAGACTTATTTACCAATAGTCAATTCGGTTTTTATTCAGTTAAAATAACTACGCCAATTGCCGTTAATCGAATTAATATTGGTTAATTAGTTCAAGAGTTATTGTCGACAATTTTTGCGACAAAACTATGAAAATTATAAACTAATCGATTTTGTAGCCAAAAACCTGTGTTAAAAGCTGTTCAAAAGATAAAACCGATTATCGCATTTCATAGCACCAGCATTTCAAAACTATTGTTATTTTAAATACGCTTTAGGTTTTCTTACTCCTTGAGTAATATACTTAAGTAGTTTTAACTGCTCTAAGTTTATAACACATCAGGTGGGACATTTTAGAGATTTCTACTGAGGTTTCAACAGTCACCTCATTTTTTAAAATTTATATCATAAAGATAGCAAACAAGCAGATTGGTCTCCTTATGGAAAGAGTCAACCATCGCCTATAGACACCGAAGGTGTTAATGGTGCGTTGCTATCTTGTGGCGAGGTCTAATGCCACATGCATAAGTTAACCGGCTGCCTTACCCTCCAAACCGGAACACGACAGTGACTATGACTGACGATATTACGGGAGGAATAGGTAAGGCGGTGGCATCAGACCCGGGCGAGACAATGCAGAACTCTACCACCTAGTAGCCACGATGTTAGTGACTCGTATAGCCAATCAGTCGCCTTTTAAGACCTGCTTGGCAAAACGGCAGTTGGCCTATTCTTCAAAGGAGCCCGGGACTAACACGGGAAAACGACACAAGCGTTATTAATAACGTCTTTGCTGCTGAGACATTACGGCTCATGTACAATTTCACTGCCAACTTTACCCTGCAAATCAAAATGCCATATTGACCAATTTAGTACTGGCACAGTGGCAGGAATTAGTATTTAGAATAGGGTGGTTCGCATAAAATTCTACCATTACTTTGTGATAGATACGTCACTCTCAGCCGAATATAAAGGCATCGTCAGTTTACGCAGCGTGAATCACAAGGTTAGCATTTAGGAGAATAGAAACAAAGATCTCCTCTTTACACTATAAATTCTGGTGTTAGGATATACAGCTGATGAAGGTTTCTTCTATATCACACAAATTTTTATTTTATTTCTGCCTTTGATTAAGTGATTAGCCTACTTGGCACAGATCATGGAATTCTCGGATTAGAGGTTAGATTCTCGGCTCGGGCATAAAAAGAGGATTCCTCGGAGGAAAATCAAAATTTCAGTAGCAGATTGAAGTCTGTTTTTTATATGGTAAGACAGACAATATGCATAATATACTAATAGAAAGAAACATCCATGGTCTATAGACACCAAAGATGTTTTTGTCTCGACATTATCCATGTGATGGTGGGGTAAGGTATTCGGCAATACCATCATTGCCGAATACCTTACCCTCGAAACCTTATGGTTCATATTATTATAAAAGCAAAAATCATTGACGTTTTTGCGGCAAGAATCAGAAAATCAGAAATCAGAAGTTCTTTATTCAGTAAAACTATTTACAAGTTATTTTGACACGCCAACAATTTTTTTTAAAACTACCGGATCGGAAACGCGGCCACACACTGAGAAAATCCAGCGGAAGAAACTCAGCAGGCTTGGTTTTTCATGTTATTTTTTCTACAATGTCACAATATTACAAGATTATAAATAATATATATGAGATCGGTATGACAAGCAATTATTCCCAGACTTTTTAGTCTTCTAAACAATTTGTGATTTTATAATATCCTTTTTTACACAGTTTTGTTTTAACTCATTTTTTTAATTTATTGACTGGCAGATAAATAGATCTCTTATAGTTTTGGGAAGTTTATTATTAAAGCGTTTTGAAGAATTGTCATGATGCCTCCTCAACAAGATTGTTTTTGTTCCTTGTATTTAGTGAGTGTACATCACCATTTTTTACGGGAGTTTTTTACAAATTTAAAGACTTTAATTTCAGATTTATTGTACGAAATGTCGATGATATTGAATCTAGAATGTTTCGTGTAGGAATTTTTTAAATTAGCTTTCTTTCTACATATTTGAACCAACCAATATGTCTGCTTGCCTCGTGGTCTAAGAGATAGCTCAGATCATGAGATCCCAGGTTCGATCCCCGGATGGAGCAAAAGTGATGTTGAGGTTTTTTCGAGGTTTTTCCCGGAAATCCAAAATCTCAGTAGCAGCTCAGATTCTGACGGATGGTGTGTTACCACTCCCTTGCCTCTAGAGCCTAGAGGTATTTGATAATCGTTATCTGGTCGGTAAAATGTGGCCATAGGATCACCCCTCACATCGCTTACCAACAAAACGGTGATTCATGGTGAACCAGAAAATCTATAAATGATTCTGCCTCCTCTGCCTGCTCGATGAACGACCCGCAAGTAACTGGGCGTGTTGATATGATACAATATGCCTGCATATTCTTTCTGCGTTGTTTGATAAATATTTAATATTTCTTCACCTTAGGGAATGAGACTGCTACTTAAATCGCAAATTATGCAAAGCAAAGTTAATGAATGTTTGTACATCTAATATTTACAGCTTAAATTTAATTATAACTTTCAAAATTGTTAATTAAATTTTAAATATGATTAAATTTTGTGAATATTCACTAAAATATTTTAACCAACTGATACGGAGGAAAAATTTTGTATATATGTATGTTTAAGTCTTTTGCAAAAGTATAGGCACTATTTTTGTTATTTTTTTATGTTAAGATAGCAAACAAGCACATGGCTCTAATGATGGAGAAAACCGTCGCCTATAGACGCCAAATATGTAATTGATGCGTTGCCATCTTTGTGCCGAGACCTTAATACAAGGAGATAACCGTCACCTATAATAAACATGCTTATGGTGCGTTACTATACGTATGGCGGGATGGTACTGCTACATGTATAAGTTACAGCTACCATAGGAGGGTACACATTTTTTTATATATCATAAGATAGCAAACAAGCAGATGGGTCTTCTGATGGAAAGAGTCAACAACCACCTATAGACACCAAAGATGTTAATGGTGCGTTGCTATATTGTGGCGAGGTCTAATGTCACATGCATAAGTTTACCGGCTACCTTACCCTCCAAACCGGAACCCGGCAGTGACAAGCACTGACAAGCAATCACACAGCATGAGCAAATCACACAGAAAAATTGTACTTACATTTTATTTAATACTAGCCGTTGCCCGAAACTTCGTCCGCACGGACTTCGTTAACTCCCCACAGCTCCTCCCCCGTAGGTAATAGCGTGATAATATATAGCCTATATGTTGACGTTAGTAATATTCATGCAAAATTTGAAGTAAATCCATACAGTACTTTTTGAGTTTACCCCGGACATACATACAGACAAACAGATGAAAATTCTAAAACCTATATTTTTGGTTTCGATATCGATTGTAGATCACGCCCCAAGTATTCTTTTAAAAAAATATTCAATGTACAGCTTTGACTTTCCTACGATTTTATTATATGTAATATGTATATCTATTATTCAAAGAAAAATTAGAAAAAACGAATGTCAATATCTTAACCATTATTTAAGATTTAAATTCAAAAGTTCGTCATTTACATCACATGCCCGTAAAATGAAATTGTGGTATTGAAAGTGTGAACAGCCCTCAAGAGACCAATCACCGGACCGTTGGCGCCAGTAATTGAGTTACGCAGTTATGGACGGCCGGACGGACAGTGCTACGTCGGACACTATGAATTTGTGTCGGTCTCCAAATGGATTACAGAGTGTTTGCTGCTTCTATTTACGAAACCAAGCAATCTTTCTAACCCTTTGGAGATAATTAGAAAGTATTTTTTTAGTATAAGATAGCAAGCAAGCAGATGGGTCTCCTGATGGAAAGAGTTAACCATCGCCTATAGACACCAGAGGTGTTAATGGTGCGTTGCTATTTTGTGGCGAGGTCTTATGCCACATGCATAAGTTTACCGGCTACCTTACCCTTCAAACCGGAACACGATAGTGACGAGCATTGACGCTATTGCGGCAAGAATAGGTAAGGCGGTGGTACCAGACCCGGGCGAGACAATGCAGAACTCTACCACCTGGTAGCCACGATGGTAGTGACTCGTATAGCTAATCGGTCGCCTTTTACGACCTGCCTGGCAGAACGGCAGTTGGCCTATTCTTCAAAGGAGCTCGGGACCAACACGAGGAAAGTACCTATGTAAAGAAAAAAATTAATTATATACATATATAAATAAAACTATCTAATTTATGAAAATATGAAATAATGTCTGCTTTTATAAATGCCGTTTAATTCATTTTTTTATTTTTTATTTCCCACTATGTTAGTAGTACCTATAAGGAAGTTACTGATTTTGCAACGGTTTTCGAAAATCGAGTTTTCACCATATCCCCAGGTATTAAGGTCCTAGGAATCTTTTGAGACTATTATCACGATATTATCGCCTCTGTGGTCTAGTGGTCCAACGTTGGCGTTGACCACATGAGGTCCCGGGTTCGATTTCCGGGTCGGGCACATAAAAAAGTGTTTTTTCAGTTTTCTGAGAAACACAAAGTTGCCGGGATTGGAAAGTGCCCGGTTGGCGATAGGTTTGCCACCTATCACATTTGTGGGACCAAGTATCTTCGGCTAATCGTGGGTGCACTTGTTGTACCTCTGCCTACCACTTCGGGGATATGGGCGTGAAGATTATCACGATGACTTCAGTATGTCTGTATGTATGTGTCACTTGCATATGTGTATGTGAACACTCATAATTTTTGAATGGCTTAAATCGATCGATGTGAGGTTGATTGATGGCGTTCGATTGCTATCACAAAGGAAGACTTCCTGAAATTCTGTACTAATCTGGCACAGAAAATTTTGATAGACTATAAAAAACCTCAAAAAAAAAATTCGAAAATAAGTTTGTTTTTAATAACTTCCAGATTAATTTACCGATGATTATAAAATCTAATCATCTTTTTTCCTTGAAAACTTGCGTCTAATGCCGCAAATTGCATTAGAATTGATAAAAATTTTGAAAAAAGTGTTTTATCGACGTAACTTTAAGATTTTTCAAACAATCATTGTCGGACCTTCCACAATATTTTTGTACTTCCAAATAGTTTGAGATGGTATAATTCTCGTGTGGTCTCATTTATTCCGGGGTTATAAGAAATGGGAAGTAAGTTGCTGCAGTGTTACTTCATTAAAAAATTATGTTATCATAATTTTTTTAACTGTTACCCACTTTAACATTAAAGCAAATTTTAAGACGTATTCACGTCAAAAAGGTGTATTTCTAATAAAGTAATATTTCTAGTAAAAGCAGAAATAATTCCATAAATCGATTAAAAATAATAATGGATTTATCGGTCAAAAATCAAAATGTATAATTTTTAATTGTATATATGTACCTTCAATAGTACTATTTTAAGCTAGGTATTAAACATTTCTCTAAAACAATATATAAATATAAAATACTAATACTTTAAATAAAATATATATCTAAATCAATCATGCAGTTAAACAGAATACCGCCCCATTGGTCAAGTTTTTAGGGAACCTAGCTACGAATCGATGGGGTTCTTGTTCTATTCCCGACAGGAACAAACATTTGTGTGATGAGCATAGATGTTTGTATTTATGGGTTTGGGTGTTAATTATGTATGTTACAGTATTTATACATGTATTTCCTATGTATTAGTGTCGTTGACTAACACCTATAACACAAGCAAATAATTTGCTTACTTTGGGCTTAGATAAATTCGTCCAGCGATATTTATTAATATTATTCATTACACAATCTAGATGTAAATTTTGTTAAAGAAAATAGCCACTATTTGGAAATGACGGCTTGCACGGAAAGCTGGTTTGCATACTCTTTTAAAACGATTATGTAATACGATATATTTATTTTCGTTACAAATTCCATTTCAATAACAATTTTTGAATACATAATGACTTAAATTCAGCGCATAAAATTCAAGGAAGAGGTTATTGTTGGTCTTTGTTAGTAGAAGCTTGTTTGGACCCTTTCAGTGCCCTTTTGTATTAATATCTATTGCGTTAATAAAGGCTGAATTTACAGAAGCGACTACTTTTATGGGTCTCGGAAATATATAGTCGATATTAAATTGAGCTCCTTAATTTTAATTGTTATTAAGAAAAATTATTATTTCTCTATCATTGTTTATATTAATCATCATCTTTGTTTTTCAAGCGACTTCCCATATATGAAAAAGCTTCCTAAAAATAAGGATAATTATTCTGTTTATTGTATGTTTTTTTCTTCAAAACTCTGTGTGTACTTTGGGCGTGTTTGTATGAAAAGAATAATCAATTTAGAGGAAGCCAAGCAAATCTGCAAGGATCGTGATATATGGAACCCGGTTCTCTCTGCCTACCTCGGGAGGGATTTAGCGTGAAGATCTGTATACTTTAGAACTCCGTTATTTATTGACCTATTTCTAAATTTGTTTTTTTAGGATTATATAGGACCAAATAGAAAGTATACCAGTTCCAGTTTGATCCCATGTAAATTTAGTGACTATCTGGTTCAAACCAAGAATTTTGTCTTAAGATTCTCCACAAGAGTTGAACTCAATTATTTCAGTTTTTATAAGGTCAAATTGTGTATTTGCCGGGTTTACCTTTTCAATTGTATTGCCGAAACACGAATATACGTAACCACAAAATAAGCAAATTATTTGCTTGTGTTATGAGTGTTAGTTAGCGATACTAATACATAGAAATACGTACATAAATACTACTACATACATAATAACCCAAATCCAGAAATACGAATGTCTATGCTCATCACATAAATGTTTGTCCCCGTCCGTAATCCAACCCGAGCCCCATCGCGATCGATGCACATCGATAGATAGGTTCGCTAACCACCTGACGAACGGGATTGTCAAATTCCACTAAATCCGGTGAGCATTAGAGCACGAGAATCTAGTGCGACTATTCCCGTGCGACTGGAATCATGTAGATGGTCATTGGTCAATCCAGCGACACCTCGGTGTTGAAAGGACATTTTTAAAGGAAACTCATTGTTACTTTTCTATGCGTTCCAACTGAGAATAAGGTCGCTTTTGTTGTCAACTTCATAAGTGTGAAATTATTAAAATAAACAAAAAAAAAATTTGTTAAAAAAATTGGGCTGACTTTTTTGAAGAACAAATAACATTCAAATAATTCTATAATAATATTAGTGTTCCATATCATACTACATGAACCTACCTAAATGTACCTATTTAAATAATGTTATTATACACATGATTTGAAACACGTAATTAATTTTAGAGTTATGAAATGGTAATAAAATATGTGCGACAAAAGAGATTCGTACACAAATGATGTCGGCAACAAAAGCATTTTAAGCAGTGTAAAGGATTTAGGGCGGCTTGCAACAAAATTCTTAAATCATTTTAAGTCACTAAATACGTTTAAAGTGACAGCTTTCAAGGCGTTTTGACATTTGCTATACATGTTTAAGGGACTAAATGCATTTAAGCATTTTAGTGCAAACCGCCCTTAAAATTCGATAGATATATTTGATTAAATATTTTGTTTATAAAAATAAATCAATTTGTATTTTTATATTTTGTTATCTTTTCTACATCTTACTTTAACTTATACTAGCATGAGCGAATGGGAACCTGAATAAAAATATGCCAATTAGAAAGCAATTTTTTTTAATGCATTACTTTGTTAGGATTTTTTGCTCACTATGCACATCACTAATGAAGTTTTTGAAAATGCGGAACAATATGGCATCCTGACAGTCCTATTCACAGTTGGAACGCATAATACATTCTTTATTCTTCAAATTGACTGAAATCATGCAAACGAATCGCCAGTCCGGTTACACCTAGTTTAGTGCTACTGAATTTCTGGACTGGAATAGTGTAAGCTCGGCATTATTTGTCCGTGTTGGTACCGGGCTCCTTTGAAGACCGTTATCATGTCGGTTAAATACGGCGATGAGGAACACCACTTATCTCACCAACCAGCACACCGGTTATTAATGGTGAATCGGAAAGTCTAGACGTCTGCCTACCTAGCTGGAGAATCGGCATGATGATATTTACTTATTTTGATTTGTAATTGCTTGAATTTATGTAGGTAGCAACCGCCTTTTTTCTCTTTATCATAAATCAATATGTTAGTTTTTGTTATTGTTTACATTATAATAATAGCAATTGTTTTTGAATACATAATGTAAATACAGCTCGCAATATTCAACGAAGAGTTCACTCTTTGTCCTTGTTAGTAGAAACTTGCTTGGTATTCTTTTGTCTTAATATCTATGACATTAATTAAAGCAGAATCTACAGAAGCGACTACTTTTAAGGGTCTCAAAAATAGATAGCTAACATTAAACTTGAGGAGCTTTTTAAGGAAGTTAATTATTTTTAATTATTTATCTAGCATTGTTTATTTTTTCTTCGCCATTTTTGTTGTTAATATCATCACCATCACAAATAATATAAACATGTAAATACTAGCCCGTTACTCTTGGCCACATTGCACAATTTTTTTTATAGTAGAGGGGGCAAACGAGCAGATAGTGCACCTGATGGTAAGTGATCACCGCCGCCCATGGACATCCGCAATACCGGGGGTGTTGCAGCTGCGTTGCCGGCCTTTTAAGAATGAATAAGCTCGTTTCTTGAAGGTCCCTAAGTCGTATCCATTTGGAAACACCCCCGAGGGTAATTGATTCCACAAAGGAGTAGTACGAGGCAAAAAGTGCCGACAAAAGCGCACGGTTGTGGATTTCCAGACGCGGTTTCCTGTTGCGGCAGAAAAAGCTAAGGTGGTGGTACCAAACCCGGGCGAGACATTGCGGAACTCTACCACTTAGCAGTCACGATAGTAGTAACACATATATCAAATCGTAAGCTTTTTACTGCCTGCCTGGGAGAATTATAGCAGATGTTATAATCTTTAAAGTAGGCCCAGCTGCACACAAGGTAATTTCTATTGAATTTCGATGCAATATTGAAATTGAGCTTAGCCTATACGTCACCCTGTCAATTTGATGACGGATGACGTCACTCGAACACGCGATAGGCGGCCATGTTTTATTTACGTCATATATTTCTCACTGAAATATGCTAACCGCGGATGTTAGCGCTCTGCGTCGACTGACGCTTGCTGTCACATCATATTGCGGTTAAAATGTAGATTGTCATGTGGAAATACTAGGGACTGACCGCACAATCGGTTTCCATAGAAATTATTATTCTATTTATACTTAGATTGGACAGTACATACGGGGACGTGCTAAGTACTCGATTTTAATAGCAAATAGGTAAAAACATTACCTATTAGTACTTAATTTTTGATTTCAATTTATAAAACATTATTTATTTATTAATATATTATTATTATATTTTATTAATATTATTATTATATTGTGCTGTAGCCTGTAAGACATTGCTTCTTGTCAAGTTTCATAATTATAGGTCAGTGGGAAGTATCCTATAGATTTTGGTTCCCTTTTGAAATCGCAAAATATGTGACACAATAATAATATGACCATTAGGTCATATTATTATTTGATGACTGGTCGCCTTCTCTTACAACTTTGATTTCTTCACAGTTGAGAAGGACCGTAGACCCGAGTATTTGTTACATAGCTTATAACGAAGTTGTTTCGGCATCATTGGAGTAATTTTTTTTGTCACACATACTTAATATGGCATTTTCGTTCGTTCGTTCGTCACAAAGCTTCGTGACACGATAAATACAGATGAGACCGGCAAGTATCGGCTTTTTCGCATACATTCCAGACTGCGTGTGCTTTAATTAGCGCGCATATAACTTCGGGGCGATAGCCGAAAGTGCCGCCCCAGCATTAAGGTAACCACCTAGCCGTTGAAAAATATAGGCCAGATATGGCCTAAATTTTTCAACGATATTCTTGCAGCTTGACTGGGCATATTGGATTAAAATTTCGTGTAAAATTGCAACATAATTTCGCCATTCCAATAGTTAATTGCGTGATAAAATCGTGTTTCGTTTTTTAACTAAGCTACATTATTATATCGCATTCAATTTCCAACTCTATTTTAAATTCCTTAGATTTTAAATACAAAAGAAGAAAATATCTTTAAAGGAACAAAGAAAATAGTTCCGCATAAAATATTTAAAATAAAATTATAAAATGAACAACCACATACGCGTTCCGAGCAAATATGACCAATAAAATCAGATGCGGTGTTTCTGAAATAATGCTTGGAAAATATTCAATACTGGACTGAGAACGCTCGGGTGTGAGTCGGACAATGAGCACGGTTGTGCAAATCGCTTGCATTCATGTACAAAAGCGCCGCCATGCATGATATGCCTTCATAGACCAGAACACATTGAACCACAATAGCCGGCTTTGATGGATATTAATTCAATAACAATAGTTGTTTTTACAAAATATTAGCAATGAAACGACAATTGCTTACGACGTATCTTGTTATCCTTCACGGATACAACGCTGTCACATTAATTGTGGCCAAGACGTATCATATCTTAATACACACACAAATGACATTTTATCGAGATCTACTGTTTGGTCCAACTTACTAAGATAAGACAAGATATATATATATATATATATATATATATATATATATATATATATATATATATATATATATATATATATATATATATGTACTTAGCACGCCCCTCTTTAGTATGTACTGTCCAATCTACCTGTAAATAGAATAATAATTTTCATGGAAAACGTTGTGCGGTCGGTTCCTAGTATTTCCACATGATAATATACATTTTAACCACAACATGATGTGACAGCAAGCGTCAGTCGACGCAGAGCGCCAACATCCGCGGTTGACATATTTCAATAAGAAATATATGACGTAAATAAAACATAGCCGCCTACCGCGTGTTCGAGTGACGTCATCCGTTATCAAATTGACAGGGTGACGTATAGGTTAAGCTCAATTTCAATATTGCATCGAAATTCAATAGAAATTACCCTGCGTTAAGCTAGGCCTACTTTAAAAAATATAACATCTGCTATAATTCTTCCAGGCAGGTCGTAAAAAGTTTATGATTTGATATATTATATGTCACTACTATCGTGACTGCTAAGTGGTAGAGCTCCGCAATGTCTCGCCCGGGTCTGGTACCATCACCTTAGCTTTTTCTGCCGCAACAGCGTCTTTCGAGTCTGGTGAGTACGGCGGATGACGGTGAACGTCCAACTCCAGCTCTTGTAGACTGTCTGCTGTGCAGTATAAGGTCACGCGTTGTCGTTCAAGAGCAGTGGAGCCGAACGATTGAACAAAGCCGGTTGGAGACGTGCGAGCTTCTCCATCATTGTGTTCAGTTCTTCACAATACAACCCGAGAGGCAGTACAAAATGCCTTTAAAGGATTTGTTGCCTCCCGTCCAGCCGATTTCTTCAAGAAGGGCATTAATAAGCTACCAATTGCCAAAGAAGCATTGATTGCATACGTAATTACTTTGATTAAAAGAAATAAAAAATATAGAAAAAATATACGCTTTAGTTATTATGAGGAAGGTTTATATACTAAAACCTTCCTCAAGAATTAATCAATCTTTTAAAAAAAAACTGCATTAAAATCCGTTGTGTAGTTTTAAAGATTTAAGCATACATAGGGACATAGAGACAGACAGAGAAAGCGACTTTGTTTTATAATGTGTAGTGAAGACGGCAAAGAAGCAGATGTGTCTCCTGATGGGAAGAAACAATTAGGCACCAAAAGTGTTAATGGTGCGTTGCTATCTTATGGTTAGGTCTAATGCCACATGCATAAGTTTACCGGCTACCTTACCCTCCAGACCGGAACACGACAGTGACAAGCACTAATGCTTTTACGGCAGGAAAAGGTAAGACGGTGGTATCAGACCTGGACGAGACAATGCAGAACTCTACGACCTAGTAGCCACGATGGCAGTGATGGTCTGTAGTATTAGTCTGAATTTCCAGGCAGACTATCAGATGGTTTATTCTTCAAAGGGAGTCCGAACCACCACGGGGTAAATTAACGTGACTACATAAAAATAAGATTTAAATATCCTAACATAAATCATGATTTTAATATCCATAAATTTAAACCTCTGAACCTCACGAAAAAATCTTTTCAGATCGTCAGTCAAATCAACGGAACGAAATTAGCGAAGCCCTTTTCGGGAATGTTTTAATAATACCTTTTTGTGAGGTAATTTTTCTTTGTAAATATTTTTCGATTAATTGAACAAAAATCCAATCAAAATTTTTGTTAATATTCGTACAAAAAGGGATGTAATTTATTTCATTGAGATTAATAGGATTTTAACCCTTATCTCTTGTGTTATTAGATATTTATTCGTTTGGAGCTGAGAATTCCTTTGGGATGAAATTCTATTGACTGTCGTTTTAAAGTGTAAGAGCCATTGGGCTAAGAGTAGTTGCAAGAGAAAATATTCACTTTGAATGCCGTTATGAAATAATACGAATGATAATTGAATCAACTCCCCTCCTAGTTTTGCTCATTTAAAAGTATTCGTATGAGGGTTAGCATAAAAAGACATTTTAATTACTATTACACATGTTGATTTTGCTTCATTGCAAGTCATATATGTATACTCATTTAAAAAAATATCCTGTAAAATACGTAAAGCTGTAAAATAAGTAAAATGTTCCACTAAATGAGCGATATGTGTAATTATTTTATGGATATTAATAGATAAATTTTAGAAATATTTGCTTGATTTAAAGGGATGCTTCTAAGTTTTAGTATTAAAATTAGGCATTTTGAAATAAGATATTTTTTTAATTTTAATAAAAATAATTGTTTTAGTTTTTTTTTTTGATAATGTCATTGACGTACCTGTAAATAAATTGACCATTTACCATACATCTTTCGAATCGGATAGGTTTTTTTTACACACCGTATAAATTTAGTATCACATTGTTGTTCCGCTATGGATTCCTAAACTACTGAACCGATTTCAATGAAATTTTGCTTGGCAGTTTAATACAACCTAAAAAATAGGATAGTTTTTATCCTAATTAACTCCCCTCCCTAATCAAGTGCCCCACCAAAATCTTCAATACAAGTAATTTGTATGACAAAATAACGTTTGTCGGGTTAGCTAATACAGTTATTTTAATATTTGTACACCGAAAATTTCTAACCCTTGTTAGTAAAGGGCCCTGACCTATTAAGTTATTACGCATATTATCTATATTAATACATATTTATATTCCCCGTGTTAATACATATTTATATTCCCCGTGTTGGTTCCGGGCTCCTTTGAAGAATAGAACAACTGCCATTCTGCCAGGCAGATTATAAAAGGCGACCGATTGGCTATGCGAGTCACTACCATCGTGGCTATTAGGTGGAAGAGTTCTGCATTGTCTCGCCCGGGTCTGGTATCACCGCCTTGCCTATTCCTACCACAATAGCGTCAGTGCTTGTCGCCGTCGTGTTCCGGTTTGGAGGGTAAGGTAGCCGGTAAACTTATGCATGTGGCATTAGACCTCGCCACAAGATAGCAACGCACCATTAACACCTTTGGTGTCTATAGGCGATGGTTGACTCTTTCCATCAAGAGACCCATCTGCTTGTTTGCTGTCTTAATATAAAAAAAATAATATAAAACAAAGTCCCTCGCCACGTCTGTCTGTCTGGTTCGCCATAAACTCAAAAACGACTTAATGGATTTTCAGACGGTCACCAATGGTTAAAAGAATTCATGGGGAAGGCTTGAGTGTATAATTTTTTTAAATTTATTATTTTAAACGACCGTGATTATTATTTACTTTTTCAAAGCCTAAGTAGTCAAATACTAGTGACATGTCATTCAAGTGTATAGATAGAAATGACATAATCACTAAGGATCAAGACGGTTTTGTCTTTTCACCAAAGATCTATATTTTCTCCCGTGTTGGTTCCGGGCTCCTTTGAAGAATAGACCAACTGCCGTTCTGCCAGGTAGGTCGTAAAAGGCGACTGATTGGCTATGCGAGTCACTACCATCGTGGCTACTAGATGGTAGAGTTCTGCATTGTCTCGCCCGTGTCTGGTACCACCGCCTTGCCTATTCCTGCCGCAATAGCGTCAGTGCTTGTCGCTATCGTGTTCCGGTTTGGAGGGTAAGGTAGCCGGTAAACTTATGCATGTGGCATTAGACCTCGCCCCAAGATAGCAACGCAACATTAACACCTTTGGTGTCTATAGGCGATGGTTGACTCTTTCCATCAGGAGACCCATCTGCTTGTTTGCTATCTTATGATATATAAAAAAAAACCATCCACACTTGAACACTAGTGTTTGGATGTAAGTATCTGTCCGAGAATAAAATTAGCAGTTTCGACCGAGTGTGTCTTGGTCTCTTCAGTGCAGTATGACACACACCTGACTACAGACTGCTTAGGTGGTGTGCACTGCTTTTTAAATGTGATTTACCATTAAAAGGAAATGATTAAATGGTACCAATTGCGGCAGAACTGTATCATCGCTGTGGACCTTTTAGCAGGTGATGTTACAGTAATTCCCTACTCGTGTTTTTGTGGCAACTGTTATATTATTTATTACTAGCTGGCCCGCGCAGCTTCGTCCGCGAGTATATAACATGTCGTCAAGATAGCTTTTAATATAATTCTCATCCTATTTCAACCCTTTAAGGGTTGATTTTTTTAAAAAATAGCCTATGTTTGACCCCGGCTCTTCAACTACTTCGATGCCAAATTTCATGAAAATTGGTCCAGCGATTTAGCCGTGAAAGCGTAACAGACAGACAGGCAGACTTTCGCATTTATAATATTAATAATATGGATTTTTAACGACCGTGATTATTATATACTTTTTCTTATTAATGCCAAAGCGGTCAAATACTAGTAACATGTTTATTTTTGGAACGAAGTTCCTTACGGCAGGCTTGGAGGGGATAGGGATTTTGCTGCGCGACCGAACTGAAAAAAATGTGATAGTAAAACCGTAAGAAAAATGCGTGGAATAAAAGCGTTAAATGAGACGTGCGCAGGCGCGACAGTCGCGTACACAAGCGAGTAGTGCCGTTTAGCCGAAGGAAGTTCGTTCCTACCTGATGTCCCGCGACACCACATCATTTTTTTTTATATACTACTCGTGCGAAGTGAGAACGGGTCGCTAGTATAAAATATTAGCTTTCTGCACTACCTGTAAATATAAATTTAACTTTGCCAAATTTCATACTTCTCAGCGCATATTTTTATATCATAAAGGTAGTGCATAATAAGCATATGGCTCTCCTGATGGAAAGAGACGCCTATCACCTATAAAACCAAAGATGTTAATGGTGTGTTACTATTCGATAAAAAGTCTTATTTTTTACATGTCTTATTTTAACGGTTACCTTACCCTCTAAACCGGTACACGACAATGGCATGCATGTATATAGAAATTTAAATGTATGCACACCATATTATCGTTGAATTTGGTGGTAATTAAATTAATTTTTAATAACTTGTGACTCCTATATTCTTGCAATATTTTTTAATTTTCATTTTTTAAAAACTATAGAATATGGTTTGGGAGGTTATTCCAGAGATGTATTGCTGTAAGCGTAAAAGAATCCAAATCCGTGTTGGTCCCGGCCTCCTTTGTAGAATAGGCCAACTGCCGTTCTGCCAGGCAGGTCGTAAAAGGCGACCGAATGGCTATCGAGTCACTACCATCGTGGCTACTAGGTGGTAGAGTTCTGCATTGTCTCGCCCGGGTCAGATACCACCGCCTTGCCTATTCCTGCCGCAATAGCGTCAGTGCTTGTCGCTGTCGTGTTCCGGTTTGGAGGGTAAGATAGCCGGTAAACTTATGCATGTGGCATTAGACCTCGCCACAAGATAGCAACTCACCATTAACATCTTTGGTGTCTAAAGGCGATGGTTGACTCTTTCCATCAGGAGACCCATCTGCTTGTTTGCTATCTTATGATATAATAAAAAAAAAATAAAAAAAAACAAAAGGGTATTTGTGAACTTGTTCATTCATCGAATTTCATTCATCCGCTAATTTATTCTTTTTACTACCTTATGGTCTCGTGGGTGATGGCCTCTTCGGCTTAGATCTTAAGGTCCCGGGTTCGGTCCCCCACCCATAATATAATAATCTTTATTTATTTAAGGTTAAATAAAGAGTTGATTGTTTATAAAGTCTCCCTTTAAGCATATAAGACCTTGTGTCAGAAATTTTCACACCTCTATAACTATGTTACATGTATCGATAAACCTATAATTAAAGATTTTTTGGTATGATAACATAAAAAACCCATAGCGTACAAGTTCGATTCGCGCTTGCCAATTATATTTAAATCTCGAATCTCGCTTATAATAATGAAATTTCCAAACCTCTCAACATATTTACACATTGTAATGTCTTTGTAACCTTTCAAAGCTTCCCACGTAGATATTGTCAACTATGTTAACATTAACATCAAAAACCCGAAAGACCCACAAACAAATCGAAGTATTATCACACCCGAGTTGATTTACATGATCTTCACTGAATATTCAAATAGCTTTAACGTGCTGTTTATAAAGCGTTACCAAAACATACGCCACTTAAAACTCGTCGATTAAAAGGGACGGGTATTTTGAAATCTACAATGTCAAAACAAAAGGGGACAGAGAATAATAACGTGAAAGGCCCATTTCCTATTATAGGACGAACTCGGGAATACTTTGACTGGACCAATTTGCATGTTAACACACAGACTCGACAATGCGATAATTAAATGCCTTGGGTACGGAAAATTCATCTTGCACAAAAAGGATCCATATTTTATTGCCTAACAAAACATTTGAAAATGTCAGATAGGATTATCGTTGGGACTTTTGTAGGTGGAAAATATATTTCACATTAGATTCTGAGTATAATTTGTGCTACTTTTCTATATCATAATGCTGGCGCCGCAATTGCGTCTACCGTCCCGAAGTAATATGCTCCGAAGCTTTGTACCACGACACTACAAAAATATCGCGATAAAAGCTGTGGTCATATTAGCAGCAACAATATTTTGATAAACTATTTTATGAAAGCATGTTATAGACTATAAACTATATTTTTCTAGCGCGCTACGTTATAGACTATATTATAACGTGTAATTGGAACACTGATTGCGCGAACCGGCCGAGATAGCGTGTGACTCATCACAACGTCATACAACCAAGCGCTATAACGCTATAAACTACGTTATAATGTCTAGCGTCTACGGTCTAGCACATTACTCGTTAGATCGCGTAGTTCGTAATTTCTTAGGTTATAATGTTATAACTACGGCCTATGCTAGCCGCTAGGTATATAAAATGGCGTTATGTTATAACGCCGATGTGAGTCTAAATAGCGCACGCTATACGTTGAGTAGGTATACATAGCGCGTTATAATTTTACGCTATGCGTTATATTACCTACCATTAGTAACTATGGACGATGACTCTCTTTACTTCTACATGTATGCTAACAATTAATTCCTAAAATGTTTTTGTTTGTGATTGACATTTTTGGATCTCATATGAAGGGCTCAGCTTCATAATTATGGAGGAATTTTAGTACCATCTCATCGTTCTGTTCCATTTTATATACGTTTAAACTAGTCGAAAAAAATGTTTGAAATGAACAGCGCTAGTCGGACCACGCAATACGATATGCTAGAGCGCTAAAAGTCTGTGACATACTGTCAACCGCGCGGCAAGGTACACGCAGTCCGAATGTTTGCGAAGATAGCTGATAAAAGGTCACATCTGCATGTATTGTTGCTCGGAGCTTTGTGACGATAGACGCAAATGCGACCGCAGCATGAGATAGCAAAAAAGCAAATGGCTCTCCTGATGGAAAGAGACAACCATCGCCTAAAGACACCCAAGGTGGTAATGGTGCATTGCTATCCTTGTGGCGAAGTCTTAATGCCATTAGCATAAATTTACCAACTATCTTACCGTACAAACCGAAAACCGACAGTGACAAGCACTGACGGTATTGTGGACTG
Source organism: Apodemia mormo (assembly GCA_036924255.1). Classification (NCBI taxonomy): domain Eukaryota; kingdom Metazoa; phylum Arthropoda; class Insecta; order Lepidoptera; family Riodinidae; genus Apodemia; species Apodemia mormo. The sequence goes on along the minus strand of JAUPFN010000003.1, from coordinate 43,830,442 downwards.
TGATAGGAATAGATGAAACGGTGGTACCAGACCCGGGTGAGGTAATGCAAACAACCTTGAGAACATGGATTTGCGTAATAAACAAGAGGTCATGTAATTTTTATCTTTAATTTACTCGCATCCAGCGAGTGTTAGCTTTTTTTAAAAAAGGAAGAGGGGTGGGGGGCAATCGAAAAGAGGTGCTCCTGACGGTAAATGATCACCGCCGCCCATAGACATCCGCAATACCAGAGGTTTTGTAATTGCGTTTGTGGCCTTTTAAAAATAAATAAGCTCTTTCTTGAAAGTCCCTATGTCGTATCCGTTCGATAATACCCCTGCCGGTAATTGATTCCACAACAGAGTAATGCGAGTCAAAAAGTGTCAGGAGAATCGCCAGTTGTGGATTTGCAGACATGGTGAGGATGGAACTTCAAATTTTGACGCGATATCCGATGGTGGAATTCGGCGGCAGGAATTAATCCAAACAACTCGTCGGAACACTCCCCATGATAAATACAATAGAAGACGCATAGTGAACGAATCTTTGTGCAATGCCAAAGAGTCAAGCTGTTTCGAAATAGCCTGGTCGTCAACGATTCGAACTGCTCTACGCTGAATGCGATCAAGAGGAAGAAGCTGGTACTAGAGAGCTCCGGCCCAAAGATAGCTAGTGAATTAATTTCGAAAAAACCGCCAAGTGCAAGCAAGTCTCACATATGTAGGGTTTCGTCTCACGAATGAGCGATATTAACTAAAGTTACTTATGTGGAACCCCGTTAGGATCTAACCTTTTTTACTTTTATATTACTTGGTATAATAGCGGCCACAATAACAATAATTGTGTCAAAAATTTAGCTGTCTATTTCTCTATGACAAATAGACACACAGACAGCGGAGGCATATTCATAGCGTTCCGTTTTCCACCCCCTTTGTTTATAGAGGGCATGCATAAATTCCGGGAGGCGTTTAGGGGGGGGGGGGGGAGGGGGTTGAGCAAAATCACCACCAAATCTCACGTAGGTGAGGGTGGGTGACTTTACAAATATCACGCAATTTTTGAGTAATATTAGGTAAAACATATGATCTCTTCTATAATAAAACGGTTCAATCGAAACCAAGGGGGGGTGCGAGGGTCAAAAATACACCAAAATCGCCATGATACAACGTTACAGGATATCTTATTTTATAATATACATCAATTTATAATATACATCATTTATACTTTATACTATATAGCATATACTATATATTAATATCTGGTTGACCGAGCTTAGCTCGGTTTTTCACATATTTTTGAAACCGATCTTTTCTTGGACCTTGAAACTTAATAAATCGATTCCTATAGAATATATAATTTTTTTTCTGTACCTGGTTGACCGAGCTTTGCTCGTTTTTTCATATACCCATATCTTGGGAACCGAGCTTTTCTTGGACCTGGAACCTTGATAAATCGATTCCTTGACCCGAAAAACCCCTAATTTGTGACTTTCATGAAAATCGTTGGAGCCGATTCCGAGATTCCAGTTATATATATATATATATATATATATATATATATATATATATAAAGCGTAAAAAAAATAATTTTGAGTCGACAACATATATCCGTAAAATACGGATTGTCGATTATTTTATTAAAATAGTAATTAAAATTTCTAACGGTGCTGACTGACAAATCGGCCATATTTCTTTAAAGGTTACAAATATGTGGTGTAGATGGCGTGAGCATTTATTAAAGTATCTTAGAACGGAGCGCAGATTATCGTGAAACTTATTTCTCTTCGTTCATTAAAGAGTAGAAATTATAGTACTATAGTGTGGTTTTTATTAAACCAACGTAATAATTGAAAGAAGATGTGTTACAGTGTTGCTACATTTTAATGTCTACTATTTGAGTTAGTATATAAAATTGCTTATTATGAGACTTCCGAGCGAAGCCGGGTTTTCACCTAGTAATATTATAAAATGTGAAAGTGTGTCTGTCTATCTGTCCGTAACGTTTTCACAGCTAAGCCGCTGAACTGATTTCAATGGAATTCAGCATGGAGATACTTGAAAATCCGGGGACAAAGTAAAATTATTTTTTTAAAGAATCATCCTTCAAGAAGCCGAAATAGGGAATGAAAACTTCTATATGGATGACATTATAATCTATTCGTGGGCAAAGCAGCGCAGGACAGCTAGTTTTGTAATAAAAATCCGTTTATAAATCTAATCCTCCTTTTCCACTATTCCCTTGACTTAACTCACCTTGCTTACTTCAGAATAAATTGCCGGTACGTTCAAACGCAAGCTGCGCTATGATATATTGGCGAGTCAGAAGGGCCTGAATATTGACCTACTTACCAATGTGAGCTAGTTGACCTTAATACGAAACGTTACTATATTTTTCACTGGAACGAAGAAGCTTACCTCAATCCCGCTTCCACGACTTATGGGGAATGATTTCAAAATAAAATCGTTACGACATATAAATACAAATTAAAATAGTAATGCCAAAAATTTTTAATCCAAAAAGTATTTATATATTTACAACAAAGTGTAATAGCTATAACATAGCTATTCCATTTAAGTCTCTTGTATTCTTTTGTACCTTTTCACGTCACTTATCTACCTGAATTTCTCGCAACTCTTCATCATTTCAATTTTAAAAAAATCTTACGAAAATGTCCTATCCTATCTTGAAGAAGTTATTTAAAATATGCTCCGATTCTACTCCAATTATGACCAGCATGTATAAGCGTGTGTTTTCAAATATATCTCAGTTTTTATAAAATATGTATTTCTATGTATTTTTATAGTTGACTATGGGTATATAGATCTTCATAACACAAGCCAATAATTTAAGTACTTTGGGGTTAAGTCAATTCACCTAATTTGTCCTGCAATATTTATTTATTTCATAAAAATTTCAAAATGATATAACACTCGCTACTTTTATAAAATTAAGCAATATTTAAGCTAGACCCATTTCATTCATGTGCAAGGACGTACTACGGACTCCGTCCAATAGCAAGTGCCTTTTTCATATACTATGTTTATTTTTATCAATATATATCCATTACTTTTCCTACCGCATTTTTTCCTACCGCAATAGTATCATTACAATTTGGAGGATAATGCAGCTGATAATTATACTGATCTGATGGAACTCTATCACCGTCCGCGCTTCATGTTACACACTTCCGTCATACGTCGTCGCATTTCACGAAGTTATTCTTACCCGCTGTTACAGATTGCAGGAAAGTGACAATAATGTGACACATCAAAAACTATTTACACATATGTATATCAGCTAAAATAAACAATAGGCTTGTGTCAGCTAAGAATTAATCGTATATATTGTAGTTTTTAATGATCAATTATGATATGAAGATAACAAAAAACTAAAATATTTGTTATAAAAAAAAGGATTAATCATATTTTTAAGATATTAATTCGACTAACACAGACATTAAGTTACGTGACAATGAACGCAAATCTGAAAGTGTTACGTCACAACGTAGTAAAGTGTCATTTTGATGTCATTTTCATAGAAATCATAGAGTAATGTAGATATTACCACGGCGTGATATTATTAGGACGCCATGACAGTACAATGCGTTTTCGCGGTAAATTTTAATTTCAATTTTAAAACACGATTTTTTTATTATAAACGTACGTTATTTAACAAAAATAAATAATGTTTTGTTCATTATATCTAATAAGGTAATTTACCTTATTAGATATATTAAACAAAACATTATTACTTAAGCAGTTTTCTAATTTAGTCAATTAGTCTATTGTCAAATGTGTCAACTTCCAAATTTACATACCATGCGAGTAAAATAACCACACACACGATAGAATATACATTATCTGTGTTGCAACGACAAAACTCTTTTAACATTTCCATAACTTACACCCAACAAACGAATTTTTGCTAAACATTATGGTAATACTCTCCATCTCGTATGTATTCGGAGATATTCAGGTTACATTTACATCGCGAATGGATTTTATGTGGTAAACATACACTCCATTTGTACAAGCTGAACCCTAAAAGCCGATGGGGAGAGATTGACTCGATATTTACATTTACCTGCCGCACAAATAATTCAACGAAACAATTTAATTGTATGTTTCAAAGGAATTGTACAGCGTGCTTTACATGAGGTGTAATGGTGGGCGTAATAAGATTTAGATTTAAAGCTTTTAGAATATTACTATTATTTCATACATACATATCTTCACGCCAGATTCCTTATGATAATGTCAGAGGGATCGAATGCTTGACATTATACTTGTAGATTTGTCTTGATTTTTTCAGATTCACTACTCTCTATTTATAAACACACCAGTTGCGAAGACTCTCAACAATACCTTCGGACAACACCCGATCAATCTATGCACGGTATGTCAGTCTTGGGCATGTTAGTCTTAATCTTTCCTAGTATATATATTCTTCTACATTTGCGGTATATATGTTTTTTTTACATTCATTTACCATTCCTTTTATTAATTAATACTATAATAAACAACCTAGGAGCAAAGTAAAAAACTATAGGTGCACTCAAACAGGATTAAAATTAAAATGTGGGCTGAATTCGTCGCACAACTTAAAGACCACAAATGAATCAAAGCGGTTACGTTGTGGAAAGGTCTCACGCAGTTAAGGAAGACAACGTCAACGCTGGAAAAACGGTATTAAAAATTTGCTGGACTGGATTAGCAATTTTTAGAGATTAGGAGAGTGGCAGTTATTAGAAGAGGCCTTCGCCTGAGATAAGTTCCTAATAGACTAATGTAAGTATGTTTTAGATTTTAACAATTTCAGTAAATATTTCTTTTTATTTATTTTTTTGTTTTTTTTTTCATTTAATATGATGCACAAACAGTTAGTGATAAAACATTACAAATATTATAATTACATCATTGTATATAAACCAATCACTTAACCAAAGTATGGCATACAATTTAGGATAGTAGTCCTCCTCTTTAATTATACTAATTTTTATACTATGAAGTTAAAGAAATAAAATAAAATAAAAAAGTAGATGAAGTAATAAAAGAAATGTAAGCAAAAACAAAACTTGGTTAATTATTCTATGCCATTAGAAACAAAACATTTCTTCACTTGCCTCAAAAAAGTACTTTTATTAACATTGAAAATGTCTAGGGGTTTAAAAAGTGCGCTTTTATCGTTATATAATCTACACATCCTGATAAGAGGATTGTAGAATGATGTGTTGTTTTTATACACTCCAAGTACAAATGTTTTGGGAAACCGATTTCCATGCCTGGTGTTGAAGTCTATTGACGCTAATATAAGAGTGAATAATTTTATGAAGACACATTAAAAGATTTTTGTCACGTCTGATATGCAGAGAATCAACTCCAAAGTACTGTAAGCGATTGAAGTAATCTCTGAGCATCCGAGAGCGACCAACGCGCCAACTGACCTTTAGACAGCGTCGCTGAATACCCTCGATTCGATCAGAGTGGACCTTGTAATGAGGCGACCAAACGACAGCAGCGTATTCAAGAACACTTCTGACGAGACTGAAGAATAAGTGCAGAGTAGTTTGAGGTATCTGAAACTCTTTGGAGTTGCGCAAAACGAAGCCTAATATCTTAAGCCTTTATTTATAATACGATCGTAATGCTCTCTAAAGGCCTGGTAAAACTGGCTATCAATTAACACTCCTAAGTCATTGACGGTGTTATGTCTGGCGATTGTATGATTATTAATTTTATAATCATAATTAATCTTTTTGTTAATTCTGGTAATCGACATGACTTTGCACTTCTGTTCATTCAGGAGCATCAAATTTTTCTTACACCAATCAGTGATGCGATCCAGGTCATTTTGCAATGGCAAACAATCTCTGCATAAAAAATCTGCATAAAACAATCTGCATAAAAGAGGCATTAATTTGGGATGTGACTAGCAAGATCGTTAATAAATATGATGAAGAATAAAGGTCCAAGATGTGACCCTTGTGGTACACCAGAGGGAGCCTCAGTAGGTGAAGACATATATCCCTTTAGTGCGACTATCTTATGGCGTCTAGTTAAATAAGATTTTACCCATCTTAAGAGATCACCATGTATTCCGTATGCAGCTAATTTTAGGCAAAGAATGTTATAATTAACGCGACCGAAGGCTTTGGAAAAAAACTTGGCGTTTATGCGCAAACGCTCCATACACATAGTTTTTGTATAGCAATAAATTACTTACAGTGGATCTGCGATAACCAATGTATCTTTCATCAAATAATTCCTCTGAGTAAACACTAGCATTGAAATTGGTTTCCGTTAAACAAAGTTTATCACAATTAGAATTTAATAAAGACAAGTAAAAATCTTGTTTTTGTTCTTAAGCCGTTGACATTCTGGTAATAAATAATCATAATGAAAAAGAGTTCCAAATATAATAACAATTTAAAATTACTTATAAAGTAAATGTAGGATATTTATTAGTCTAGATTGTATCCATATTAAGAAGCAAAATTTTCGAGTGTCTTTCTATCTTTTATGGGGATTGCTGCCGATCCCTCATTTTTTCTGATAAAAACTTGACCATACTTAACCCATACAAATTTAAAGGGTTTGTCCTTACAAAATTTTCTAGCAGCGGCATGGAGTTGTTTACATTTTGGAGATAAATGTTCTGCAACGTATATCTGAGTTGTTTCCCCATTTAGTCCAATGTGATTTATGCCTAGCTTGTCATTTGTATTTGCCTTATTGTAACGATAAGCAGCCAATAAGACAGAGTCGCGATTTATATATATATATATATATATATATATATATATATATATATATATATATATATATATATATATATATATATATATATATATATAGTTAGTATGTGAGCATTCCTGCGGAGACGAATAGGAAGCCATTTTAAAGTAGACATCTTAAAACTAATATCAGGAAATGAAAGGCTATTTTACTTTTATTTTTTGTTTTATTTATCATTATACTAGCGATTGCCCTGTAGTAAATCGACTATAGACTAAATAATAACATCCCTTATAACCTTACAACATATCTAATGAAAATAGTATACAAGTGTGTATATTATCGTGTATGTATGTCACCTGTGTAATAAACTTTTACTAATCTAATGTATTTCTAAGGCATATTATTTAACAATACTCCTCCACAATGTAAACTTATTTGTACCAAATTTCATACTCCACCGTTCCCGTAATTGTTGTAAAAAGGGATACATTCACGTATAATACATAGAAGATAACACTTTACATAAAGTGTAGAATATATAAATTCTGTCTGCAACTTTTCGCGGGCTCTTATAAGTGACTTGTGCCATGTCACAAAAAGGAATAAAATAGAAAAAAAAATGGAATATACTAACCAAAGTTCCAGATAATAAGGAAAACTTCAGCGGCAGAATTATCCACTCAAATCCTCCTAGGGCACAGATTATATAATAGTTACAATTGTAGATGATCCACCCCACTCACATTAACCACAATTTTGCTTGTTTCTTGCGATAACTAAATTCAAAAACTTTAAATGTCATCTGAGACACACAACTTCCAGACTCGGGTGTGCTACTGAGAATACGATTTATGAAAAAAGTCAATAATAATTTTACTTAATAATAATTGCTAAGTCCAGTCATTTTATTTCACATTATGTTTTTGAAATATTTAAATATTCTATGATTTATTTCAGTTAGAATTGAGTATTCCTATGAATATGCCTTGCCTATGCCTATGCAAGACAACCAACGCATTGTCATCAGAGTATCTAGTTACATATAATAAAACAAAAGAAAATTTAGCATTGAATGTTTTATTTTTAAATTAAGTATAATTACAAAATTGAAAAATCTCTCAGTCAATTAACAAGTAATCTTGAAGATTACTTGACCTATTAAATTGATTGAAGAAAGATTCTGCGAAAGTCTTCTATGATTGAGAATTTGAAGTAAAAGTAGATGAAACATTATTAGATAATACAACAAGTGAAATTGTTTAATACCTGTAAAATAAATTGCTTATTAGGGGCCGTCCATAAAATACGTCACACAAATTTCATGATATTTTGACGACTACCCCGCCCTTGGCACAGCTGGTCACATTTGTGAGAGCCCCCCCCCCCTCCTACCTAGTGTGACGTCACATATTTTGCAATTTTACATTGGAATAATGATCCCATCCGATTATTTTTATCTATAAGTACAGGTGTCTTTTTTTACTATTGTAATATCAAAATATAAAATAGTATATTTTTATAAAATGAGATGTCACAACATTTGGAACCCCTGCTTCCCCCTTGTCACACAATGTCACACTTCTTCAACCCCCTCCGTCCCAGTTAAGGTGTGACGTAATTTACGGATGGCCCCTTAACATATTTTGTCAATTAGATTTAAAATTTCACGAAATCATAAAAATGAGCCCCAATCTGCGACTCGCAGCGGTTCCTCTATCATTCATTGCAGTAGTGATAACGATTATGATTGCGAAACACTGGGTACGAAGATCATCTTCAATGCTGCACTATGGCGAAGCCACAATTGAGTCTTAAATATTAGCTTGAAATCGTTTACCCCACACATATTATAAATATGAAAATTAAAAAAAAACACTGTCTATAAATTATCTAAAAGTTTAAAATATAACTTCAGTACAAAAACGTCCCTTTTAAAAATGTTATATAGCACCATTAAGTGGACTTTCTGACCATTGTTTCTCTATTAAACAAGTCTAGCCGGTGATATCAGGTTAACAGTAGCGAGGTGTTATGAAATGCTTTGTGTAATTTACGAGCCCTATTTCGCTTACATCCCCTTTATTTTATCGCTGTATTTATTTCGCAGCCGCTATTATAATTGAGGTCATTAAATTTCGTTCGCGATTTGCGTTTCGCTGAGTTAACGGAGGATAAAGGTGTTTTATTGGGAGAGATATCAGCTTTTTAAGGAAAACGTTTTATGTGTTGTGCTATAGACTATGAAACGTTTATCTATGAATAATTTTTTGTTTTTTATTTATTTATTTAAACTTTATTATACTTATGAAAATACACCAAAAAAACAATAACAGTTTATTTTTAATCATAAGATAGCAAACAAAGAGATGGCTTTCCTGATGGAAAGAAACAACCATCGCATTTAGATGCCAAAGATGTTAATAATGCGCTGTTCTCCGTGTGGTGGATTTATAATGCGATATGTATAACTTGATCGGCTACTTTATCCTGCAAACCGGAACACGAAAGTGACAAGCATTGCCGCTATTGGAGCAGGGATAGGTAAGGCGGTGGTACTAAAACCTGGGCGAGACGTTGCAGAATTCTACCACCTAGTAGTGACGATGGTAGTTTGCTTTTTACGAACTGTCTAGTAGAATGGCGGGTGGGTTACTCTATGTAAATTATAATAAAATAAAGCTTTTGCATTTGTTAATAAAAAATAGTTTTCAATTGTACCTTAATAGTCAACAATTACTGTTTGATTTTGTGATTACCATTATAATCTCAAGTCTTACGGTCCCATATTCATATTCCAGCTCATTATTGTGCTCCAATGAGGTACGTGAAACTCAATAACACTTATTGAGTTTCACGTACCTCATTGTGTGGGGTATAGTTGGATAGATTTTCCAAAAACGTTGTAGGTTAGTGACTATATCGCGACTACGTTCGTTTGTAAGATATTAAGCTTTTAAATGGTAATTTTATTAGAGTCAAGTGCCTCCCCCCCCCCCTCCTCAGGCTCAACGGTTGGTTTTTGGAGTGGGAAACAATCTTGGTGGTAGTAAATATAAAGTTAAAAGGAAAACTGTCACGGCTTAGAAGGCTTCACGTTTTTGAGCAATAGTCGACCAACTTATTAAATATACTTACAGAAGAGAATATAATTTTATCGTTGAAATTGAATAGGTAATAATAATATTATAATAATAATATCGCTGGACAAATTATACGAATTGACCTACCCTAAAGCACACAAAGTAAGCAAATTATTTGCGTGTATTATGGGTGTTATTCAACGATACTGTTGACGACCAACTTATTAAATATACTCAGAAAAGTCTTTATAGGCGGTGAACCTATAGTGCGGATATATTATATTTATCATTGAAATTGAATAATAATAATAAAATAATAATAATAACAATATCGCTGTACAAATTACACGAATTGATCTAACCCCAAAGCACACAAAGTAAGCAAATTATTCGTTTATATATAGCAGCAAAAGAAAATTATTTGTTTATGTATATTTATAGAAGAGGGGGCAAACGAGCAAGAGGTGCACCTGATGGTAAGTGATCACCGCGGCCCATGGACATCTGCAATACTAGAGGTCTTGCATTTGAACTGCCGGCCTTTTAAGAATGAGTAAGCTCTTTTCTTGAAGGTCCCTATGTCGTATCCGTTAGGAAATACCCCTGCCGGTAAGTGGTTCCATAACAGAGTAGTGCGAGGTAAAAAGTGTCGGAAGAATCGCAGAGTTGTGGATTTCCAAACATCGAGATGGTGAGGATGGAACTTCAAATTTTGACGAGATGTCCGATGGTTATATTATGGATGTTAGTCATTAGGAATTATCCGAAGCCGCGGACTGAAACGAAAACGGTGACCTGCGATATAAATGACTTATCCATTAAATAAATTACTAATGTATGCTAATATAATAAAGTAAAAACGTTATTTTTGTATATTTTTAAAGATTAAACTCAAAAACTCTTTAGGTACGGAACCTTAAAAAGTATAAAAATTGATCGAGCCGTCCCGGAGGACTACTACCACAAACACATATATACGTTTGACCACTCTGACCATGAAACTTAGCATGTATATTATGTATTTTTTCACAATTAACCTTTTTTGTTTTTCCATTGTTGTAATTCGCCACCAGATGGCGCTGCGGCGTGTATAGCCGAATTGTATCTAATTTACAGTTAGATTATTGTTGAAAAATATTAAAGTATCTTCACGCCCGTATCCCTGAAGGAGTAGGCAGAGGTACAACAAGTGCACCCACGATTAGCCGAAGATACTTGGTCCCACAAATGTGATAAGTGGCAAGCCTATCGCCAACCGGGCACTTTCCAATCCCGGGCAACTTTGTGTTTATCAGAAAACTGAAAAAACACTTTTCATATGTGCCCGGCCCGGCAATCGAACCCGGGACCTCATGTGGTCAACGCCACCGCTGGACCACTACACCGCAGAGGCGATTAATATTATAATATGCTGTTGCTTACGAAACAGTTAAATAACTTTGGTTTATAGAGTTTTTATATTAATGCAAACATTAGATACAATTTGGTTTTATATCTCTCCTGAAAAGTTACCCAATTCCACATTCGCGCCAATAAATGCCGAACGACGATAGTATACATTTGTGTATAATATCTTGTGTCACATTAATGTAGTGTGTGTAATGTTTTTTTATAATTAAAAAATAACGTTTCTATAGTCCTCTACAATGTAAACTTTAACTGTAGGTACCCATATTCCATAGTTCGCGCAATTTTCTTAAAGAGGTACAAAGTTTTTCTTTCACGTATTAATATATAATATCTGGTTGACCAAGCTTTGCTCGGTTTTTCACATACCCATATCTTGTGAACTGAGCTTTTCTTAGAGCTGGAACCTTGATAAATCGATTCCTATAGAATAAATATATTTTTTTTCTGTACCTGGTTGACCGAGCTTTGCTCGGTTTTTCACATACCCATATCTTGGGAACCGAGCTTTTCTTGGACATGGAACCTGATAAATCGATTCCTTGACCCGAAAAACCCCTAATTTGTGACTTTTATGAAAATTGTTGGAGCCGATTCCGAGATTCCAATTATATATATATACAAGAATTGCTCGTTTAAAGGTATTAGATTAGATACAATAATATTTTTGTTATGCCTTTTAACCTTAAAATACATTTCAAGAGAAACGAAATGATCAACATTTCTGTTCCGCCATTTGCAATTACTATTCAATTCAAAGACAAGAGTCACTCCGCTGGTAATCCCGGCGGTGCGCTTTATCACCGGGGCCCGGGACTACGCCGCTCATTAGCATTTAAATTAATTTTAATATTACGACTCTAGTTTGGTCTAGATTGGAATGTGAAAACAATTTCATTAATTAAATTAAGATTTCCTGCATCCAATGTTACTATGGTTAGCACTTAAAGTTAAGCGACCAATCGTATTTTTTTTATAATACGATAGCAAACAAGCACATGGTGTAAGTGTGGGATCCTTTTGAAGGATAGACCAATTGCCGTTCCGCCAGGCAGGTCGTAAAAGGCGACTAATTGGCTATACGTGTCACTGCAATCGAAACTACTGGTAGGAGAGGTTCACAATGACTCGCCCGGGTATATAAAACCACGCTTTACCTATTCCTGCAGCAATAGCGTCAATACTTGTCATTGACTTTATACATGTGGCATTGCCATTCCGCCACACGGATAGCAACGCACCATTAACATCTTTGGTGTTTATACGCGTTTATATATATAACTCAAAAAAGTATCATCACGTCCGTACCCTCTAAGAGGTTGGGTAGGTAGGCATCACCCTCGATTAGCCGAAGATACTTAAGGCCAGTTGCCTCTGTAGTCTGGTGGTCCGGTGGCGGAGTTGACCACGTGAAGTCCCGGGTTTGGTTTCCGGGTCGGGCAATTCAAAAAATGTGTTTTTCAGTTTTCTGACAAGAACAACGTTGCCCGGGATTGGAAGTGCCAGTTTGTCGATAGGCTGTCCACCTATCACATTGTGGGACTAAGTATCTTCGGCTAATCGTGGGTACACTTGCTGTACCTCTGCCTACCTCTTTGGGGATACGGGCGTGAAGATACTTTTTACTACTTATGGCCAATTGCACTAACATAGTCTTACTTTAGGAAAATCCTGAATAGTACGCTGTCACTTTTTGCCTCAAATGAAGAATGTAACAGCATGTCACTAAAGACTGTCCTAAACTAAGACAAGGTTAGTGCAATTAGCCATTAGTCCCACAGTGTGACAAGTGGTAAGTCTATCGCCAATCGGGCACTTATCGAACCCCGGAAACGTTGTTTTTATCAGAAAACTGAACAAAATATATTTTTGAAAAAGTATATTTTTGAATCGGAACCTCATGTAGTTAACACCGACACCGAACTCAATATCAACCAAAAGTGTACTTAGTAAGTTTTACCTGTCAACCGACGATTTACTAGCTGACCTGTCAGGCTTCGCTCACGAGTAAATTAACAAGTCATCAACATAAGAAATTTCGTAACATATTCTATTCCCAATTTCGACTTTTTAAGGGTTGATTTAAGAAAAATAGCACGTGTTTTACCTCGTGTCTTCAACTGTCTCTTTACTAAATTTCATCGAAATCAGTTAAGCGGTTTATCCGTGAAAGCGTAACAGACAAACTTTTCCATTCATAATATTAAGTAATACGGATGCTAATTTTAGTTACCCCTTAGCTATTAATTCCAAAGTATTTTTTAATCTATCTTAATCAGCTATTATATTATTAGACAGCAAACAGGCAGCTGGCTCTCTTGATGGAAAGAGGAACCATCGCCTATAGACACCAAAGATGTTAATTGTGCGTGGCTATACGTGTGGCGAGACGTTAATGCAACTTTTTTTTTATATCATAAGATAGCAAACAAACAAATGGGTCTCCTGATGGATAGAACCAACCATCGCCTATAGACACCAAATATGTTAATGGTGCGTTGCTATCTTGTGGCGAGGTCTAATGCCACATGCATAAGTTTACCGCCTACTTTACCCTCCAAACCGGAACACGACAGTGACTAGCACTGACGCTATTGCGGCAGGAATAGGTAAGGCGGTGGTACCAGACCCGGTCGAGCCGATGCAGAACTCTACCACCTAGTAGTCACGATGGTAATGACGCGGATAGCCACTCGGTCGCCTTTTTCAACCTGCGTGGCAAAACTGCAGTTGGCCTATTCTTCAAAGGAGCCCGGGACCAACACGGGGAAAACATGCATAAGTCTACCGGCTTCCCTACCCTCCAAAAAAAAAACACCACAATGACAAGTATAGACACTATTATGTGTGTGGCCGCGTTCCGATCCGGTAGTAGTTTTTAAAAAATATGTTGACGTATCAAAATAACTTTTTAAAAGTTTTATTAAATAAAGTACTTCTGATTTCTGATTTATTGCGGCAGGAAAAGGTAAGGCGGTGGTACCATATACCCCGGCAAGACGTTGCAAAACTTTACCACCTTAGTTGTAGTAGTCACGATGGTAGTGACACGTATAGCCAATAAGTCACATTTTAAGATCTGTCTGACAGAACGGCAAAATAGTTTAATCTTCAAAGAAGCCCGGGATGACACTGGGAGTAAACAAAATATTCGGTATACCAAGAATATTTCTAAGATGCGGCGAAGTTTTAGTTAGTTAATTCGTATGCTAGTAATTTAATTAAGGAATAGATTTTATAATAGAATTTCTAGAGAAAATTTAATCTAGAAACATTTCCTTAGATACATCTAACTTTCGAGATAACAGCGAAGAAACAGATCAAGTCACTTTAGAACTGCTATGGTAATGGTGGAAGATAACATCGGTACTAGAATATGCATACAATGAGCGCTTTGCGCGAGCATTAGGTGTTAGTCGAGAGATAAGCTCAAACTCCCAACACATTGCTTCGTTTATTGAGCAATAAAATGTTACTTTGAAACAAAAGAGGCAATGGATATTGCTGTTTAAATGTTATGTGAGAAAAGCTATTAAAGTGGACGGATAATTGGGCAATACGAAATGTTGGTTGAATCCATCCATGACTGTAATTGGCTATCGAAAATACATTGAGGATATGCAGATATATTGCTGGATTTTCGAACTGATAATAATATGTAGGTACAGTTCGTTCCAAAAATGTTTAAACTGAAAGAAATATCAAAATTTAAAAACCATAACATTTACAGTGTGTAAAGAAAACCCTGTCCGATCGTGTAAGGCATTATTTTATTTAAACATATTTGTATTATTTTATGGAAATTATATATACATTTTCAAAATATTTGCTTGATGGAAGTTACTTAATTTTAGTACTAAAATGAAGCACTTTAAACTACGACATTTTCGTTTATTTTTTCATATTATTTCATTGACCTACCTATATACCTCTTTCAGATTAAACAGTGTTTTCTTTACGCCCTTATTATAATTATGATAATAATATTTTTTATATAATATTATGGTTTTTGATATTATACCGATAAATGTATTGAAATAAAAAAGTGTAAATAAAACGAAGAATAATAATATCGCTGGAAAAATTACACAATTGATCTAACCGTAAAGCAAGTAAATTATTTGATACTAATAAACAGAAATACAGGTATATATACTTTATTTGCCAATTAGGTCAAAATTGAAGTACCTATTTTTATATGTACAGTATCAAAATCGAGTATTGAACACGGAAGGAAAAATGAAGAAATATCTATATCGTTATGCAAGCGTATTTTTAGAGCACACTGCCAATGCTTCAAACTGAAGGATTGTTAAATTTTAAAACAACCAAAAATTAATTCGCAGACACATCTGACATCTGACGTCTGACCAATCAAGATGCAAAAGTCCAACTACTTAAAAAAAAAATTTAACCACTTTTCTGCACAAGTATATCACTCAATATGACCTGAAATGAAGAGGAATTTAATGAAACTCCAAGTTTTTTCAATGGCCACAAATAAGTTCACAAAACTCATCAATCACTCAAAAAAGAAAGCCAAATAAAATTCCTGATTGATTAAAATGTCTCGATTGATCTGCAGACTAATCTACATTCTCGAACATTTAAGTTTGACCATGGATCAAAGGTGTTTTATGTGGTGGGATGATGGCCACCCGCATTTGCCAATTATCGCTGTTACAAACTTTATCACTAGGTACATAGTATAAAACAAAGTCGCTTTCTCTGTCTATCCCTATGTCCCTATGTGTGCTTAAATCTTTTAAACTAAGCAACGGATTTTGATGCGTTTTTTGTAATAGATAGATTGATTCTTGAGGAAGGTTTAAGTGTATAAATCTTTCTGATATTCCCACGGGAACAAAAGCTACCCGGGTGAAACCGCGGGCTGGTCGCTAGTTCGAAATAAAAAGCTTTACACGTTTCCGATGTACAGAAATATTTATTTATTACGAGTAATATGTTTTGGATGACCTGAGATTCAAATCAGAGCTTTCGTGATTTCTAGCCACACAGGTTTTGCCCCCTGTTGGTCCGGGCCCTCTTCGAAATTTGCTTTTCGATTGATTGGCGATACGAGTCACTGCCATCGTGGCTATAGGGTAGTAGGTTTCTGTATGGTTTCGCCCGGGTCTGGTACCACCGCCTTTCCTATTTCTACCGCATTAACGTCAGTGCTTGTCGCTGTCGTGTTCCAGTTTGGAGGGTAAGGTAACAGGTAATCTTATGGATGTGGCATTAAGACCACGCCAGAAGGATAGCAACGCACCACTAACAACTTTGGTGTTACTGGCGATCTGGAAGTGATTTTGTATATATTGGCGATCTAGAAGTGATTGCGTGTATATTGGCGATCTGGAAGTGATTTTGTGTATATTGGCGATCTGGAAGT
This sequence comes from Apodemia mormo, assembly GCA_036924255.1. Lineage (NCBI taxonomy): Eukaryota > Metazoa > Arthropoda > Insecta > Lepidoptera > Riodinidae > Apodemia > Apodemia mormo. Next base: position 43,813,843 of record JAUPFN010000003.1, on the reverse strand, counting down.
GATTTCGTGTATATTGGTGATCTGGAAGTGATTTTCTGTATATTGGCGATCTGGAAGTGTGTAACAGGAGGCCAAGGTTCTGCACGTAATTTTATTAACAAATTACCGCGGGCGGTGGTAGAGCTGGCCTACAGATTGTACCAATTCCATCACTTAGATATCCGCTCAAGCAGCAATCAAGCATGTTTAATACCCATAAAGCAGCTCATATATTACTTAAAGTTATATTGCAGCCGTACAATGGTGTGAAAAGATGCTTTTATCGGTATAAAAGACCTTTATGAGTTTTTATACAGCCTAATGCTGTACAAGGCCTTTCTTAGAGTTTCGCGTAAGCTGTAGGCGTTATATCTGAATATTAATACACTACTGTACAACTTTAAGTATTTTGTAAATCATTAGGCTCTTTTTAATACTTAAAGCTGTACATTAGCTGTATTATGTTTAGCACGGGAATTTATTACAGCTTTAATTGTTATTATAGTATCACTCAACGCTTATTTCTATAAAATGGAATATGCAATCACCGTTCTACAGCTAATATTTATGGCGTTATTGTAGACTGTTATGCAGCCAATGGTGTTAAAAAATCTGCATATACAGGTGTAGTGCAGCTCAGGGCTGTATTACTGATTTTGTTATTTGTTGTTTTTATATCTGCATCGTTGATATCATGTGGAAAAAATCAAGAGGAAGATTGAAAAGGAATATTTAAATATTATAAATTACCAACCAAGTAATCGTGATGAAGATAAAGCTGAAAAATTACTAAATCAGGTAACCTACAATCGTCATTTTTATTTATGTTCAAGGAAAAGAGTTCCGTAACAAAAACATTAAAAAGTGATTGAAGGTTATCTGATTTATTATTTTTTAGGCTTATCTTCTTCATTAAGGTTACTTGGTTGGTAATTTATAATATATTTTTTTTAATGTAATAAGACAGCAAACAAGTAGATGGGTCTCCTGATGGAACGAGTCAACTATCGCCTATAGGCAGCAAAAATGTTAATGGTGCGTTGCTATCTTGTGGCAAGGTCTAATGCCACATGCATAAGTTTACCGGCCACATTGCCCTCCAAACTGGAACATGACAGTGACTAGCACTGACGCTTTGCAGCAGGAATAGATAAGGCGGTGGTAAAAGACCCGGTCGAGCCAATGCAGAACTCTATCACCAAGTAACCACGATGGAAGTGACTTGCATTGCCCATCAGTCGCCTTTTACAACCTGCCTGGCAGATAAGCAATTGGTTTATTCTTCAAAGAATATATAAAAAAGAGTTAAAAAGAGAAATAAAAATCATTACACTGAGAAAATATGTATTTTTTTATTTTTAACTTGCTACTATACGGAGTGTTACAAAAGCGGTATAGTAAGTCGAAAGGGGGTGACTCAGAGGGTCATTCTGAACAACTTTTGTTCAACGATTTGTGAAAATTCGCGAAAAACAATTTTGTTTTTCCATTGTGAAAAGTCACGTGACCAACAAAGTTTCTATGGAAAATCAATATTTTTTTCGCGAATTTCCAAAAGTCGTTAAGCAAAAGTTGTTAAGAATGACCCCCTGAGTCACTCCCTTTCGGATTACTGTACCACTTTTGCAACACCCCGTATATATGTATGTATATAAAAATACTATATACTTAGATACAATTACAGGCAAGAGAGTATGTGTTTCTCTTTGAAGAACTAATAATATTAAATCACAAGCACGAAATAACGTATTCTTCTTAAAAATATTTTTGTGATAGACTAATCTTTAAAGGGCTAGATTTTTCGTTCTTGATCAACTTAGTTATATCAAGTTGTTTTCTTGGTCATTATAATTCACCTTTATCCTCCCACAAACTGGGTACGATACAAATACGGTTTGGCTTCTCTCAATTGTTTTTATTATTTTATAAGGCATATTTCCCTGAAAAATAAAGTGAAACATGATTGAAATACATATCCCATAAGTTATAGTTAACAATAAGTTGGTTTAGTTGTAAAGTCAAACGACCGACATCAATATATCACAATAGCGAAATCAAGTGATATATGTTTTGTATTTAGGGTTCTTCAATTTTTGTACGCATCTCTAAACATAAGTTAAGTGATTAAAAGCCAATGACTGTATAATAGATTTATTTAGGGACTTAGTACAGCCTAAAGTGTATTTGGAGAGTAATTAAAAGCCAATAGCGGTATAATAGAATAAAAAAGAGATTCAGTACAGCTATTTGCAGTATATCACCCTCCAAATACACTTTAGGCTGTATAACAAAGCGTCGCCATTATTGTGTATTTAAAACAACATTAAAGAAATATATTGTTAAATAAAAGATATATTTAGCAATAGATATAGCTATATCGTTACAAGCAACTTATATTATAATCATTATGCCTTTATATACAATATTGTATCATAAATACTATAATATTCTAACCTTAAACACAAACACTTACCGTATTTTGCAATGATTTTATTTGTGTTATCTTGATTATTTCGTTGGCGCATGAATATTTTGAGGGAAATCATACACGACTTCACGATCATTTAGAATTTGCACATTGAATACACCGTTCAATACTGCTCCAAGTCCAAGAATTTACCGTTTATTAATATATTTTTAATTATGGCGTCTACAGATACGTGATATAATTAATGTTATACAATATCAAAAACAGATTGTTACTTTTTATCATTTTCAAACACCTATTAAGAACATTTAGCTGTACGAGAGAGTATATTTAGTGTTATAGTTTCTTTATACACCGAATAACAGCCTTTGTACAGCCTATAACAGCTTGTACAGCTATTGTGCAGCCTATTTAACGCTTAGCTGTACAAGATAGTTACAAGAAAGTATCCTTAGTGTTATAGTTTCTTTATACACCAAATAACAGCCATTGTACAGTTTATAACAGCTTGTATAGCTATTGTGCAGGCTACATAACGCAATAAGCTGTATAACTTGTGGCCCGTTTTGGTGTTATATCGGCTGTAGAAGCGCTTCTACAACCTTTGTACGGCTTAGTATACAGCTTTAAGTTTAAAAATGAACCTAAATGCAGCCTATATACAGCTTAACGTGCTACTTGGGCGGTGTTGTACATCATATGCAAGTATTGTAAGCAGTGTAGCTGTAAGGCTACGTCAGCACAGACAGGCGGTTTGCTTAGCGCCTAGAGCCTAGCGAACCACCTAGCAAGTAGCTTAGTAAAACGAGCGTCCTAGAATATTTGCGACCGTCCGCACTGTTTACTTCGATAGGTTGCTAAGCAATTAGCTAAGCGCCAGCGCGTAGTGCGACCGGTCGCCAACATTCTTTTGGTTGGAACGTTGGTTTTACTAAGCTACTCGCTAGGTGGTTCGCTAGGCTCTAGGTGCTAAGCACGCCACCTGCCTGTACATACGCAGCCTAAGGCTCGCTCGTTTTAAAGGTTCCGAAGTAAACTAGGAACACTTATAGTTTCACTATGTCCATCAGAGTGCTAAGCGTGAGTTTTTCTTTTCGCATTCGATCGTGAGCGCGTTTCGAGTTTACAAGGAATTTGTATGTGATTTGTACAGCGCCACCTAGTGGTAAACTAGTTTCTCACGTTTACCACTAGGTGGCGCTGTACAAATCACATACAAATTCCTAGTAAACTCCAAACGCGCTCACGATCGAATGCGCAAAGAAAAACTCACAATTAGCACTCAGTCCGCACGATAGCTCAGAGACCCTTAATACTAGAAAGCTGTAATCTATATTAATATTATAAATGCGAAAGTTTGGATGTTTGGATGTATGTTTGGATGGATGTTTGTTACTCAATCACGCAAAAACTACTGAACAGATTTGAATGAAATTTGGTACACGGGTAGATAATATCCTAGAATAGCACATAGGCTACTTTTATCCCGGAAAAAAAATGGTGATCCCGCGGGATTCACAAAAAAACTGTTATAGTGCAGCGGGCTGCACGCTGGAGCTAATTTGGAATAAATATACATATTAGACACTCCAACAAAGTGGTAACATATTTTTTCTTTCGTTCATATGTTGAATGGGGTAAAATATTTATAACAATAATTAATTGACCTTGAAATAATAATTATTTGACCGCATTGTTGGTCGAGTGGTTAGCGACTCTGACTACGCAATCGACAGGACTCGGGTTCGATCCCCGACGGGGACAAGCATTTATGTGATGAGCATATGTTTGTATTTACGAGTTTGGGTGTTTATTAAATATATTCTTGTATTTATATATGTATTTCTATGTATTAGTATCGTTGACTAACACCCATAACACAAGCAAATAATTTGCTTACTTTGGGGTTAGATCAGTAAGTGTAATTTGTCCCGGGAATATTTATTTATTTAACATTTGTCATTGACGTTGAATAGCTTAAAATAATGTTCATAGTATAAAACTATCAAAGCCCTCATCTTAATACTTATTAATGTGATGGGCAACTTCAGAACCTTACATTGCGCGTACGCACGCTACACGAACTTTACCAATTGTTATTTTCTAAGAGCCTTTTCACTAGTATTCACCAAAGTATATCGAGACAATTTTGAAAACGCAAATACGTTTCTATCTCTTAGTAGAGTCCTGTTGGCTGCGGGCAATGAGTGTAGTATAAGAGTTAAATTTATGGCGAGGCACCGAGACAAATGGAAAATAACTAGTTTGCTTAATCATATTTTTATGTATTGATTTTTAAATAATGGTTTTTAAAAAATTACACGATATACCTGAACATATTATCTAAGGAATGTTCTAACTCATTATATGATAGAATGTACTTTACTCGATCATATAAAATTCCGAAAATAGGCTAAAAAAATCTCTAAAACAAGTAATTTGTTCATAATATTTCTAATTTTCCACGTGATTTTAATATGATGATATTTAGTTTTAAATACAAAAAAGAATGTACTAAATTTTGTTTTTCAGTTGAAGTCCTATATTTATTTATCCTAAAACTAAACCGTTTCAAAACATATCGTGCACTTTCTATAGAATTGGCTTGCGTCAAAAGACCTCGCCTTAAAACCACAGAGCGGCCTCTTTTCTAAGAGTAAAATTACTTGTGCTCTTTTAATCGAGAACATTTATTTCTCAACAATGAAAAATAAGATTGCTTATCCTGCCTTTACGTTTCTGCCTCGTTAATACAAAGGCTTAATTGAGTGGTATAACATGGGACAGAGTAGGTCGATGTAGAATGCAAAGAGAAATTTATTTATTATTTGATAACATAGCAAAATTAGTTCTTCGGCGTAAAAAATCTGGTCAAATGTAAGTTGCACTCGCATACCGAGGATTCCGTATAAACTTAAATCTGTTTGTGATGTAACTAAAAATTTGCGGTTACGGTTTTGTTTCTTTACATATGCTGTAAGACATTATTTCTTGCCAAATAACATAATTCTAGGTCAACAAGAAGTACTCTAAATCGCAAAAATCGCAAAATATGCGAAATAAAAGGACATTTTTTTTGATTGCATTGACTTAGAAGTTCGACTTTTTCACAGCTGAGAAGGACTGTAGACTCGAGTGTTTGATATAGATATGGATTAAATGGATACACCTTTCAAGACAATTTCTTAGTTTGTCAGTGTAGTTTGCAATTATACACAGAAATACAGAGTTATACTACTTACCGATGAAATAAAATCACTTCAAGGGTAATTTTTAAACCTTGTCATCTCATTTGGTACGATAAGAAAGACATGTTTTATTTCTGTCTTTTCACGATTTAATATATCTACAAATGTATGGCGTTTTTGACAGTGATAGGAGCGTTTGCTCAAATGCGCGGCGACACGTTTCCTTCCCAATAGCGTGTCTATTTAGTATTCATGTGGTCTGTGAATATAAATTTCAACTTGATACCTCTGCGCTTTCCAAAAAAAGGGGTCTTGTCAGACAGACAGACGGACAACGAAGTGATATACGGGTCCTATACGGGTCCAATTTTTTACCCCAAAAATAAATAATTGCATTACGTTCTTTTGCGAGTTAGGCAGCGTGAACGTTCAAATGCACTCAGGATTCCACAGCCGTTAGTCGACTGGCCAGATGGCTGATTCTTATTGCATTTGCAAGAATTGAAGAATATCGCTTGTTATTTGTGATAATTAATGCCAACAGTCCTTATAAACACAGACGCAAAAAAGAATGGCAAAACGGTGGTACCAAATTCCGACTAGGTGGTGAGTTAGGTGGTAACCTATTTCGACAATTACTTAAAAATTTTATCGCCTCTGTGATCTAGTGGTCCAGCGTTGGCGTTGACCACATGAGGTCCCGGGTTTGATTCCTGGATCGGGCACTTAAAACAAAAGGTGTTTTTTCTGTTTTCTGATAAACACAAAGTTGCCCGGGATTGGAAAGTGCCCGGTTGGCGATAGGCTTGCCACCTATCACATTTGTGGGACCAAGTAACTTCGGCTAATAGTGCGTGCATTTGTTGTACCTCTGCCTACCGGGGATACGGGCGTGAAGATACTACTTAAAAATTTCCAAGTTTTAAGTAACTTATTTATTCCTACCATTTCTTTGTTCACGAATTCGATCACCATTTTTTTAATTAACTCAATCTCGATATATTTTATGGTTCAAATATCGTAAGATTAGCTCCAACCTTGAGTTATAACTTGGTACCTGTACAAGATTATATAATAGTTAGAATGTTACACCGTACACCCCGCTACAAAAACGCAAAGCCGTCGAGGTAGCAACAAAAAAAAAGGTCCTCTGGAGTAGTTTTATAATTTTTAACAGTTATTATTATCATAAATCAAGGTAGCTCAAATATTATTAATCACATTATTATCCTATATGAAGTTATTGGTAATTTTAGTGATGCATAACATTTAACAGTATTTGCTAATATAAATAACAGTTGTTAATTGTTAAAAAAATGTAGTACGAAATTTAATATGTTAATTGTTAAATGATCCATGCCTAATATGATGTCGATGGTTAAAGCACATAACGCCAGGCCGCGCGCGCATACAGCGCTTTGCCCCGCCGCCAGTCGCCACTCGCCACTTTGGTTTGGGACGGCTCCTCGACCGCGCCGCACGCGCGCCGATCAGTAATCATTATTTAGACATTAAGAACGCTATGTCTTTAATTGTAAAAACGCGATTAAAACAATTTAAGTATTTCAAGCGTTATTATTTCCCATCTGGAGAAGTCCGTGACAGCTGCCCTAACAGCCACTGCTAACCCAGAAATCTCTAAGATTTTGCCAAGACACATTATTAGATACTTAAAATAACAAAAATCTTTAACCTATTATTTATGAACTTTTAAACTAAGGCGTTCTACTATCATTTTTAAAAATATATAAACGGGTCAATAACGCGTACATTTATAGAACTATACGCGTACATTTGTGCTCGACGTTTCGGCCAAGTTACATTGACCGTGGTCACGAGCGGACTGGAGCAGCGAGTTTCCTCCGTCGTTCACGTCGGGATCGATTTTCATCTACCCCCTACTGGCCTGGTTTTTTCGAATTTAGCTTACACACAAAACTAACGTTATCTTGAACTTTATTCGTTTGCAGGTGCTAAGGCCGCATTCATCTAATGATCCAGTGAGTAACAGAATACGGCCTTTGCACCTGCAACCGAATAAAGTTCAAGATACCGTTGGTTTTGTGTGTAATTTTAGAAGTAAGTTCTATATATGTACGCGTTTTTGAACCGTTTATATATTTTTAAAAACTATTCTTTAGTACAAAAACAAAGAGAAATCATATTTTAATATTAATAATGAAAATTATGATATATAAAGTTATTGCTGTTTTAATGTAAATGTAATTAAAGTGTTGTACAATGGTAGCACTTAAATATGATGATATAAGTTAATCAAATCAATGTCTCAATATTTTTATATGACTATTCCTAGCGATATATTTTATTTAAATAATTTAAAAAACGTAGAGCATTCTTCTAGTTTTTCTAATATTTATCACTCCTAAAGACACGCAAAAGATGTTTAAAATCAAAATCGCCTGTATTCTTTAGATTAAGATAAGAATAATAACATTATTGTGATCTCTTAGATTGATTCTATCTGCTTTTGGTAATAAATGTAGTCACATTAAACTCAAGAAGCTTTCCTTCTCAGAAAATAACTTGCGCTCTTTTAATCAAGATGTTTTCTGAACAACAATGAAAAACAAGATTGCTTGCTCTGCCTTTATGTTTCTGTCTTGTTAATTCAGTGGCTTAATTGAGTGCTTGACTTGAGATGAAGTCGTGTGCTAGTTAGTCGATTTAGAATGCAAACAGAAATCCCTTTCAAGTTGGGGCAAAAGCTTTAATATATTTATGATAATATGTTGGATGGTGTTTTTATCGCCACATAAGCCACAGGGTTAACGTATATGCATAACAACATCGACAGAAGGAGCTTTGGGTTCAATTCGCGATTGAGACACAATTTTATATTTAAGTCTAGATATTATATTTTATACTTTTAGTCGGCGGTACTTAATGAAACTACATTAATTGTCATTACATAAATGCACTTTTAATTTTATTTATATCGCCAATCGGTTTTTCTTTTTACATCTTTCTTGCACTCGTGTGCTAGTTAGTCGATGTAGATTGCAAATAGAAATCCCTTTCAAATGCTTTTTATCGCCACATAAGCCACGTGGTTAACGTATATACGTAACAACACCGACAGAAGGACCTTTGGGTTCAATTCGCGACTGAGACACAATTTTATATTTAGGTCTAGAATATTATATTTTATACTTTTAGTCGGCGGTACTTAATGAAACTACATTAATTGTCATTACATAACTTTTTATTTTATTTATATCGCCAACCGGTTTTTCTTTTTACATCTTTCTTGCCTTAAGTACCGTAGCCTAGAAGTAGCCGTAAATCGAAACCGATTGGCGATATAAACAAAATAAAAAGAGTTTTGTAAAATAGTACAAGTGTATTTACATAAGTTTAGATATTGGCCGCCCCGTTGGTCGAGTGGTTAGCGACCCTGACTACACACTCAACGGCGATCGGGTTCAATCCCCGACGAGGACAAGCATTTGTGTGATGAGCATAAATGTATGTATTTCCGGGTTTGGGTGTTTATTATATATATTCTGGTATTTATATATGTATTTCTATGTATTAGTATCGTTGACTAACACCCATAACACAAGCAAATATTTGCTTACTTTGAGGTGAGATCAGTAAGTGTAATTTGTCCCGTGAATATTTAATATTATTATATTTTAGTATTTACCGAACCATTGGTCGAGTAGCTAGCGACCCTGACTACGCAATCGATGGGACTTTGATTCGATTTCCGACAAGGACGGACATTAGTGTAAAGAACATAGATGTATGTATGTATTTCTAGTTTTGAATGTTTATCAATATTTTATATGTATTTCTATGTATTAGAATTATTGACTAAGACATCCATAACACAAGCAAATAATTTACTTACTTTGAAGTTAAATCAATTCCTGTAATTTGTTCAGCGATATTTATTTATTTCTTACTAGCTGTTGCTCGCGACTTCGTTCGTATATCCTGGAAACATTACTTCCTTTTGGTTAGTCGGGTAAAAAATAAACCTATGGTGGTATAAAACCATCTTTTGATTATTGTATTTCTGTTTGTGTCTTTCTATTGAAGGACAATGATTAACACACAAATATACATACATATACATATCTTATAAAGTAATAGCCCAGTCTTCCTTTGAATAATAGACCATCTGCCATTCTGATAAGTAGTTGGCTACACGAGTCCCTTAGCATCGAGACTACTAATTAGTAGTATTCTGCAACGCTTCACCCGGGTCTGGTACCACCGCCTTTCCTATTCCTGCCGCTATAAGTCAGCGCTTCCCACTTTCGTGTTCTATTTTTAAGAGTAAAGAAGCCGATAAACTTATGCATGTAAAATTAACCCCACCACACTGATAGCAATGCACTATTGACATCTTTGGTGTCTGTTTTTTTCGTGAGTGTTTCAACTAAGCGATGACTGTTTCTGACCATCAGGTAAGCCACCTGCTTGTTAGCTATATTACTGTGGTATAAAAAATGCTCGGTATAGGACACTATTTCGTAGCAAAGAAATTAGTTAATTCGCCGAAATCTGTGGTACAGATATTATTCACACTGACAGAGCTCTAAAATAGCTCGTAATTTACTCCCGTACAAAACTTTATTCGAGTTTGGTGGAACTGGGCTTTAAGCGTATAAATAATGAAATTTAATTATAAGTCAGCAAAACAGATGTATCTCATTTGCCGTCGGTTTATTTAAACTAAGCAAGCTCACGAAGCCTCCGCGTTTCAGTTAGTTAACCTCGTTCGATGTCGTCTGTTATAAGACTATTTGTTCAAATCTTTACAAAATTAAGTTTGTAGACAATTGAGATAGAACTCCATTTCTATGATAATAAAGTATAAAGTCATTGGCTTGTGGAATTGTCGATATAACGCCTCGGGTATGGGGAAATAGCGAATCGCGAGCTGAAATTAGGTTTGGTTTGAAGATGAATTCGAGTGTAGATAGTTCCACTACACGAATCAACATACATCAGTAAATGTATTAATGTATGTTGAGTGTATTATCCTAACTTTAGAGTAAATATATTTTAACCGATTACTAAGAGGCAGATTCATGTTATTTTCGACCGACGAACATCGGAGGTTATACGTTTGACATGTATACGTAATATTGTTGAAATTGGTTAATATTTGAGTATTATGATCTACTAGCTTTTGTCCGCGGTTTCGCCCACGTTTAATTCATTTTAAGAAAGTGGAAGGTCAGAAAGAGACAAAAAGTAGCCTATACCACTCTCCATCCCTTCAACTATCTCCACTTAAAAAAATCACGTCAATTCACCGCTCCGTAATGATGTGAAAGACGGACAAACAAACATAATTTCGCATTTAAAATATTAGTATGGACTTTGGCGTCCAATTACGTGTACTAAATTTCATAAGTGTACTAATGTATGTTTGAATATTATAATATTTTACGAGATAATGAGACTACCTGATACTTCTGTTTGATTTAAATCAGGTATATACCATCTTAAGGAACAGTGCAACTTTCATCTAAATCGGTTCAGTAGTTTTTAAGATATGGGTATAGTTGACAGATATTTGAAGTCAGTTTATATTTTTACTTATATATTACATGTCGCTAATGCAACTACTATAAACCAGTAACTTTACCTGGATTATTTATCTGGATATACTGGTCACTGATAAGAATTGGTCTAAAATTCGGACTGACGCACGGAGTATATAATAATAATAATAAATCTTTATTTCAGGTACCATGCCCATAGATTTCATATTACATGCTTATAATGTTAACACAATAATATAATTAAATTAAATTAGCTAATGTTCAGATATTATTACATTATAAAAAAAAATAATTATAAAACTTACATTATTAATTACAATTGAGAATTTATATTATTAAATTAATTTATTTAATTTTTATTTAATATTATGTATTTATATATAATTACATATATTATTATATATGTATGTCACCTGATGTTCCCGTAAATTATAAATATCGTAAGAGTATATTTTACGGTAGAATTTAAAAAATGCTAACTTATCCTAATCAGTACACTAACAGTTTTACAATTTTACGTGGACATTGTCAGAGATAGTTAAAGAAAAGAGCTGTCTCATCCTTAAAAGGCCGGCAACGCAACTGCAAGACCTCTGGTACTGCAAATGTCCATGGGCGGCGGTGATCACTTACCATCAGGTGCACCTCTTGCTCGTTTGCCCCCTCTTCTATAAAAAAAAGTTACGCTTATAAGTAACATAAATATCGATTACCATAGATAGTATTAGGTCTTTATTATTACATGGGATGGGGGAAATGGAAAGTGTTCCCTCGCAATCAAAAAAAAATTTAAGTCTGAATTTTGAGGCAATAAACGCAAAAAAATAGAATTGAGAACTTCTCTTTTTGACAAATTGGATGATAAGCGGTTTGTCGTTTTAGACAGCAAATTAATGACTACTCTTCGCGATCAATGGATTGATCTTCTCTGTCAATAAATGTAAATAAATAGTTACGAAATACTCTATTAGTCTTAAATCTGGAAATAACCTCAATGGTTATGAGCCTTAATAAAAATTTCGTAATCCATAAATAATGTTCGTTTGTTCGTAAATATTCAATGAACAAGCACATCGTGACCTTTGATCGGCAAGATTCAGCCGGCGCGCAAGCCAACAATGGGAGCGGAAAGTAGCCGGGCCAGAGGTGCGCAACAATTATATACTGGTTCAAGTCTTGAGAGATCGCGATTCGACTTTATAAAATAATGAAATAATAATAAGCGTACATACACATACCAGTGTATATGTAGTTAACCTGTATTGGTCCGGGCCTCCTTTGTATAATAGACCATCTAGCGTTCTACCAGGCAGGTCGTAAAAGGAGAACGATTGGTTATGCGAGTCACTAACAACGTGGCTACTAGATGGTAAAGTTCTGCATCGTCTCGCCCGGTCTGTTACCACCGCTTTACCTATTTCTGTCGTAATAGCGTCAGTGCTTGTCACTTTCTAGTTTGAAGGGTAAGGTAGTCGGTAAATTTACGCATGTGGCATTAATAATGTGGCAAAGAAAGTAACGTTTCCACCAGAAGAGCTTCTACTTATTTGCTACATAATATTAAAAAAAAAACAAAACCAGGAGGGATTATAAATAACAGTTTTTTTTAATATTAAATAGTACACATGCGGTAGTAGCAATAAGTACTACACGGACCATTGGTACTACCACTAGTACGTACTATTGGTACACACGTGTGTTGGTGCAATGTGTTAGTGCCAGTATTTAAAAATGTTAATGTGACAAAAAAGTCAAGCTATCATATGATCATTTGTCAGAAGAGCCTGTAAAAGACAATTTGATTAAAATTTTCTCATTTCGTCCAGCTAAATCAGGCTGAACCGATAGATCTGTTTATTGGTTAGCATTTTATAATCTTTACATATTATAAAACATAGTCGCTTCCGCTGTATGTTCGTTAAGATCTTTTAAATTACGCAACGGATTTTAACGCGGTTTTCATCAAGAGGATGGATTTAAGAGGAAAGTGTAAATGTATAACACATGCATAATGTGGTAGAGCAAAGCCGAGAATTCCAAAGATTTATCGTAAAAGCATATTTTTGTGCACTTGCATTGCACTTACGCAAAGTCGGGGCGGCTTGCTAGTAACATAATAAACATAGAGTTTGTTTTTACCATTGGGTGTTTAATTGGTAAAAAACGTTATACTCGTATAACTTGGTCCACTCGCCACTCCGCAGACTAAGATAGCTATTTAGCAGTCTCAGTGAACCTGCCTATTACCTCCACAGCCATTGTTATCGCTAAAATAATAACCCGGTAAAAATTACTCGTAACCCGTCTCGCCGGCGGCTAAAATAAAAGAAACACGGCAGCAATGGGACGTAATAATAAAAAAGCGTAAATTACATCTTTAAACTCGATTCAAAATTAATAAATTACACAGTGAATAAAAATAACAATTTGTAACTAAGTAACGATTGCACTGTGAGCGAAATTTGAGCATAGACTTAACAATAAAATCTCTTTTAATTTTGCTAACAGACTTTAGCCGTAAAGAAAACAGTACAATATGTTGGTCCGAGCTCCTTTGAAAAATAGACCAACTGATATTCTGCCAGGCTGGTCGTAAGAGGCGACCGATTGGTTATTTTTGGCCACCATCGTGACTACTAGGTGGTAGAGTTCCGTAACGTTTTTCCGGGTATTTACTACCACCCGCTTACCTATTCCTGCAGCAATAGCGTCAATGCTTGTAATTGTCGCAATACCTAGACATTTACAGTAATACTTCGACTTACGCTACCCCGACTTACGCGAACCCGGACTTACGCAATTTTCAAATCTCGTTGATTCATCTTTTGTTTGACTTAATGGCTCCACACTATTGCTTAGCCAAAGTTTAGACCATCGAAAGACAAATTGTAGAAAATATGGACTCCAATGAAGAGCGATTCTCCTACAAATCAAGGAAAATATTTTTTTTTTGTGTTCGTATATTTTAAAAATTTTTTAGGGTGAAAGTAATCAAGTCATAAAATTACTTTGTTGGATTTTACGAAGCCTTCTATATAAAAATAACTTTGGGTGATTTTATATTTATATAATTTGAGATCTTCATAAACATTTTTTGTCTAGGTACGTGTATTTTGAAAAGCGCCAGTCAAAAATATTATATGAAAAATTGTACCCCGATTCACGCCAATCAGACTTACGCGGTTGTCGCTCAGTCCCACCTATCGCACAATTTCGGGGTATTACTGTATTACAAAAATTACAAAAAATCACTCTGACTTACACAAATTGAGAATAATAATTGATGTATTGTGTGAATTGATGTATTGTATGTAGTGAAGTGAACTACCAGAGGTTCCCAAACTAGGCGAAGTCTGTATTTTGGGATACCATACATAATTAAAAACATAAGTTTTTTTAGAAACTTATGCAAATGGCATTGGCATCCTGCCATAGAGTGGCGTATAACGTACTAAACAAGCAGAAGGCTCTCCTGATAGGTAACAACATACCATTAACATCAAAGAGAAACCATTGCTTGTAGACGCCAGAGATGTTAATAGTGCGTTGCTAATCGTGTGGCAGAAATGGAATCCAAAATGCGGAAGTTAGCGGCTACGGCTGTGTAACGCGATGGTAATGCCCTATGCGTTTACCGACTGCATCGACGTTTTTGGGGCAGAATGGCGGTGGTACCAAAACCGCGTTTTCATTTTACTTTTATTCCTAGTAATAACGTTGTTTCTATCATGCAAAAGTTAAGCGCCGTATTTTAGGAAATATTATTCCCGCTAGAGTTCCCAATTTTTTTTTCTCATATAGACCACTTTCAAAATGTTGCTGGTTTCGTTGAACCCCCTGAATCTTAATTTCTACCATACTCCCAATACTTTATTATAATATTTTTACCTCGCTTACGAATTTTGACCCCCATTTTGCTCATGCCAACGTAGAGCCCCGTCGAGTCTCCCGTGGACCCCTAGGGGTCCATTTGGACCACTTTAAGAATTAGTGCTAGAGCAATAAGCCTAAACGGCGAGCGGCCTTTTGTGAGGTGCCTGGCACTAATACACTTGATCTATTTTTCGAAAGAGGCCTGATTTGTATAGAGAATACCTATTATATCATCTACATTTATATTAATATTATAAATGCGAAAGTTTGGATGTTTGGATGGATGTTTGTTACTCAATCACGCAAAAACTACTAAACGGATTTGAACGAAATTTAGCACACAGATAGATGACAGCCTGGAATAGCACATAGGCTACTTTTTATCCCAGAAAAATTAGGTGACCCCGCGGGATTCGCCGAAAACTTTTATAATGCAGCGGGTTGCACGCGGCAGCTAGTAATATTACAAATGCGAAAATTTGGATGTTTGGATAGATGGATGGATGGATGTTTGTTACTCAATCACGCAAAAATTACAGAACGGATTGGAATGAAATTTAGCACACAGATAGATGATGACCTGGAATAGCATATAGGCTACTTTTTATCCCGGAAAAATTAGGTGATCCCGCGGGATTCGCCAAAAACTTTTATAATGCAGCGGGCTGCATGCTGCAGCTAATTATTATAAATTTTCATAATTATGACACCTAGATTGTACTTTTATATGATAAATATGTCAAAACTAAGTTACACTTCATAATGCACGAAAGAATTACTTAAGCAAACAATATAACAATTCTAAAGGCGATATTCTGAACAAGCAACTTACAAGTTCGGATCTGCAAACTATTATTGTCTACGGAAAGCTGGCTTCGATTCTCAGAACTGTATGAAAACCAATAGTTAGTCGATAACTTTGTAAACAATTTATCGATGAAGACAATACATTCTAGGTTCACCGGTTAACAAGAGTATGCTTTGTGTGCAATATTCGAGTGTTGGTCGGGTGGTTAGCGACTTTTTTTATATCATAAGATAGAAAACAAGCAGATGGGTCTCCTGATGGAAAGAGTCAACCATCGCCTATAGACACCAAAGATGTTAATGGTGCGTTGCTATCTTGTGGCCAGGTCTAATGCCACATGCATAAGTTTACCGGCTTCCTTACCCTCCAAACCGAAACACGACAGCGACAAGCACTGACGCTATTGCTATACTCTAACTAAACTCGGATTCAACATCCGACAGGGAAAGGCATTTGTGTGATGAGCATAACTGTTTATACTTCTAAGTTTCGGTGTTTATTAAATACTAGCTGTTGCCCAGGACTTCGTCCGCGCGGACTTCGTTTACTCCGCACAGCTCCTCCCCCGTAGGTGATAGCGTGATAATGTGTAGCCGTGTTGGTCCCGGCCTCCTTTGTAGAATAGGCCAACTGCCGTTCTGCCAGGCAGGTCGTAAAAGGCGACCGATTGGCTATCGAGTCACTACCATCATGGCTACTAGGTGGTAGAGCTCTGCATTGTCTCGCCCGGGTCTGGTACCACCGCCTTACCTATTCCTGCCGCAATAGCGTCAGTGCTTGTCGCTGTCGTGTTCCGGTTTGGAGGGTAAGGTAGCCGGTAAACTTATGCATGTGGCATTAGACCTCGCCACAAGATAGCAACGCACCATTAACATCTTTGGTGTCTATAGGCGATGGTTGACTCTTTCCATCAGGAGACCCATCTGCTTGTTTGCTATCTTATGATATAAAAAAAAAAAAAAAAAGCCTATAT
Source organism: Apodemia mormo (assembly GCA_036924255.1). Taxonomy (NCBI): domain Eukaryota; kingdom Metazoa; phylum Arthropoda; class Insecta; order Lepidoptera; family Riodinidae; genus Apodemia; species Apodemia mormo. The sequence goes on along the minus strand of JAUPFN010000003.1, from coordinate 43,797,051 downwards.
GTTGACCCGACCTGTGAGTAATATTCATGCAAAATTTGAAGTAAATCCATGCAGTACTTTTTGAGTTTACCCCGGACATACATATAGACAAACAGACAAAAATTCTAAAAATTATATTTTTGGCTTCGAATTCTATTGTAGATCACGCACCAACGTTAGGTAAACTAGGGGGCTGGAGGGTAAAGTGGCCAATATAGTTGGAAAGTGACATCACCATCCCATCACACGGACAGTAGTGCACCACAAACATCTACAGACGATGCTCCTGTCTCCATCAGACGAGCGATTTGTTTTTTTGCTATCTTATTACAAAAAAATATTTATATATAAAAAATCTCTAACTGATTGATCTTGCAGGGAAAGCCTGAAACTTTTCCCTTAATTGAGGTACTTTAATATCAAACGAGCGAAAACTATTATATCTAAGCATAGTTTTTTAGAGTTCAAAACGTTTGTTAAAAATGGCATTTTTTGATTTAAGAAAAGCTGTATATTTTGAAAACGATGATCGATTATGTTCTTTCGAATAGCATTGAATACAATTTTCAAGAACTAAAATGTTGTCTTGGCTTGGCATAATCGATAGGTTATTTTTCAACCTATGCGAAGTTGAAATAAGAAACCCTTTTTTTAACGTTTTTGTCATTGATTTGTTAGAAGTAAATCGACTGTATTTAACGGAGTTTTTTAAGAAGAATAGCTGTTTAGATTTCTAAATCAATCGGTATATTAGTCTTAAACAGACATGTGATTTATCTTAGATACAAGTATTTGAAATACAGATACAAGGCACAAAATACATGTTTTCATCTTGTATCTAAAATACTTTTTTAGAAAGGATTTTGTGTCTTATATTTAAAAACTTTTGTTTAGTATATTAGTATTTAATAAATACTTTTTCTGAATAAAATATATAATTTGGTGTCATTTATAAAATAAATGCGTAGAACTGAATGTGCCGTTATTAATGTGAAAAAAAATTAGTAGATGGCGACTTTTTCTCTCTGAAATCGGCTGTTAAGCTATTATGATTGATTTATAGAACTCTGTTTGCCGAGCTCTGCCCCTGTGGAGCGACTCAGGGACTCTTTTTTTGAGGTTATATTTATACCTATTTTGTATCTAGTATTTCAAATACCTTTCTCGAAAGTATTTTGTATTTGGTATCTAAAATACTTAATTTAAAAGTATTTTGTATTTTGTATTCCAAATACTTTTTACACGGTATTTTGTACATCACTGGTCTTAAAATTATTTTAAAAATATGAAGTAAGTTTATAACATACTTACACACAACATTATATTAAACAACATAATTTAATATTTGAAATGCTTTAACTTTTGAAAACTTGATTCGATTTGATTTTTGAAATGGTTGTGGAATGTGGTTTTCTTAAGTTTAATGATAATGTTAAAAGTCAAAAATTCATTAGTTGAAAAATCTTGAAGTAATATAAAAATATTTTTGTCAACATTTTTCTTCAATAATAACTCCCGAACAGATAAACTGATTTTTTTATAGTAGCAAAAGAGCAGATGGTGCACCTGATGGTATGTGATCACCGCCGCATATGGACATCCGCAATACCGGGGGTATAGCAGCTGCGTTGCCGGCCTTTTAAGAATGAATAAGCTCGTTTCTTGAAGGTCCCTAAGTCGTATCTATTCGGAAATACCCCCGAAGGTAATTGATTCCACAAAGGAGTAGTGCGAGGCTAAAAGTGTCGACAAAAGCGCACGGTTGTGGATTTCCAGACATCGAGGTGGTGCGGATGGAACTTTAAATTTTGACGCGATGTCCGATGGTGGAATTTAGCGGCAGGAATTAGTCCGAACAACTCGTCGGAACACTCCCCATGATAAATAAGGTAAAAGATGCAGAGCGAACCTACATCTCTGCGTAACGCCAAAGAGTCAAGCCGATTAGAAATAGCTTGGTTGTCGCTCTACGTTGGATGCGATCAAGAGGAAGAAGTTGGTACTGAAGAGCTCTGACCCAGAGGTGAGAACAGTACTCCATGTGAGGTCGAATTTGGGCCTTGTAAAGTTGGAGGCGATGGGCTGGCAAGAAGTACTGCTTTACTCTACTGAGTACACCAAGCTTTTTGGAGGCTAGTTTAGCCTTCCCTTCCAAATGACCGCAGAACTGAACGTTGTTCGATATGACGACTCCCAGAATTCCAATACTGGCTGAGGCAGTCAGGAGAGTGTTTTCGAACCGAGGTGATACGACAAAGGGTGTTTTTTTTTTGCGGTGAACGCACAAAGCTGCGTCTTTTTGGGGTTAAATGTAATAAGGTTTGGACGACCCCATTCTGAGACATCAGTTAGTTGATTCTCGATTTTGATACAATTCATGTTATTGGACGCATTTTTTAAGTAAAAGAGCTAATTAGATTTTGTTATCATTCGGTACATTAATTCGGTAATTATTCTAAAAAAACATTGTTTCATCAAAACTTTTTTTTTTCAAAATTGTTAAAATAAAGCCAAAGTCTAAGTTGGCAAAACCCAATCGAAGACCATCAACCAGATTCACATACATACAAACATACAGAGGTCATCGTGAAATAGCAGGAACAAGTTTCTAGGATATCAGAACATGGAGATCTAATGATTTGATTTTCGAAAGTCGGGGCAAATCATGGCTTTTTTGTACTACTAACGCAGCGGGAAGTTTTAGTGTTTGTGTGTGTAATTTTTGCGTGCGACTGAAGAACTTTTTTTTTAAATAAACTTGTCACTTTTAAAATAATCTTGATCCACTGTTTTATCAATTGTAAACGCAAATATAATCGGTCAAAGAAAAGGATTTTGTGGGTTTTCCAAGTTGCAGTGAAATCTTTTTAGTTGTACTTTATGTATCTAGCTGATTTCAAACCCACTAAATGGACAATATTTTAAAAAACATAAACTAAAGCTTAGGTCAACTCATGAAGCTGTATTATATCTGGAGGCAGCACTTCTACTACCTACTTGAAACACAACTTTAAATATCGCTGTCATCTTATATCTCACCCTCTCTTTTAAAACCAGCAGTTTAAAAAGAGATGGCGAGACCTCATAGAATAAGATATAACGTAAGTATTTGTTTCAAGCGATTAACACGAGTGCTAGCGCGTAACCTAATACTTCATGCGTCAACTCACGTCAATACGTAGGTCACACTATAAGTTTTGCGTAACTTAAAAAAACAATATGTTATAAACAAAATATTATGTTTATTGCTTTTCAAAATAATCTCCTTTACAAATTTAACATTTTTTCATGCGATCGAACCATTTTTTAAACCAGGAGGAACACAGGTCTGAAGGCATGTTTTCCACGTGCTGATTGAACGCTATCACTGCCACTTCGGAGTTGGTAAAAGTAAAACCTCTCATCAAATCTTTGATTTTGGGGAAAATACAGAAATCACAGGGTGCTAGGTCGGGGCTATGCGCAGGATGAGTGACGAGATGTACTTTTTCGGAAGCTAAAAATGACTTTGTTTTGTTAGCCGTGTGTGAAGAAGCGTTATCATGGTGTAGGAGAATGCAGCTTTTGGGTCGTCTTTCGCGAACTTTTTCTAACACCCTGGGTAAACGAATGGTAGAATACCACTCGGCATTAACACTCTTTTGATCTTCAAGTGGAATTGTACAGATGGGACCCGTAGCTGAGAAAAAAAACGTGATCATTTCTTTACCAACGTTTCTCGCCTGTCTTACTTTTATTGGCTTGTTCTCATTTTCAACCACCTATTCACAAGATTGCTGTTTTTTTTTTCGTGTTCAAAACAATAAATCCACGTTTCATCTTCTGTGACAATGTCATAAACAGCATTAGAATGTCCGTGGTCGTACTTCAGTATCATCTGTGAGCACCATTCCACGCGAGCCCGCTTCTGCGCCGCTGTCAGTTCAAGAGCGATCCAACGACAACAAAGTTTCCGAACTTTCAATTCTTCGTGTAAAATTTTCTGAATATAGCTCATACCAATTCCCAATAGTCCTCGAATTTTCTGGCTCACACCAATTCCCAATAGTCCTCATAGGTAATCCGGGGGTTTTCTTCAATTAACCGCTTAACAGTAGCCACATTATTTTCGTTGACGGTAGTTAAAGGCCACCCTTCAAAAAATTCGTCATGTAAATAAACTTGACCTCTCTCAAATTCAGCAAACCATCGCCTCACGGTGCTCAAACAAGGTGCTTCTCTCCCAAAAGCATTTTGAAGACGAGCGGCACAGCATTGCGGAGAAAGAGAACTTTTTAAAATCATAAAAAATCATTGCTCTAAAATATTTTCGACTTAATTCCATTTTCGTTGTGTACGTAGAATTTTGATGTGTGATAAAAAAACAATTGAGAAATCATTTCCCGCTAATTGTTTTTTTTTTATTACTAAGAAGGTTGCAACGTTTTAAAAATATAACATTCGAAATTCAAATAATTCCGATTAGCTAGAAGTGCAAAACTATTAGTGTGCCCCATGTATAAGCTTGTTATAAAATGAATTATATGTATTGCATATAGTCATGATGATCTATTTTTAATAGGTACCTGAAATTCATACTACTACTGACAGTAGAGTATAATAGAACAGTGTTATTCCGTCCGAAAACAAATCTGATTTACTCGCAATTTACACCTACAGAAGTTTTACTTCTAAAACAAGTTAACTTATCAAATCACATACGATCTAAAAATTTCAACTCGTAGGTGTGCTCCCATCAGACTGTTACATGGTTGAATTCCGGTGCGGGCGTTAAGATGAGAGATTAGTTTGCACGGTGTCGTATTTCATTTGGTGGGATTTATCGCCGCCGCTTGCGGGATCAAATGACAAGTGCATAAGTTATGATTACCATGAATTTATTATACTGCTAATACGTTATGACAATTGTTTGGTAAAAGTAAACACGTTTATTGGAGATCTGGTATCGAAATAATTATTAGAACTAAATTAGCTTTCGTGAAGGCCAGAGTAGTTCTTTTTTTATATATCATAAGATAGCAAACAAGCAGATGGTTCTTCTGATGGAAAGAGTCAACCATCGCCTATAGACACCAAAAATGTTAATGGTACATTGCTATCTTGTGGCGAGGTCTAATGCCACATGCATAAGTTTACCAGCTACCTTATCCTCCAAACCGGAACACGACAGTGACAAGCACTGACGCTATTGCGGTAGGAATAGGCCATACCAGGACAGTTCAGTACGTAAGAATAAACGGTGGTACCAGACCCGAACAAGTAATTTTTTTTTTCAATTATAAAGAGTTCAATTATAAAGAGGAAATTAAAGTCATTAATTTGCAATATCCTACGAAATCTTATCTGTGACTGTAATGAGAGGAGACTTCTGTGAATATGGATCTTAAAGACCCTAGTTTTTAAAGGATCTTCTGATTAATAAGAAACGGCACAATTGTCCAACACTTTCACCCATGTCAGTAAAGTAGAGCAAAATGAGACACACACATTTTATATACTCAACGCATGTTTCACTTCGTAACCGAAGCATCTTAAGGAGAGTCAAATATCACTTTACTCATTAAGAGTTGAGGCATTAATGGTATATAATGTATTATATAAGGTAATTATGGCTGCGTCATTTTCTTGTATTTTCCCCGTGTTGGTACCGGGCTCTTTTGAAGAATAGGCCAACTGCCGTTCTGCCAGGCAGGTTGTTAAAGGCGATCGATTGGCTATACGAGTTACTAACATCGTGGCTACTAGGTGGTAGAGTTCTGCATTGTCTCGCCCGGGTCTTGTACCACCTCCCTACTCCTTACCTACTCCTGTCGCAATAGCATCAGTGCTAGTCACTGTCGTGTTCCGGTTTGGAGGGTAAGGTAGCCGGTAAACTTATGTATGTGACATTAGACCTCGCCTAGATATAGCAACGCACCATTAACATCTTTGGTGTCTTTCCATCAGGAGACCCATCTGCTTGTTTGCTATCTTATGATATAAAAAAAGAAAAACAAAGACAACTATTCGTAAATTAAAATATTATTCGGTATTCACGAATAACAAAAAAGGACGAGTAATTCCGAATACCGAATAATAGCGGGTATTTGCGGCATCTCTATAATAAGGGCTAAATACCTCTATTAACCGGTATTTTTAAATCGGTTTATATGACACGATACACACATGTATACATATTTTCTTTGCGGCTATAGTCAGTTATCAAACTTAAATAAGGATTTTCAATAAATATTAGAACATAAATAACAATAACAAATTACTAGGTGGTAGAGTTCCGCATTGTCTCGCCAGAGTCTGGTACCACCACCTTACCTATTCCTGCTGCAATAGCGTCAGTGTTGACACTGTCGTATTCCGGTTTGGAGGGTAAGGTAGTCGGTAAACTTATGCATGTGGCATAAGGCCTCGCCACAAGATAGCAACGCATCATTAACACCTTTGGTGTCTATAGGCGATGGTTGACTCTTTCCATCAGGAACCCATCTGCTTGTTTGCTATCTTATAAAATAAAAAAAAATATAGTTTGAGCTATCAACACTTAAATTGATAGCTTATTTTTTACATATAGCAATTTCTAGTCTCTCGTTTCAACTACCTCGCTGGCTAAGTTGATCTGTAAAGTTACTCAGTATATTTATTTATTTTACATTTTATAAATTCAGTTTGTGAAATTCTATACTCGCATTTTAATTTATAGAAGGATTTTATTGTTTAGTTTGTGGTCGAATTTCGGCCACAAACTATAGTTAGTAAAATTAAAAATGCAATATTAAAATCTATCTCGATTTCAATTCCTATTCAGAAGTTGCATTAGCTATGCCAGAAGTTGCATTAGCTAGCATTAGTATTGCTATCTATTTCCGGTTACTGGCTAAAGTATTTGCATTGTGCATTATCGATTAAGTCAGCATGCCACCAACACAGCTAAAGACAAGCCAAACAATTAACTAACTTTAACTAAATACATAACTCCGGCTTTCAAAGCCAGACGTTTGGTTCTTCGGGACCTATATCCAGCCGAGTCTGGAAACGCCTAGCCGATTAAAACTTCTGCTTTGAGTGAAATGGATTAGTTGGTGTGGTAAGCCCGACTGATATATTGAAATTTCAAGTTGTGTCATGTTTATAGTTTACATTAAAGCTATACATATATTTATAGACGTATAATAAAATTGTTAAAGGTCGAATTCTGTACATTGAAGATATTTTGAAACATATATTAGAAGGCACTCTGTAATCGGTACTGGGGACATAACTGTATTTTTTTAAGTTCCCACTACGTATATAGATAAGGAAGTTACTGATTTTACCCCGATTTTCGAAAATCGAGTTTTCACCTGGTTTTCACGTTTTGAGGTCCTAGGAACCTTTTCCGACTACTTTCACGATGACCTCAGTATATCTGTATGTATGTGTGTGTGCGTGTGTGTGTATGTGTAAACATTTCAAAACCTTTGAACGGCTGGACCGATCGAAAGGCGGTTGATGGCATTCGATTGGATTCCACTCAACTTAGATTTCCTAAAAATTTGAACTGATTCGGTCCAGGAGATTTTTAAGAAATTGTGAAAAAACACTAAATAATATTTTGGTGGAACAGTATTTTTTTAGTATAACTTCCATATTTATGTTCCGACTGAGTACAAAAACTAATCAGCTGTATTCCTCAAAAAACTACGTCTAATACATAAATTGCATCAAAATCGGTTTATCCGTTTGTGAGTAATCGGTGACGAAAAATTTCGAAAAAAGAGTTATTTTGACATAGCTTCAAAATTTTTCAACCAATCATTTTTTGGTATTCTACTATATTTTAGTACTAAAAAAACTACGTCAAATCCCGTTTCAAAAATCAAAATCGATTCAATTTTCAAAATTTATAGCTTTTCAAATATTAAAATTACGTTATTTTTAGCAAACTTACTTAATTTTTTTTAAATAACTTTCAAGTTAATTCACCGATTGACTTAAAATCTTATCACCTTTTCTCCTTTAAAAACTGCGTCAAATACCGTTAATTTTATTAAAATCTGTCAATTTGTTTGGGATCAATGAAGAAAATTAAAAATAAAATGTTTTTGGCATTGCATCGAAAATTTTCAACCTATCGATTATTTCGCTAAAGCAATATTTTAGATCTCAGAAATTGAGTTAAACACCATAAGCATTTTCAAAATATACAGCTTCTCAAAAATCAATTTACTGCCGTTTTTAACAAAATAGATGTTTGAACTGAAAAATCTTTGTCTATATTACTCTTTTGAGCTTAAAATACCTTAATTTTGTTGTCTGTTTGTCTGTCTGTCTGTCTGTTTATCTGTTTGTCTGTTTGTCTGTTTGTCTGTTTGTATGTTTTTCTGTTCGTCTGTTCGTCTGTTCGTCTGTTCGTCTGTTCGCCTGTTCGTCTGTTCGTCTGTTCGTCTGTTCGTCTGTTCGTCTGTTCGTCTGTTCGTCTGTTCGTCTGTTCGTCTGTTCGTCTGTTCGTCTGTTCGTCTGTTCGTCTGTTCGTCTGTTCGTCTGTTCGTCTGTTCGTCTGTTCGTCTGTTCGTCTGTTCGTCTGTTCGTCTGTTCGTCTGTTCGTCTGTTCGTCTGTTCGTCTGTTCGTCTGTTCGTCTGTTCGTCTGTTCGTCTGTTCGTCTGTTCGTCTGTTCGTCTGTTTGTCTGTTTGTCTGTTTGTCTGTTTGTCTGTTTATCTGTTTGTCTGTTTGTCTGTTTGTCTGTATGTAGGTCCGGGATAAACTCAAAAAGTACTGCGTGGATTTACTTCAAATTTTGCATGAATATTACTAACAAGTCGGGTCAACATATAGGCTATATATTATCACGCTATCATCTACGGGGGTGAGGCTGTGCGGAGTAAACGTAGTCCGCGCAGACGAAGTCACTGGCAACAGCTAGTATTTAACAAACACCAAAACCCAGAAATAAAAACATTAAGCTCAGCACACAACCACAGAATAATTAGAGACTGTCAGAAGTCAATGTTACATACAAGTAATATTCGAACGTGGCACACATAGACATCTCTCACGGACGCGATATCTCGGACTGGTGCGGAACAAACTGTCTCGAAACATTCCGAGATATCGCGTCCGTGAGAGGTGTATATGTGTGAGTGGCTCGAATATCACATGTATGTAGATTGACTACTGTTAGTCTCCAGTATACTTTGACACAACTGTTTGTCCTTTTCGGGAAACGAACCCGAGCCTGATTGATGCGTAATCAGGTTCGCTAACCATTTAGGGTTCGGAAGTAAACTAGGAACCCTTACAGTTTCGCTATGTTCATCCGTCCGTCTGTCCGTCCGCAGTCTAACGCAGACATTCTTAGTAGGTACTAGAAAGCTGTGATTTACTATGAATATAACATATTATAAAATATAAATAATATAAATATTAATTTTCACGGGACAAATTACACTTACTGATCTTATCCAAAGTAAGCAAATTATTTGCTTGTGTTATGGGAATTAGTCAACGATACTAATACATAGAAATAAATATATAAATACTAGAATATATTTAATACACACCCAAACCCAGAATTACAAACATCTATGCTCATCACACAAATGCTTGTCTCCGTCGGGAATCGAACCCGAGCCCCGTCGATTGCATAGTCAGAGCCGCTAACTACTCGACTAACGGGGCGGTCAACAAATTATTCATGGTAACAAAATGATATTTATTTAAAGTCTTTATTGCACCAAATATACAACAGACTAACTTAACGTCTACAAGAGCAAGGCTAACTGGTCTTTTTGAAAATGTCTTATTTTCTACAAGTTAACCTTGCTCTTGGAGAAACATTGCAGTAACGGGTAACAAGGAAAATCTTACGGAACAATTGTAAATCATTTTACACTAAACAAAGGGGCTAAATACATTTATCTAAAGCTACGGGCAGACTAATATATCTACATACAAATATACATATATGTATATGTGTATAAATAAATATAATAATCATATGCCTATTTATATAAAATAAATACACATATAGGTATAATCATAAAGCATAATAAATAATACTACATACGAATAAAATAGAATCATATAAAATAATAATAATAGGGTTAATAAATACTTACAAATATCATAACTAAAAAGTATCTATGACTTATTTTGAATATTTATCGTATAATAATATCTCCTAGATTTAAATATATTTACTTAGGAAACTTCTTGAATATGCTTTGGGAGGCTATTCCAGAGACGTATTGCTGTAAGCGTAAAAGAATCCAAATAACTTGCTGTTGTGGGCTTTAACCAAAAAACTAGTGTGTAAAGATCGTTGAGGACGACACTGGTATTAAGATAATGCAAACGTTCAGGTAAATATGATGGAGATAAAGGATCATGAAGTATATTAAAACGTTATTTATATCGGTTTTTTTAGGTATACCCAGCAACGGGCTAACGAAAAGCAACGTCTCGAAACTTAACTAGTGAAAAATATTGCTATACTTACCAATCAATAATATGTATGAAAAACGAATAGTACAGTCAATAAATAATACTTTTTTCCTTCTCGTACCGCATTTTTTAACCTTACAAAGGAAAATATACTCTATTATTTCAAAAGAAAGGTGGCTACCACAGACCACGTTAGTACTAAAAGGCACATCGGGAAGGAAATATATCGCCACGTATATGAGCAAACGCTCCTATCAATGTCAAACGTGTAATACATTTGTAGATATTTTATATTGTGAAAAAATAGAAATAAACGATGTTGTATTATTTTATCGTACCGAATGAGAAGACAAGGTTTAAAAATTACCCTTGAAGTGATTTTATTTCATCAGTTAGTTGAATAGCTCTGTATTTCTGTGTGTAAGTGCAAGCTACGTTGACAAACTAAGAAATTGCCTTGAAAGGCGTATTCATTTAATCCATGGTGTCTACCCTACTTATAAATAAATAACTGGAAGTTTTCTCCGAGAACATTTTTTTTTAATATCATAATGCAAACAAGCAGATGGGTCTCCTGATATGTAAAAAAATATGCAAACGGTTGACCCTGCAGGCCATCCCTGAAACTTCCCTCTAAATTAAGGTACTTGAGCTCAAAAATGTAAGCATAGATGTTTTTAGTTCAAACATCTATTTCGTTAAAAACGCCAGTATATTGATTTTTGAAATGCTGTATATTTTTTTTCATATCATAAGATAGCAAACAAGCAGATGGGTCTCCTGATGGAAAGAGTCAACCATCGCCTATAGACACCAAAGGTGTTAATGGTGCGTTGCTATCTTGTGGCGAGGTCTAATGCCACATGCACAAGTTTACTGGCTACCTTACCCTCCAAACCGGAACACGACAGCGACAAGCACTGACGCTATTGCGGCAGGAATAGGTAAGGCGGTGGTACCTGACCCGGGCGAGACAATGCAGAACTCTACCACCTAGTAGCCACGATGGTAGTGATCCGCATAGCCAATCGGTCGCCTTTTACGACCTGCCTGGCAGAACGGCAGTTGGTCTATTCTTCAAAGGAGCCCGGAACCAACACACCACCAATATTTTGGAAACGATGACTGATTTTGGTGTTTCTAATGGCATTCAACTCAATGTTTGAGTTCTGAAACATTGCTTTAGTTAAATAATAGACAGATTGAAAATTTCGATGTAATGTCAAAAAACATTGTCAAAAAAAACATTTCGTCATTGATAAATCCCAAGAAAATTGTCTGTTTTTGATCTAATTATCGGTTTTGAGGCAGTTTTAAAGGAGAAATTAATTCAATCGTTGTATTAGCCTGAAAGTTAAAAATATTAAGTAACTTTGCTAAAAACAACGTAATTTTAATATTTGAAAAAGTATAACTTTTGACAATTCGATTCTATTTACATTTTTGAAACGCCATTCGAATAACTTTTTTTAGTACTTAAATATTGCAGAATACCAAAAAATGATTGGTTGAAAAATTTCAAAGCTATGTCGAAAATACACTTTTTTCAAAATTTTTCTGATTTTGATGCAATTTATGCATTAGACGTTGTGTTTTGAGGAACAGAGCTGATTTTTGCACTCAATCGGTATGTACATTAATCTGAAAGTTATATTAAAATATACTGTTTCGCCAAATTTTTTGGGGGTTTTTTCAAAATTTCTCAAAATATCCTGGGCCGACTTGGTTCAAATTTTCAGGAAGTCTAAGTTGAGCGGAATCCAATCCAATCCAACCCTGTTTCGATCGGTCCAATCGTTCAAAAGTTATGAGGTGTTTACATACACACAAACACACACACGTGACAATATTCGGAAAAGGTTCCTAGGACCTCAAAATGTGGAGATCTGGCGAAAATCGATTTCCGAAAATTGGGGCAAAATCAGTAACACACTTATCTACATACGTAGCGGGAAGTTAAAAGTAAATTCAAATATATAAAAAAAGAAAAGACCACCACACGAATGACAACGCATCGTTAATATCACTAAAAAAGGTGAAATTAATTAAATTTAACGCGAACTGTTTCTATTGATCCTCCGCGATGGTACCGAAAAGAGAGACGTCGGTTTAATAAATGGATAAGACTCACCGATGGTCCGGATAAAAAGAAGACCCCAGCGGCACAAATAAGTCTTATCCATTTATTAAACCGACGTCTCTCTTTTCGGTACCATCACGGAGGATACATAGAATAGTTCGCAGATAATAGCAAATTTAATTAATTTCACCTATTTTTAATAATGGATTTCCGCAAAGTAACGCCTGATTCAATAAAATATATTGATATCACTGTTGTTTACAGGCGATAATTGTCTCTTTCCGTCGTCTACTGATGGAAATCTGCTTGTTCGTTATTCTTTAGTAAAAAAAAAACAAATGACCGTACGTACGTACACTAAAATTTGATACAGCATTATAAAGTTTTTTGGTGAATACCTCAAAAACAACTTATTCTTCCATGATAAAAATATCCTATGTGCTATTCCAGGTCATTATCCACCTGTGTGCCAGATTTCATTCAAATCGGTCCAGCTGTTTTTGCGTTACAGAATGACATACATCCGTAGATTCAAAATCCAAACTTTCGCATTTATAATATTAGTATTTTATATAAGTACTAGCTGTGCCCGCAACTTCGTTCGCGTGGAAAAAATTCTAAAATAAAAACCCGCATTGTTCCCGTTCGCGTGGGATTTCCGGGATAAGGACTATCCTATATCCTTTCTTGGGTCTCAAACTATATTTGTACCAAATTTTATCCAAATCGGTTCAGTGGTTTGGCCGTGAAAGCGTAACAGACAGACAGACAGACAGACAGACAGACAGACAGAGTTACTTTCGCATTTATAATATTAGTATGGATTTTTTAATTTATTTATAATCAAAAATACACAGTGTAATGGAAATATTATCTTTAGTGATGTAGAATGTAATAGTCTAAATTCACTTTGAATCAATAAGACACTATTCAAACAAGTTAAATCTTGTAATTTCAAACAGATTGGCGTACTCGCAGTAAAGATACTATTCACAAACAAACTTAGCTGACTTTGATACTAATTAAGCTAAGCCAACTTCGTTCGTTGAAGAGGCTAAATATAATCAGTAAGATGTTTATCAAGTTTTCTGAATTAACTTTTAGTTTTGGATTTTTGGATGGATGTTTGGATAGATGTTTGGATAGATGTTTGGATGGATGTTTGTTACTCAATCACGCAAAAACTACTGAATGGATTTAAATGAAATTTGGCACACAGGTAGATAATAACCTGGAATAACACATAGGATACTTTTTATCCCGGAAAAATTAAGCAATCCCGCAGGATTCACCAAAAAATGTATAATGCAGCGGGCTGCACGCAGCAGCTAGTAAATAATATAAATAAATATTGCTGGACAAATTGCATGAATTGATCTAACCTCAAAGTAAGCAAATTATTTGCTTGTGTTATGGGTCAACTATACTAATACATAGAAATAAATACATACATAAATACTGGACTATCTATATTAATAATTTCGTCAAGGGGTACGGTAGGCTCGATTGAAACCTTGCCTGAATTATAAAGCGTAAAAAAATAATTATTTCGGGTCGACAACTTCCGCAAAATTCGGATTGTCGAGTATTTTGTTAAAAAAGTGATTAAAATTTCTAACGGTGATGACAGACAAATCGGCCATATTTCTTTAAAGATTACAAATATGTGGTGTAGATGGCGTGAGCATTTATTGAAGTATCGTAAAACGGAGCGTGATCGTGAAACTTATTTTCTATTCGTTCATAAAAAAGTAGAAATTAAAAAATATTAACACTATAGTGTTATCTTTATTAAACCAATGTAATAATTGAAAGAAAACGTCACTACAGTGTTGCTACTTTTTAATGTCTACTATTTGAGTTAGTATAAAAGATTGCGTGTTATGAGACTTCCGAGCGGAGCCGAGTTTTCATTTAGTATTTAATAAAGACCCAAGTCCGGAAATACAAACATTTATGCTCATCACACAAATCTTGTCACCGTCGGGGATTGAACCCGAGCCCTACCGATTGCGTAGTCAGGGTCGCTAACCACTCGACCAACGGGTCGGTCAAAAAATAATCAATTATAATATGTTTATCAAGTTATCTAAATTATCTCATACAATTCCTAACGAAAATTACTATTCAATAAATTATCATTATTAGTGATCATTTAATGTCAAGTGGTTGTAATTTCGGTTTAAAGAATTTTATTTCTAATAATAATAATAGTAATAATAATAATAATAATACGTTTATTTTTCTCAAAACCAAGATTTATATGTTTTTGTACATATCAAAAATTTATAATAAAATCTATATTAGAGTGCTTACATACAAATGGGTGTACACTGGCGCGCAGAACCTACACTAAGTACTAAACTTGTGTCGTAGGATCTGCTAACCCTTCCTATTACACATGATAATTTTATGTGAGCAATTAGTCTTCTAATTTTAACATTCTTTCTAATCAATATTACTATATCTATATTATAAAAAATAAACGTGTGGTATTTTGTAAGTGTGTGTGTGTGTGTGTGTGTGTTTGTGTGCGTGTATGTGTGTGTGTGTGTGTGTGTGTGAGGGTATATGTATGTGTACGTATGTGTGTTCACTTAATAGAGAAATTTTAACAAAGCTTATATATAAACATATAAAATATTTTAAAATATAAGTTGGTGCCTATCGGAACTACATGCATTATTTAACAAATATCTACTTGTTCAATTAAGTGTGATTGTAGTTTTAATTTAAAATCATTTAAATTTTGAATATTTTTAATATACTTAGGTAGATTGTTATATAACTGTGTTCCCTCAAATTCAACAGTTCTTTTACCATAAATCGTTCTAATTTTGGGTAGTTCTAAATTATCTTTTTGTCTAGTGAAATATTTATGATTTTTTTTCTTTAAAGTAATTTGCGAATGTATGTTAGGTGTTAATACTTTTCTTATTAATAGACATATATTATAAGTAAATAATTGTTGTATATTTAATAATTTAGTTTTAAAATAAATTAAGTTGGTAGATGTTAAATAGTTAAAATTAAAAAATATTTCAATTAATTTATTCTGTGTGATTTGTATATTATTCAAATTAGTTTTGGCTGCTTGGCCCCATATTTGTATCAAGTACTCTAGATGCGGCTTAACAAGAACATTATATATAGTATAACGCAGTTTATAGATCGTAAGTAATCTATCTATATATGCTTTAAAAATTAATCTACTGACTAATATTAATCCTAAATACTTTTCGTTATTAGATTTTTGAATTATTTTATTATTTATAGTTAATGGAGTAAAATCAGTAATCTTTTTATTTTTAGCAGAGAAAACAATGTATGAGGTTTTTGCAATATTAATAGTTAATAAGTTTTGAGTTAACCATGTATGTAATATATTAAGATCTTTTTGTGCTTCGCTAATCACACTTTGTGTAGAGTGTCCAAAATAGAAAAGGCATGTCTCATCTGCGTAAAGTGATGTACATCCTGATAGCCCCACGTTACTTATGTCATTAATATATATCAGAAACAAGAGTGGCCCTAAAACTGAACTGCGGAACTCCATACATTACCTTTGCGGGTTGACTTTCATAGTAATCTATTTTAGTTATTTGGCTTCTGTTAGTAAGATAAGACTTAAATATATTAAACGCTTTGTTCGTAATACCAAGGTTTTTTAGTTTGTTTAATAAGATAGGGTGGCTCACAGTGTCAAATGCCTTTTTTAAATCTATAAAAACCCCTAATGCAATTTTCTTTCTGTCAATATTATTTTTTAGTTTTGTCACAAGGTCAATAGTAGCTGATAAAGTGTTTGATTTAGGCCGAAACCCATATTGATGTTTATAAAGAAAATCAATATCAGTCAGATGTGTAATTAAGCCTTTATATAGAACTTTTCAAATATTTTTGAAATTACTGATAATACAGAAATTGGTCGGTAGTTCCCGGGATCAGTCTTAGATCCCGCCTTGTATATCGGTGCGACTTTTGCTATTTTTAAGCTGTCCGGGAATGTACCCTCTGTTAAGCGTCCGTTTATACATTTGTTAAGGTTTTTGACGATGAGGTGTTTAATGCACTTTATGGATTTAGTTGTAATCCCATCTATTCCACAGCTAGTGTTAGAATCGAAGTTGTCGATTATTTTAATTAATTCTTCCTCTGTACAGGGTTGTAACTCAGGAAGTGAGGGGTAGTTATTTTTAGAAAGTGTGTGATTAATGTTTTGCAAGTTATTTGATATATTAAGTTTATTAGCTAGGTTAGAGCCAATAGTTGCGAAGTATTCGTTGAACGCGTTGCAAATATCATTTGTATCTGTTATAACTTTATTATCAATAATTAATTTAGAGGGAGAACAGTTATTTACATTTTTATTTTTAGCTAGGGTATTATGTAATAAATAAATATTGCTGGACATATTACACAAATTGATCTAACCTCAAAGTGAGTAAATTATTTGCTTGTGTTATGGGTGTTGGTCAACGATACTAACACATAGAAATACCTATATAAATACTTTACATAATAAACACCCAAACCCAGAAATACAAACATCTATGCTCATCACACTAATGTGTGTCCCTGTCGGGAATCGAACCCGAGCCCGCTCGATTTGTAGTTAGCTTCGCTAATCACTCAACCAACGGGACGGCAAAATAACTAGCGTCACCTGGCAGCCCGCTACAATTTTTTTTAAGAATCTTGCGAGAATAAAAAGTACTCCATGTGCTATTCCAGGTCATTATCTAAATGTACGCCAAATTTGGTCCAAATCAGGCCAACTGTTCTGGCGTGATTGAATAATACACCGATCAATACATCCAAATATCTAAACCACCGACCACACAGCCCATAGACACCTAATAATAGGCGAATGACTTGTGTCAACACATCTGACTTATAGTTCCGATGTAAATGTCCACGCGCCAATGAGTAGTGATTGGGTAATCAGTGTCGACCAATCAGATGCTCTGTACATTACTATCTTTCACTGTGGCCTTGAGTTAGCCAATTACGGCGTTGCAACCCCACTTCGTCTTACCTCAGCTAGTTGCCAGAATGCATTCAATACGGAAAATCAAACATTAGCCGTCTATAGGCTGTGTGGTCGGTGATCTAAACTGTCGCATTTATAATATTAGGTAGTGCCTGTAGCGTACAGCCTCGCAAAAAAGGTGAAATTAATTAAATTTGCTATTATCCGCGAACTGTTCTATTTATCCACCGTGATGGTACCGATAAATAGATGTCCGTTTAATAAATGGATGAGACTCACCGATTGTCCGGATAAAAAGAAGACCCCCAGCAGCGCGGCGTACGCGGCAGCAGCGCCAGCGGGGGTTTTTATCCGGACCATCGGTGAGTCTCACCTACCATCATCATATCTACCTGTAACGTAATTTTCATCTAAATCAGCTCAGTAGTTTTTGCGTGATTGAGTAACCAACATCCATCCATCCATCCATTCATACTAACATCCAAACTTTCAAATTAATAATACTAGCTGCAGCGTGCAGCCCGCTGAATTATAAGAGTTTTTGGCAAACCCCGCGAGATCACCTATTTTTCCCGGATAAAATAGCCTATGTGCTATTCCAGGTTATTATCTACCTGTGTGCTAAATTTCATTCAAATTGGTTCAGTAGTTTTTGCGTGATTGAGAGACAAACATCCATAAAAACATCCAAACTTTCGCATTTATAATCTTACTAGCGGCCCGCCCCGGCTTCGCACGGGAATAAAATATACAGCCTATGTCACTTAGTAAAAAAAATGATTAAAATCGATGCAGTACTTTTGATTTATTCATTACTACCCGTGGCCCGCAAACAATTCCCCTTTCCCTATACCATGAAGATTTCCTGCTATCTTTGGAACATCTAAATTCATATAGGTACTACATTTTTAGTTTTTACATTTTTACCTATTTCTGTTACTTTTTCCATTAATATATTACAAAATGTCTTTATATACAACGTTCACAGCTTTCTTGTCATTAGACAATATAAACATGTTTTCTTTAGAGGTTACTGTTGAAAGAGCGACATATAAGTTGACCATGTGAAAAACAGTCAACGCCCAAATCTAAGCCTGCAACGTTGAAGGTTTGACCCTGCGATTTATTAAGGCGAAAAAATGTGTAAATGGTTAACCCTGCGGGCCATCCCTGAAACTTTTCACTAAATAAAGGTATTTTAAGCTCAAAAGAGTAAAAGCTACAAGCATAGATTTTTCAGTTCAATCATCTATTTTGTTAAAAATGGCAGTATTATTAATTTTTGAAAAGCTGTATATTTGAAAACGATGATGGCATTCAACTCAATTTTTGAGATCTAAAATATTGTTTTAGCTAAATAACCGATAGGTTGAAACATTTCGGTGCTATGTCTATAACATTTTATTTTTAATTTTCTTCATCGATAAATCCCAAACAAATTGACCCATTTTGATTAAATTAACGGTATTTGACACAGTTTTTAAAGAACTGAAGCCGATAATATTTTAAGTCAATCGGTAAATTAACTTGAAAGTTGAAAATTATTTAAAAAAAATTAAGTAAGTTTGCTAAGAACAACGTAATTTTAAATTTGAAAAGCTATCAGTTTTGAGAATTAAATTCGATTTTAATTTTTGAAAAAAATTAAAATCGAATTTAATTGAAAATTTTAAAATATCGTAGAACACCAAAAAATTGTTAGTTGAAAAATTTTGAAGCTATGTCGAAGAAACACTTTTTTCAAAATGTTTCATAAACGATTACTCCCAAACGGATTAACCGATTTTGATGCAATTTATGTATTAGACGTAGTTTTTTGAGGAATAGAGCTGAGTATTTTTGTACTCGTTACATAAATCTGGAAGTTATATTAAAAAATACTGTTTCTTTTGGTGTTTTTTCAAATTTTTTTTGTGTTTTTTCAAAATTTCTCAAAATTTTCTGGACAGAATCGGTTCAAATTTTCAGGAAATTTAAGTTAAGCGGAACCCAATCGAATTCCATCAACTGCGTTTCGATTGGTCTAGCCGTTCAAAAGTTATGACGTGTTTACATACACACATACACACACATACACACACACACACACATACGTACATACAGATATACTGACGTCATCGTGAAAATAGTCGGAAAAGATCCTAGGATCTCAAAACGTGGACATCTGGTGAAAACTCGATTTTCGAAAATCGAGGTAAAATCAGTATCTTCCTTATCTACATACGTAATGGGAAATTAAAAACTGGTTTGCTAAATCACGTTTTTTTGCATTGATTATTAAATAACAATTTTACAAAAATTATACGATATACCTGAAGATATTATCTAAGGAATGTGCTAACTTATTACATGATAGAATGTACTTGATCATATAAAATTTCGAAAACAGGCTAAAAATCTTTAAAACAAATAATTTGCTAATACTATTTCTAATCATCCACATGATTTTTATATGGTGATATTTAGTTAAAAAAAAGAATGTACTAAATTTTGATTTTCAGCTGAAGTCCTATATTAACGACGGGTCCCAAGAACAAAATCTTATGGACAGATCAGACTAAATTGGTTTTATAATAAAATTCGCATTAAACACGCATAAAGCTACAAAATACTTTTTATATTTATTGGTATTTTTTTGTGGAAATACTCAAGTGAACATTATCTTATCTACAATGTACTCCCACAAACAAACATATTGTAATTTGGTAATTTTGTAGATACGATTTTGTTCTTGGGACCCGTCTATTTATTTATCCGAAAATTAACACGTTTCCCAGCGGTTTCAGAACACGGCGACCGACCGGTAACCCCGCAACCGCTATGCCCCTGCATTTTAAATTAAATCTGTAATATCTTCGAAAATATTAATTTAAATTACATGCTGTAAACGGCCATATTGCTCTATATTAAATCAGTAATATATTTAAGGTATTTAATTGGATAAGGATTAGTGCTGTATTGCTTAAAATTGCTTCGAAAAAAAGCCATTATTTCTCGTAAAAAGTAAATGACAAAAAATGCTATTGTGGGTTATCCATAAGAGATAGACATATACTATCGCGGAGTTTTCTGTAGACCTTTTTAAGGTGTACAAATACTTAGTACATTATTTTGATAAATCTCGTAGGGTTTAGCCAGCGTTTGCAACGTAAGCGGAAAAAAATATAATTATTTACGACATGACATCAGAAAACTCAAAAATTGCAGTATTTCTCGACTCTATATTGAATGTTATTATACACATAAACCCTCCTCTTTAACCACTCTATCCATCAAAAAAAACCGCATCATAATCCGTTGCGTGGTTTTAAAGATTTAAGCATACATATGGACATAGGGATATAGGGACAGACAAAGAATGCGACTTTGTTTTATACTATATACTAAAACTTTCCTCAAGAATCAATCTATCTATTAAAAAAAACCGCATCAAAATCCGTTGCGTAGTTTTAAATATTTAAGCATACATAGGGACATAAGGACATAGGGATAGACAGAGAAAGCGACTTTGTTTTATACTATGTAATGATGACTAGCGACCTGCCCGCGGTTTCACCCGCGCAGCTTTTGTTCCCGTGGGAATATCGGAAAGGTTTATACATAGTGATAGTGATATATATATATATATATATATATATATATATATATATATATATATATATATATATATCCCTATTTTCCTTGGTCACGACATCACGCCTGAATGGCTGGACCAATTTCGATATTTTTTTTTTTGTTGTGTTTGTAATTGTAAGGAGAAGGTTCTTATAAAAGAAAATATTAAGAAAATTGCGTGGAAAAATAGAAAATTTAAGAAAACTTAACCACCATATAAAGTTTAATGCCATTTTGGCTGCGTGGAAGGACAATCCCGTAGACTTATATAAATTACGTGTCACGTTGTTTGTCCGCTATGGATTCCTAATATGTAGGGTCAGCTAGTATTAATATAGATATTAATATAGATTAATATGGACTAGCTGTAGCGTGCAGCCAGCCCGCTGCATTATAAAAATTATTGGTAAAGCCCGCGGGAAGAACTCATTTTTTCAGAGATAAAAAGTAGCTTATGTGCTATTCCAAGTCATCAACTGCCTGTGTGCCATTTTTCATTTTTTTCATTTTCATTTCATTCATCCAAATTTGTTTAGTAGTTTTGGCGTGATTGAGTAACAAACATCCATCCATCCATCCATCCAAACTCCAAATTTTCGCATTTGCAATATTAATATAGATAATTAATATTGATATAAATATTTACATCTATACTAGTACACGAATAGCGTCTATTTTTATCATTAAATGGAATAGAAGCAGGTGGCTCTCCTGATGGAAAGAGATAACATCGCCTATGGACACCAAAGATGTTAACGGTGAGTGAGGTGTTAATACCACTTGCATAAGTTTAACGTCTACCTTATCCTCCAATCCGGAACTCGACAATAACAAGCATTGATTGCGGCAGATTTAGGTAAGGCGGTAAAACCATATACCCGGGCGAGACGTGACGGAACTCTTCCAACTAGTAATAACGAAGGTAGTGATTCGTATCGTAATCGTTCGCATTTTTGAACTGCCAGGCAGAATGGTAGATGGTCTATTCTTTAAAGAGGCCCAGATAGGGTATTTTTTTTGTCAAATTTCGTGGCAAATTTTCATTTAGCCATTTTGAATTTTTTTATCTAACATTAATTTTTCAATTTAGAAATTATTGTCTGGCTCCTATGTCCTATGTGTATGTCCCACTATAACACGACAACGCCCAGATCGTGATGAAAATTGATATACGATTTATGATAGGTGATAAATTTTTTCTAGTCTCTATGCGGTGTCCTATTAATAGAATATAGATAATTAACAATAGTCACGCAGATAAAGTCGTAGGCTTCTGTCGTTAATTTGATAACGTTATTTTAAAATTAATTTAAAGCAATGCTGAATATACCTGAACCCAAAACGATCTCTTAAATTATTATCCGCGTAATTGTTTTGACAAACATAAATATGAAAGAGTCTGACTAATTTAAAATTAATAACGAAACATTTTAACTGTTACGAAACGGTTATTAAAATATGAATATTCTTAGCTCCCTTTATTATTTCATCCTTATCCGTTTTACAATAAGGTTCAAATACATAAAAAGTTTGTTTAAATGTTACTCAATACACCCCGTGGCTCTCAACGGGTTAATTAATTATTTTCTTTATTAAAACTTAATTAAAATGTAGCAAATGGTGCTTTTCCAGTTGTAGATTGGCCGATAGATATTCCAACTGAATTAATTTGTTCAAGTAATTTACTGGAGGTAAAGGTGCTTGTTTATTGGGCGAGAACCGCTGCGTTTTGACTTTTAAATTGAGATTGCAAATTGAAATGTTTGATGTTACGGTAAAAGGTCTTGTACTTTAGAGTAAAAATGTTAACTTTAAAACATTTCTTTTATATTATTGGATAAAAATTAAACAGAATGTTTTCTTGGCGGAAAGAAATACCCATCGCATATAGACATCATTTATATTAATGGTGAGTTGCTATCTATGTGGCGGAGTCGGAATTTTAAATTAACTTGCTACCTTATCCTCCTTATCCTTATCCAAACTGAAACACAACAGCAAAAACACAGACTTTGTTACAGAAGGAATAGTTACCTATTTCTTCTGTAACAAAGTCGGTGTTTTTTGTTTCTACGAAAACCGGGTCAAGGCGTTATAGAATTCTACCATGTAGTATTTTAAAACTTAGTATTTTGCTCGAAAAGCCTAACGAAGTTAGTTACACTTAGGATCGTCTAATATACTACCTGTTGCCCGCGACTTCGTCCGCGCCAACTTCGTTTACTCCGCACAGCTCCTGCCCGGTAGTTGATAGCGTGATAATATGTAGCCTATATGTTGACCCGACCTGTTAGTAATATTCATGCAAAATTTAAAGTAAATCCATGCAGTACTTTTTGAGCTTACCCCGGACATACATACAGACAAACAGAGAAGAATTTTAAAAACTATATTTTTGGCTTCGATATCGACTGTAGATCACGCCCCAAGTATTCTTTTAAAAAAATATTCAATGTACAGTTTTGACTTTCCTACGATTTTATTATATGTATTATTATATTATATGTATAGAATATAATGTTATTAAGTCATGTGTTTATCGAATACATTGTCCGTATTATTTTCTTTTCGATGATACAAGCAATGTATCTACATAAATAACATTTATAATAATAATTATTATTATTTAATATAATACATTTACACCAGTGGTTCGTGCTAAATTGTCAACTCGCGATGCCATTGTTTCGATTTCACGCATATGATGTGAGGACTTTAAACACACTTCTATTGAATTCAAAAATATTATATTCCACGAAAATGTAGTTGATGATTACATTTTTTTTTATATATCACACTTACACTTGCTTACAAAAATATTTTTAACTTCCTTTCAACCACCCACTTCGTTTGAAAATTCGAATTCAAAACGATGTTATGGTGGTCGAAATAAAAAGGGGGTGATGTTACACTCGGGCGAGGCCATTTTTTATATTATAAGATAATATACAGGCAGATGACTAAACTAATGAAAAGAAACAACCATCATCTATAGACACAGAAGTTATTAATGTCACGTAGCTATTCATGTGACGAGATGGTAATGTCACATCCATAAGTGTATCAGCTGTCTTACCTTAACCCAAAATATGACAGTGACGCTCACTGACGTTATTGCAGCAGAAATAGGTGTGACGTTGCGAAACTTTACCACATACTCGTCACGATTATAGTGATACGTACACGCAATCCTTTTCCTATTACTAACTGTCTGGCAGAATGGGAGATGAGCTATTCTACATAGGGAATAATGTAAAGAAACCATAAACAAATACCATCCTAAAATTCAATAAACAAATGTCATTAGTTTTACACGACAAATATACAGGGAGCTTAACAACGATAAAACTTTTAAAACAATAGAAACGTGTTTGGAGTGAAAAAAGGCGTTTTGTTTGTTTTATGTTAATTTAAAGTAATTTAGAGTTTTATCGTCATGATTAAGGGAGCAGCTAATATTAGAATATATTATACACATGAATATTTCTATACAAGCTGAACAGATGGCTCTTCTGATGGAAAGAGACACCATCACCTACAGACACAAATATATGTTAATGGGAGTCTTTAGTCGATCGGATCAACATTGGCGGGATCCGTGGGTCAAATCGAATTCATGTATTTTGGAATTGGGCGATCGGACCCGCTAACGGATTTTGTATTATGTACAAAAATAAAGGTCGTAACTATTATCTAAAAATTAGAATAAATCACGTAAAAATATCCATTACTATAATACTAATAAGTACCTAGATAGAACTAATCATAGTTAAGATTTTTGCAAATAGTAAATAATGAGGCTATTATCTATACGTATAATAAAATCGTAGGAAAGTCAAAACTGTACATTGAATATTTTTTAAAAGAATACTTGGGGCGTGATCTACAATCGATATCTACAATGGATAGTTTTTAGAATTTTTGTCTGCTTGTCTGTATGTATGTCCGTGGTAAACTCAAAAAGTACTGCATGGATTTACTTCAAATTTTGCCCATTACTAATAGGTCGGGTCAACATATAGGCTACATATTATCACGCTATCACCTACAGGGGAGAAGCTGTGCGAAGTAAACGAAGTCCGCGCGGACGAAGTCGCTGGCAACAGCTAGTAATAGAAATAAAGTTATAAAAATTTACATAAAGATATTAAAATTCTATATAAAATAATTTCGGCTCGCCTGGATATATATTAGGTACCTATTATCCTTACCTATTCTTGCCGTAATAGCGTCAATGCTTGTCATTGTCGTGTTTCGGTTTGGAGGGTTAGTTATCCCAGTAAACTAATGCAAGTTGCATTAACACACAGCCACACAGATGGCAACGCACCATTAATATATTTTCAGCCTTACTAATAAACAAAAGTTATCCACGCGTTTAACATGGTAATAGTTACACAGGGTATAGAGTCTGTATAAGAGTTATACACGCTTTACACAGCATTGCTACCAATAAACAACTTGTAAGCTTGGGTAACTCACTCACCAGACATGGGTAGGTGATGCGTGTAATATCACAAAAGTAATATCACTCGGAAAGGTGATGCACCACTCGGTACAGTTCGGTTAGTGTCGTTTCTGGCCGTATAACATATGATATTATACTACCAAGAGAAGAGTGTGGTGCGCAACGTGCGGGAGATATGCAACGGGCAGTATAACTCAAATAAATCGAATAATACCGAGATCGTTGGTTCGAGCTGGGAGAACGGGTATACAAGTACGTTAAGTATGTTAGAATGATTTGAATTGGAAACGTTTGGTGATAACAATTCTGTTCATATTTGTTGTTAGTAAGATGTACAATCTTACTAATAATAAAAATGAGTACCCTTAGGTATTATGCAATAACTGTTTGAGTTAAGACATTTTAATTGTTCTGTGTGTCGCACGTCGCGTCATTTGTTTTGTGCATCGTGGTCTAGGGGTTAGACTACTCGGCCATACTTGGACCATGAAGTCCTGATCGGGCAAAAGTATTATTGAGGATTTACTCGAAAATCGCCTCTGTGGTCTAATGGTCCAGCGTTGGCGTTGACTATATGAGGTCCCGGGTTCGATACCCGGGTCGGGCACATAAAAAAGTGTTTTTTCAGTTTTCTGATAAACACAAAGTTGCCCGGGATTGGAAAGTGCCCGTTTGGCGATAGGCTTGCCACCAATTACATTTGTGGGACCAAGTATTTTCGGCTAATCGCGGGTGCATTAATTGTTGTACCTCTGCCTACCCCTTCGGGGATACGGGCGTGAAGATACTTTACTCGAAAATCTAAAATCTCAGTAGTAGCTCGGAGTCTGGCGGAATGGTGTGCCAACCAAGAAACTGGTGAATCGTGGAGAACTAAAAGTCTACAAACGTTTGGTTTATTTTGCTTACCCTACATAGGTACCGGCGTGATGATACTTTTAAATCAGGTACCTACATGACGAATTGAAAATGTAATTACGATTAATATAATCGTAATGTTATAATAAAACTTTCAATGAGACTAAAATTATTAGTCAGTTTAATCATCAATTATTATGGTATTCTGGTCCGGAAAGAAATATATGCTCAGTATAATGACTCGTAGTTCGCACAAAAAAGCGATGCATACATCACATGCAACGCAAGACACTAAATGCTACTCGAGATGATATTTCCTTAAGGTGATGGATGAGTAATGAGTGATGAGTGATGTTTGCGGGTGATATTATCTTTTCAAAGGTGATATGTGATGTTGCATTACACTTCAAAGTACCGTTTTGCGCATGTCTATCACTCACTCGTTAAACGCGCAATAGTGCCAACATTATATGAAATCTGTTCGGAAACCATTATGCGTGACAGTGTTGTATGAAATAAATAACACTTGAGGTCAAAAAAACTCTTAAATATGTCTTTATAACTTTAAAAAAATACTATTTATTTCACGCAGTATTAAATTATTAATGAAATTTTTGAAATTCAAATAGTTTTTTTTCAAATGTAGATAGCGTGAATTAACGTCTTCATAGCTACAATTTCCGGACGTACGACGAACATCCCCTCCCTCTAACCCTAACTTCAAATATTTACAAACAGGTACCTAACAGCTAAACTCTTACGTAGTCGGTAGTATTGTATACTCTTTGAGCTAAACAGTGAACTTGTTCTACAGAAAAAGCATCGCTTTTTATTGTTATATGTAGAAACTTTATTATTTTTTTATCGTAGGATATCAAACAAGATGATAGCTCCGTTGTTGGAAAGAGACAACTTTTTACTATATACGGCGAATATATTAATGGTGCATTGTTATGGGGTAATACCACATGCATATGGTTACTGGCTACCATACCCTTAAACCGGAACAACACAGTGACAAGCAATAACTCCGGATCAATCCAGGTTTTGTACGATTTGGTTTTCCTTTGAATCCGCTAAGAACCTTTTCCATTAATTATCTCTAATAAATTAAAATAAAGGTAGTCGGTAAATTTATACGTTTGGCATTGCCATCGAGCCGAATGTATAACAACATATCATTTACATATTCGGTGTTCGATAGGCGATGATCCTCTTTCCAGGAGGAGAGCAATCTGCTTATTTGTTTCAAATGATATAAAGAAACATTTTCTGTTAAAAAAGAATATCTTGAATAAGTAAAATGTTATAACAACTAATAAAATAAAAACAAAACCGAATCCATTATTCACGTTTGTTGGCTAACAGCTGATGCACAATGAGCCACCATTTTGATTTTTGCCTTAAACAAGCTTTAAACAAGGGTTTTATGGTGCATAGACCCTGTGTAACTTTCTATGCAAAATTCGATCCCTTATAACAAATATATACACTCTTTGTGTCAAACAGATGTTTATTAGTAGTGTTTTTCTTATGCAAGCGTTATAGTACCTGTATACACTGTGTGAAATATTTTATTAGTAAGACCGTTTGTATTTATAAGCGTTGGGTTTCTCTTTCCACCAGGAGAGCCATCTGCTTGTTTGCTATTTTATAATATAAAAAACCAGTAATATCTAAACCGAACGAAACATTAGTGAAAACTATCACTTAGTAGTCAGTTCGGTAGTTCAGTTCCAGTTTACAAATCTACCTGGCGGACTAATGCGGATTATAATAATAATATCACTGGACAAAATTACATAAATCAATCGAATCCCAAAGTGAGCAATTATATGCTTGTGTTATGGGTTAGGTTAAGGTTTACACTTTGAAACAAAGGTTAGGGAAAGTTTAGATTTTTTTAAAATACAGTTACAGGAGGGTAAGGTAGCCGGTAAACTTATGCATGTGGTATTAGACCTCGCCACAAGATAGCAACGCACCATTAACATCTTTGGTGTCTATAGGCGATGGTTGACTCTTTCCATCAGGAGACCCATCTGCTTGTTTGCTACTTTATGATATATAAAAAAAAATGTAATATGTATTGTTTATTTATCACTCAAATCAATATTCATTTACGTAAGTAATCTGTGATGTGTAACAAAAGAATCAAAAAGATGTCTCTGTAGATACTTGTCCCTAATATCCTGAGAGGTGATTTAAAGAGAGATTACGGGCTTTAGCTATTTGACGAGCCGTAAGACTACCTAATATAGGGCTCAAATACAATTTAAAGGGATTTATGAAACATATCTATTTGTAATAATAGGCTTTAACTAAGAGTATGAGGCAGTTCACCAATACCGTTTCATTCTTTTTTTTCTTTATTTAAAAATAGATTAATATTTATAGAGTTACTAGCTGACCCGGCAAACATTGTTTTGCCATATAAATTATTTAATTAAAAAATAAGGGTTGGTGATAGAAGGGTAAAAATTTAGAGTTGTATATATTTTTCAATGTTGAATCATAAAAAAATAAAAATAAAAATTTTTGTCCATAAAATAAAAAAAAATTTTTAGGGGTGGACAACCCTTAACATTTAGGGGGATGAAAAATAGATGTTGGCCGATTCTCAGACCCACTGAATATGCATACGAAATTTCATCAAAATTGGTCAAGCCGTTTCGGAGGAGTATGGAGACTAACATTGTGACACGAGAATTTTATATATAAGAAGAAAGATTATAAGTTCGGGGTTCCTTTACAAAATGAACCATCCGCCATTCTACCAGAAAGCTCGTAAAACGATTGGTTATATTGTGACTACTAGGTGGTAGAGTTCTGCTTTGTCTCGCCTGGGTATAGGGTACCACTGCCTTACCTGTTCCTGTCCCGATAGCGTCAATGTTTGTCGTTGTTGAGTTCCGGTTTGGAGCGTAAGGTAGTGGATAGACTTATGCATGTGGTATTGTCATCCCGCCAAACGGAGAGCAATGTGTCGTTAAAAACTTTAATCTTTAAAGGCGTTAGGAGAGCCATCTCCTATTCTACTATTTTATGATATTATAAAGTATGCGTAAAAAGTTCTTATTCCGTGAAGACATAATAATCTTAAGCGTCAAGATTGTTTTTGTTCCTTGTAATTAGTGTATTAAAATATTTATTTTATTTTATATTTATACTTTGATACGCTGCGATACTATAGTTATAAAATACATTTCCTTAGATTTATTTGTTTTTTCCTTAGAAATTTTTGGCTTCAAACTGTACAAGCTTAAGGCGAGGTATTTCGACACGCGTCAATTCTATAGAAAATGGATGGCGCGGTATGTTCTGAAACCACTGGGAATGATAATTTTCGGATAAATAAATATAGGACCTCAGCTGAAAACTAAAATTTAGCACATTCTTTTTTGTGTTTAAAACTAAATATCACCATATAAAAATCACGTGGAAGACTAGAAATATTATTAACAAATTATTTGTTTTAGAGATTTTTTAGCCTGTTTTCGGAATTTTATATGATCGAGTAAAGTATATTCTATCATGCAATGAGTTAGCACATTCTTTAGACAATATCTTCAGATATATCGTGTAATTTTTGTAAAATTGTTATTTAACAATTAATACAAAAATCGTGATTTAACAAACCAGTTTTTTCCCGTTTATCGCGATGCCTCGCCTTAAGCGTAAAATTAAAAATGTTAAACTTGTATTTGTTTCAGGAAAAATCATTCAAAAAACATGTCTGTTTACAATTGTATCTTACTGTTAATAGAATTAAC
This sequence comes from Apodemia mormo, assembly GCA_036924255.1. Lineage (NCBI taxonomy): Eukaryota > Metazoa > Arthropoda > Insecta > Lepidoptera > Riodinidae > Apodemia > Apodemia mormo. The sequence goes on along the minus strand of JAUPFN010000003.1, from coordinate 43,766,867 downwards.
TGCTTGTTAACTATCGCATAAATAAAATAATCGAACCGAGCAAATACTGCTAAATATACATTTCTTGTACTTTTGCACTCTTTATTTCAACATTGTCTTTGTTTTCTTTAAAAAGAGTATCTTCACGTATCTCTTCGGGTATCCCTGAAGATATAGGCAGAAGTAGAATCAGTGCACCTCAGAGGTACAATTAGACCTCCTTTAGCCAACACCGATACAGAACCACGAGACTACAGATGCAACTTCATTATTTGTTACCAAAACCGAAATCTCAATAATTGAGTTCCGATGGTATATTTTTGTACAAAAGTAGATTCCTTAAAAAGTCGACTGTGCGTGAACGCGCTAGTACTTCGTAAATTAAAATACATTTATTCACAAACATAATCAAAAATTTTGTATCCGTAATTTCACCAAAAATGATTATTAAATTAAACGCCAGGTGCATTAACTTCAAATTTAAATCTGATAAATGCTTCGTAAACTATTTTTATGGCTCTAAACAGTGTGATGCATAATTAAAATGGTTTGTTTAGTTTAATAGATGTTGGGCCATGTTAATTCCGACTTTGATCAGCAGAGTGCACACCCTCGTGTTTAAGGCAGGCGCGGAACGAAAACGCAATGAACGTCCGAGCGTGCCGCCGCGCCGCTGGCTAGATATGGCGATTATAATTTGTTCCTTACTCAGTAATTACTATTTTATATAAATCTTTTTTAAAAAAGAGGGGGCAAACGGACAGCAGGCTCACCTGATGGTAAGTGATTACCGCCGCCCATAGACAAATACATAACTAGGAGCCTAGTAGTTGCGTTGCCGGGCTTTTAAGAATGACACATTCATCATAGGTCATAGGTCGCTAAGTCGTATCCGTTTTGACAAAAACTGCCCATAACTGCTTCCACGCAGGAGTAGTACGGGGCAAAAAATTCCTCGAGAATTGCACGGTTGTGGATTTCCAGTCATCGAGATGGTGAGGATGAAACTCTGAATTTTGTCGCGATGTGCGATGGTGAAATTCGGCGGCAGAAATTAATCCCATAGTTCTTTGGAACGTTCCTCCTGATAGAGCCGATAAAAGACGCAGAGTGATGCCACAACTCTACGTAACGCCACAGAACCAAACCGATTTGAAATAGCCTTATCATCGACGATTCGAGCCTCGATCGATCGATTTGATCGAGGCATTTAAGTTGAATGCAAATCAAAAGATAGGAGCTGGTACTGAGGAGTCTCCGCTCAAAAACAAGAGCAGTAGGTACTCCATAATATGAGGCCAGATTTGCGTATAAAAGAAGAGTATAAAATTTGGCACAGTTAAAGCTTAAATTGCGGAAAAATACATAAAGAGAAGATTTAGACAGTCCCTACATATGTAAGGACATGTCAATAAATGCATTTTTTATTACATATATGGCTTTAATATGTCCAAACGCTCATATCTAATTAAGATATTTTTTTCATTTTATGTATTTCGCTACTTAAACAGATCGAATAAGAGAACAAGTGTAATAATTACAAACAATAGGTGTCGTAGATGCGGATACTTATCGTTCTGTACGGTGTTTTAAAATGCGCGTTTTAAAATTTAAAACGCCGTATTAGGTGACATGCCTTTATTAATGTATTTTTAATGTTTTTGGGTGGTGATCTTAAGTTGTTTAAGGTATGGTGGTTAAAATGAAATAAGTTGTTGTTTTTCATAAAACATTTATATTTTATGAATTCATCGAATTACGTTTTCAGTGTATAAGGAGGTATGTCCGAATTGTCTGATATGAACGTCAATATAAAAAAAATATACCAGCCGAATTGAGAACCTCCTCCTTTTTTTGAAGTCGGTTAAAAATGGAATAATTTTATCAAATTAGTGTATTGTCATCGGTCCTCGATAAATCTACAAAGTTTGAACGAAATCTGGCCGTTTAAAGTGGGTCAAAATCGCGCCCAAAGAAGTCGGTTACAAACAAACATACAAACATACAGGTGAAGCTAATAAAAAGCGTGTAAAAAGAGTCACATATCAGCTTTTTTGGGAAAATATTAAAAAAAATTAAATACTTAAATACCATATGGACTCCTTAAATCTAATAACTCATTGTAGAAAAAAAATTTTTATAATTATGCATACTATTTCAAGTGAGATTTGAACATAAATTACGCTCTCCTGTAAACCTCAGTTTTTAACATGTTCCTTTATACGCAGGGACCGTCGATAATCGATATACACACTGCATTTATGTGATATACATGATAATATACACACATGTATACTATTTTCTTTACGGATAAAGTCTGCTGTGAAGCTTATAAGAGACTTTCTTGTTTACCTATGATCAAATATCGACAACAGGCGGATCATTAGTTTTATTAAATTACATAAGACTGACAATAATGAAATTTTATCTGTCTACGTTTAAAGTCTTAATCAAATGCAAAGCTTCACAATAATATAAATCCATAATGTAATAGCTTTTATACATGAAAACATATTTTCTATAATACAGAATAAAATGGGTAACATAATCAACTTGATTAAAATGAACCGAATGAAATATATACGTGGTGGAAGCGACCTACAAACCCCAGATAAACAAGCACGCATGAGTGACCGCTTCGTTATGTTAATACCCGTATCTATACTTGCATCTCCCCTTTAATAAAACTCTGTCGCGCATATCCTGGCTTATAGACGAGACGTAAATTATTTTTAAAGTCGAATATGGGATATCCATATATTGTGACTACGTCGTGGTTTAGGGGTTAGCCTATTCGGCTCAGATTATGAATTCCCGGGTTTAATCCCTGGGTCGAGCAAGAGTGTTATTGAGGATTTCAGGTTTTTTCTCGAAAATCCAAAAGCTTAGAGTATGGCGGGTGGAGTGGAGTCCTGTGCTTCGGACGAGCACGTAAAGTCGTCGGTCCCTCCTAGAAATAGTTGATAATCGTTATCAAGTCGTTAAAATGCTGTGACAGACGTACTCTAGAGTTCTATAGTTCCATCCTCACCATGTCTAGAAATCCACAACCGTGCGCTTTTATCGACACTTTTTGCCTCGCACTACTCCTTTGTGGAATCAATTACCCTCGGGGGTGTTTTCGAATGGATACGACTTAGGGACCTTCAAAAAACGAGCTTATTCATTCTTAAAAGGCCGGCAACGCAGCTACAATACCCCCGGTATTGCGAATGTCCATGGGCGGCGGTGATCACTTACCATCAGGTGCACCACCTGCTCGTTTGCCCCCTCTACTATAAAAAAAACTCTGCCTACCATGTAAGGGGACCGGGTGTGATGATGGTAATACATACATTGTGTCGCAGAGCACGTAAAGCTTACGTTATGTTTATAAAACTAGAGTTCAGTAACCGCCCGAGTTTGGTACCACCGCTTAATATATTCTTGCAGCAATAAGCATCAATGCTTATTGTTGTGATCGGGTTTGGAGCCGACAAACTCATGAATGTAGCCATTACCTACCAAAGAGATAGTTACCACATCCAAACAATATCTCTCAAACTAAATAGAATAGAATATAGTTTATTGCATCAAATATTTATTTATTAAGGTTCAATCAAATATTTATTAAGGTCTTAGAATTATATAATGGATCCCACATATTTGATCAGCTACAGCATGCAATATTTAATTTTAATTTAACTTACATCACATTCCGGTTTATCAAAATAACATTAATAATTATTACTAGCAAAAAGCAAAGCTTTGTAAGGGCTCGCTAAGTTATATTAACACCTACCTACCTAGTAATATTCTTAGGAAAGTATTTTTATGCGAATTACATCTTTTAATGTATCATGGACTTTATTTATTATATTCGCATCAAAGGCGTCATCAGGCTTTGTATCTAGGGAGGCGCAGACATTAAAACCAAAATAAAAAATAAAATGTTTCTAAGATAATTTTTTTAGTACTTATGTATAAGAAAAAATCTTTAAAATTTTCTTGATTTATTAAAAACACGATTTCTATAATTATGAATGTTATTTACACAGAACAATTATAAAGGTTATCTACATATTTTACACCATATTTTCTGGTCTACCTATAATATAGTACCTACCTATAATATGTAGCAACTCAAGATCTATCTCGCGCCACCACTTCGCTCTTGAAGACTAATATTGATAGAAATCAATTTTTATGTATGGTAACTTTCTTGTAAAAGAGTTTTCTAGGAAAACCGAGTTTTAAAAGTAAAAGTTTATCTTATAAAGAAAATTTAATTTAATTAACCTTCAAAATTTTTAGAATTTATATTGGACTTACCGCAGGCACGAAGAATTGGCGGTAGAAACACAGCGAATACATTTTTCGAATTTTTCCCTCAGAGAAACTCTCGGGGTTCGATTCCCGGGTCAGGTCAATCAAAAATGTGTTTTTTCAGTTTGCTGATAAAAACGACGTTGCCCGTTATTGGAAAAGTACCCAGTTGGTGATAGACTGGTCACCTATCACTTGTCTGTAATCTGTAAATGATTGCAAGCCATCCCTGAAACTTCCCGCTAAATTACCGTATTTTAAGCTCAAAATAGTAAAAACTGTAAGCATAGGTTTTTTCAGTATAAATATCTATTTTGATAAAAATGGCAGTATATTGATTTTTCAAAAGCTGTATATTTTGGAAACGATGATCGATTTTGATCTTTCAAATAGCATTCAACTCAATTTAATAATTGCTTTAGCTAAAAAATCGGTAGGTTCAAAAATTTCGAAGCAATGTCAAAAACATTTTTTTCAAAAATTTTCGTCATTGATAGATCCCAAACAAATTGACCGATTTTTATCCAATTAACGGTACGTGGCGCAAGTTTTCAAGAAGAAAAGATGATAAGATTTTGAAGTCAATCGGTATATTAACCTGAAAGTTATTTCAAAAATATTAAGTTACTTTGCTAAAGAAGTTTTGATTTTTAAAAGGGCATTCGACGTAATTTTTTTAGTATTAAAATATCGTAGAATACCAAAAAATGATTGGTTGAAATATTTCGAAGTTATGTCGAACAAACAATTTTTTCAAAATTTTCGTCAACGATTACTTCCAACCGAATAAACTGATTTTGCCGCAATTTATGCATAAGACGTAATTTTTTGAGGAATAGAGCTGATTAGTTTTTGTGCTCAATCGGTACATTAATCTGGAAGTTATTTAAAAAAATTCTGTTTCGCCACCATTTTTTTTGGGTTTTTTCAAAATTTCTCAAAATCTTTTGGGCCCATTTGGTTCAAATTTTCAGGAAATATAAGTTAAGCGGAATCCAATCGAATGTTATCAACCGCGTTTCGATCGGTTCAGGCGTTCAAAACTTATGAGTTGTTGACACACACACGCACGCACGCACGCACGCACGCACGCACACACGCACGCATCCACGCACGCACGCACGCACGCACACACACACATACATACATACAGACATACTGAAGTCATCGCAAAAGTAGTCGAAAATGGTTCCTAATACCACAAAACGTGGACATATGGTGAAAACTCCATTTTTGAAAATCGGAGCAAAATCAGTAACCTCCCTATCTACATACGTAGTGGGAGGTTAAAAAGTACAAGTGTTTTAATAGATTAATATTGTATTAAAATGAAGTGAATGAAAATGAATTAAATGAAATAAAACTACCACGCCAAAGCTTAAACCTAAAAGTGCAATATTTTTTCAGTAAAATGTACCACTGAAGGGCACAGATCGTCGCCTAGTGTAGCTTTGTAGCATTTTAACCCGTTAGTTTTATAATAGATGGCGTTAGCAGTAATAAAATTCTAATACAAAATGTATCTTCTATTTTTTAATGTTTATGAAATAGCATTTTAATGGTAGATAACATATCTAGACATGAATTTAAACCACCACGTCAAAGCTCAAACCTAAAAGTGTGATACTTTTTCAATAAAATATACCACAAACGTGCATAGAAAGTGGCTTAGTGTAGGGCTTGCTTCGCTCGCCCTAATAATCTCCATTTAACGTTAATTTCATCGAAGGCTACAAAATATTAATCTATACATATTATAAAATCGTAGGAAAGTCAAAACTGTACATTGAATATTTTTTTAAAAGAATACTTGGGGCTTGATTTACAATCGATATCGAAGCCAAAAATATAGTTTTTAGAATTTTTGTCTGTTTATCTGTTTGTCTGTTTGTCTGTATGTATGTCCGGGGTAAACTCAAAAAGTACTGCATGGATTTGCTTCAAAATTTGCATGAATATTACTAATAGGTCGGGTCAACATATGGGCTACATATTATCACGCTATCACCTACGGGGGTGGTGCTGTGTGGAGTAAACGAAGTCCGTGCGGACGAAGTCGCTGGCAACAGCTAGTTATAATAATAAAATAAATGTCAAAAATGGTCAGAACTTACATACTAATAAATGATTTATAACTAAAATACCCAGTGTTGATACGGGCCCCCTTTGAAGAACATCCGCTGCTCTGCTAGTAAGAGGCTAACGATTGTCTATGTGAGTCACTTACACTACAGAGTGCTAAGTGTGAGTTTTTCTTTTAGCATTCGATCGTGAGCGCGTTTCGAGTTCACTAGGAATTTGTATGTGATTTATATAGCGCCACCTATTGGTAAACCGGTTTCTCACGTTTACCACTAGGTGGCGCTGTACAAATCACATACAAATTCCTAGTAAACTCCAAACGCGCTCACGATCGAATGCGAAAAGAAAAACTCACACTTAGCTCTCAGAATACCTTATCCTTTAAACCGGACACGATATCATGCGCACCAACACGTACATTTAAAACGTTGATACCAACCACGGGCGGTTTCGGAACTATTTTTACTGTATTAATCCAGGTTCCCTTTGAAAATAGACCATCTAGCATTCTGCCAAGCAATTCCTAAAAGCGACCAATTGGCTATACGTGTCAATATGCATGTGGCATTAGACCTCGCCACAAGATAGCAACGCACTATTAACACATTTGGTGTCTATAGGAGATGGATCACTCTTTCCTTCAGGAGAGCCATCTGCTTGTTTGCTATGTTATGATATAAAAAAACTATCATCATGGCTACTAGGTGGTAGGGTTTTGTGTTTTCTCGAACGGGTCTGATACTATCGCCTTACCTATTCCGGCCGCAACAGCGTCAGTGCTTATCCGACAGGATAAGGTAGCTTCACATAGATATGAATTTTCTTAACGTCCCTAACCAATGCACCCACGATTAGCCGAAGATACTTAGTCCCAAATGGGATAGGTTAGGTTACGCCTCTGCGTTCTAGTTGTCCAGTGTCAGTTTTGACCACATGAGCACAGTATACTGGAGACTAACAGTAGTCAATCTACATACATGTGATATTCGAGCAACGCACACATAGACACCTCTCACGGACGCGATATCTCAGAGTGCTAAGTGTGAGTTTTTCTTTTCGCATTCGATCGTGAGCGCGTTCCGAGTTTACTAGGAATTTGTATGTGATTTGTACATCGCCACCTAGTGGTAAACTGGTTTCTCACGTTTACCACTAGGTGGCGCTGTACAAATCACATACAAATTCCTAGTAAACTCGGAACGCGCTCACGATCGAATGCGAAAGAAAAACTCACACTTAGCACTCAGAATGGATCGGGACAGTTTTTTCCGCACAAGTCCGAGATATCGCGTTCGGGGAGGTGTCTATGTGTGCTATGCTCGAATATTACCTGTATGTAACATTGACTTCTGTTCTCTTAGTCTCTTAGTCTTAGTCTGTTAGTCTCTAAGTATTCTGTCACATGAGGTCCTGGGTTCGATTCCCGGTAAATATATGTTTTTTTTTTCAGTTTTCTGATAAAAACAACGTTTCCCAGAATTGGATAAGTACCCAGTTGGCGATAGGCTATAATATATAATATAATATACAGATATGCTTATTTACATGTAGCCAATTCATAATTTTATTACAATGATGATGAATAATTTTATTACAATCGCCTCTATGGTCTAGTGGTCCCATGTCGGAGTTGACCACATTAGATCCCAGGTTAATTCCTGGTCTGGGGAAGATGTTTGAAAAAAGAATAACTGACAGAGTTGCAGGCAAAATAATTTAATTCATCAAGAGGAATTGAATGTTAAATAAATAAGTTTTAAGTTTTAACCATGCATAATTATTGATATTACCCAGTCATATTTCGCAACATTTTAAACATGTTAGTCATAGGATTATTTTTCAATATGTCTTCTAACATACTTTTAAACATGTCTTCTGAAGTACTATTACCGCTTCGTTTGGTATGTGTTATTGAACTGTTTATGTGCTGACTAAAGCAGGCGACGACCAAAAACACCACTATTAGATTCTGAAACCATTAAATTGTATTTTAATAATATATAAATGTGCTCTTGTATATCATTAGATAGCAAATAAGCCGATGGCTTTGCTGATGAAATTTGAAACTATCATCTATAGACGATTCAATAATTTATTCAACGCGGGGCAAATTTCAATAGAGATTTTCCCGGTGTTGGTTCCGGTCTTCTTTGTAGAATAAACCAACTGGCGTTCTGCCAGGCAGGTCGTAAAAGGCGACCGATTGGCTATGCGAGTCACTACCATCGTGGCTACTAGGTGGTAGAGTTCTGCATTATCTCGCCCGGGTCTGGTACCACTGCCTTACATATTCCTGCCGCAATAGTGTCAATGCTTACCACTGTGGTGTTCCGGTTTGGAGGGTAAGGTAGCCGGTAAACTTATACATGTGGCAATAGACCTCGCCACAAGATAGCAACGCACCATTAACATCTTTGATGTCTATAGGCGATGCTTGACTCTTTCCATCGGGAGACCCATAGTATTCTTTTAAAGAAATATTCCATGTACAGTTTTGACTTTCCTACGATTTTATTATATGTACTAGCTGTTGCCCACGACTTTGTTCGCGCGGACTTCGTTTACTCCGCACAGCTCCTCCCCCGTAGGTGATAGCGTGATAATATGTAGCCTATATGTTGACCCAACCAGTTAGTAAATTTATGCAAAATTTTAAGTAAATCCATGCAGTACTTTTTGAGTTTACCCCGGACATACATACAGACAAACAGACAGACAGACAAAAATTCTAAAAACTATATTTTTGGCTTCGATATCGATTGTAAATCCCGCCCCAAGTATTCTTTTAAAAAAATATTCAATGTACAGTTTAGACCTTCCTACGATTTTATTATATGTATATAGATTAATATATACTTAATTTAATATATATCCTAATAATAATTAAATATAATATTATAAATGCGAATTTTTGTGAGTATGTATGTATGGATGTTTGTTACTGTTTCACGCAAATACTACTAAACCGATTACAATGAAATTTGGTATGTAGGTAGCTGAAGACCCAGAATAACACATAGGCTACTTTTTATCTCGGAAAAATAAAGTGATCCCGCGGGATTCACAAAAAACTTTTATAATGCAGCGGGCTGCATGTTCCAGCTAGTATTATTATAAATGTGAAAGTTTGGATGTTTGGATGGATGTTTGTTACTCAATCACGCAAAAACTACTAAACAGATTTGAATAAAATTTAGCACACAGATAGATGATGGCCTGGAATAGCACATAGGCTACTTTTTATCCCAGAAAAATTAGGTGACCCCGCGGTATTCGCCGAAAACTTGCCGAAAAATGCAACGGGCTGCACGCGGCAGCTAGTAATATTACAAATGCGAAAGTTTGGATGTTTGGATGGATGGATGTTTGTTACTCAATCACGCAAAAATTACAGAACGGATTTGAATTAAATTTGGCACACCGGTAGATGATGACCTAGAATAGTACATAAGTTACTTTTTATCCCGGAATAATTAGGTGATCCCGCAGATTCACCAAAAACTTTTACGATGTAGCAGCGGGCTGCATGCTGCAGCTAGTAATATTTAAATACAAGCTGACCAGTGCGAAGATTTTGCATGGCGCCATCTACCTTTTTCCAAGTATAAAAGATTATAGAAAACACTATTAAGATGTTTGATGTGTCACCCACGGATGGCGCTCTTATAAAAATTATATTTAATTATTTTTTATTAACAAAAAGACTTTTTTCGAATTTTTTCATATTTTTCGTCCAAAGTCATTGATATAAAAAACCCAAGATGCACTATCAGTGTCGCAAAAACGTCCTCTAAAAATGAGCGCACAATTTAAAATTGTGCGCTCATTTCAAATAGAATCGCTTCGATCGCGACACTGTCAACTTTATTACTTTTTGTACATTGCTTTTTAAAATCAACCATAAGTCTTGCTTTTAAGGTGCAAAAACATATGTTTTTGCCATATCTGTAACTACTTATGTGAAATTAGGGACAGTTTTGAGTGTCAGTTTTGTTCGGGACTGTGCATCTTGGGTTTTTCATATCAATGCCCAAAGTAGAAAACGTAAGCATTAACTGGGTATTTTTTTATTTTTTTTTTTCGAAGTAGTTAAAGAGATCGAGCCACTCCAGGAAAAAACAATCTTTAGAAATAATATATATAATGCAATACATTTTTATATCATTACATAGCACACTCGGTGGCTTTCCCGATTAAATTTGAAACCATCGTCTATAGACACAAATAATGTTAACTGTTTATTGCTATCCGTGTGGCGGAATGGCAATGCCACATGCATAAGTCTACCAGCTACCTTACCCTCCAAACCGGAACACTACCATGACAAGCATTAACGCTATATCGGCAGGAATAGTTAAAGGTTATGTCAAGACTATATGGAACTCTACCACGTAGTAGTCACGATGGTAGTGACATGTATAGCCAATCGATCGCCTTTTACGACCTGCTTGGCAGAACGGCAGTTGGTGTATTCTTCAAAGGAGCCCGGACTAACACGGAGAAGCCCGCACCCGGGGGAGTTTTTTATACAATCCTTCACTTCACTAGCAGCATTATAAATGCACTAATACTTTCCTTTAGTTTTTATTTCATGATACTGTAAATTTGAAAGATTGGTCAACGGTAAAAGCATGATATGAGAGTACCATGTTTTACTCAAATACTACAACACTGTCTTATTAATTATTCATACTATCACAACGGTACTTAATTTTTTAGGGTTCCGTACGTAAAGGTAAAAACGGAACCCTATTACTAAGTCTCCGCTCTGTCTATCCATCTGTCTGTCACCAGGCTATATCTCATAAACCGTGACAGCTGGAAAGCTGAAATTTTTACAAATTATGTATTTCTGTTGGCGCTATAATAACGAATAATAAAAATAAAAATGTGTGAACGGTTGACCCTACAGGCCATCCCTGAAACTTCTCGCTAAATTAATACATTATAAGCTCAAAAGAGAAAAAACTATAAGCATAGATTTTTTCAGTTGAAACATCTATTTTATTAAAACGGCAGTATATTGATTTTTGAAAAGCTGTATATTTTGGAAACGATGATTGAGTTTGATCTTTCGAATGACATTCAACTCAATTTTTGAAATCCAAAATATCGCTTTAGCTAAATAATCAAAACATTTTTTCAAAAAGTTTCGTCATTGAATAATCCGAAACAAATTGACCGATTTTCATTCAATTAACACTATTTGACGCAATTTTTAAAGGAAAAAGCTAATAAGATTTTTACGTCAACCGGTGTATTAACCTGAAAGTTATTTCAAAAATATTAAATAAATTTGCTAAAAACAACGTAATTTTAATAATTGAAAGCTGTATCTTTTGAAAATTAGATTCGATTTTGATTTGAGAAAAGATTTGTCCGCGAATTCGACGTAGTTTGTTTTAGAACTAAAATATTGTAGAATACCAAAAAATGATTGATTGAAAAATTTCGAAGTTATGTCGAAATAACACTTTTTTCAAAAATTTTTGTCAGCGTCTTCTCCCAAACGGATAAACCGATTTTGATGCAATTTAGGCATTAGACGTAATTTTTTGAAGAATAAAGCTGATTAGTTTTGTGCTCAATCGTTACATTAATCTAGAAATTATATTAAAAAAATACTGTTTCGCCACAATTTTTTTGGAGGTTTTTTCAAAATTTTCCAAAATCTCCTAGGCCAATTTGGTTCAAATTTTCAAGAAGTCTAAGTTGAATCCGATCGAATGCCATCAACTACGTTTCGATCGGTCCAGCCGTTCAAAAGTCATGAGATGTTTACATACACACACACACATACATACAGACATACTGACGTCACCGCGAAAATAGTCGGAACAGGTTCCTAGAACCTCAAAACGTGGAGATCTAGTGAAAACTCGATTTTTGAAAATCGGGGCAAACAATAAACGTGTTTTTTTATATAGAAAAAAGGGGCAAACGAACAGGAGGCTCACCTGATGGTAAGTGATTACCACCGTCCATGGACAGCCACATCACCAAAGGTCTTGCAGCTGCGTTGCCGGCCCCATTTTTTGCTCAATATTAATAACGGTAACAGATAGACGTTTAAAATTTTCACAGAATATTTGGTTATATATTACCTTTCAAAATAAATAATTTAAAAAAATATTAATCCCATCCCATATTAATCCAATCCCAGTAAATATTAATCCCATACAACAAACGTAAGCAATTTTTTATTCGATCTTAATAAACAAGTAGAAACTTGAATAGCGATAGTACGGAACCGTTCATGCGCGAGTCGCACTTGGCCGATTTTTTCAGTATCTGCAGGAGCAAGTGGCATAGCTGATAGAAAGCGGCACCACTGATAATGAACCGGCTTCTGAGAATGTTTGTTATTGACCCTTCTACTAGGTGGTAGAGTTCTGCATCGGCTCGACCGGGTCTGGTACCACCGACTTACCTATAATTCCTGCCGCGATAGCGTCAGTGCTAGTCACTGTCGTGTTCCGGTTTGGAGGGTAAGGTAGCCGGTAAACTTATACGTGTGGCATTAGACCTCGAAACAAGATAGCAATGCACCATTAATATCTTTGGTGTCCATAGGCGATGATTGACTCTTTCCATCAGGAGACTCATCTGCTTGTTTGCTATCTTGTGATATAAAAAAAATCTCTTAAAAATTATATTAATAAAGCTGCTTGAAAAAACCATGAGCTCTTCTAGCATATGATTGTTCGTATAAAGAAGGCATGAGCAAATCAGAGTCGTAGATGACCAATCTTCAATTGGATGTAGATAGAATCTCTTACTGCAGCGTATAGTTCGATGGCATAACTTTGATACCTGCCCTAAATTTACTAAGTTATCAGAAAACTTCCCATTAAACAGTCGGTAGAACCACAGTATACTGGAGACTATCAGTAGTCAATCTACATACATGTGATATTCAAGTAACGCACACATAGACACCTCTCACGGACGCAATATCTCGGAATGGTTCGGAACAGTTGTTCCGCACCAGCCCGAGATATCGCGTCCGTGAGAGGTGTCTATGTGGGCTATGCTCGAATATTACTTGTATGTAACATTGACTTCTGTTAGTCTCTAAGTATTCTGTGGTAGAACATAGAGATCCAATGTCTCTCCGGAGACTAAGTGATCCAAGACGTAGTACAGTCGTCAAGCGTAATATTGCCGACATGCCGTACGTTGAATTTTATCAAATTAAAGGGTTGAATACTGAGGTTCTCCGGCCTAAAGGCGTGAACAATAATCATGTGTGGTCAATTGCAACAAGCAGATGTTTCTCCTGATGGAAAGAGTCAACAATCCCCTACAGATACCAAAGATGTTAATGATGGGCTGCTATGTTGTGGCGAGGTCTAACGCCACATGTATAAGTTTACCGGCTGCCTTACGCTCCAAACCGCAACAACAGTGACAAGCTCTAACGCTATTGCGACAGGAATAGGTAAGGCGATGGTACCAATACCTCCCCCGTATGCAATACAATGCAGAAATCTACCACCCAGTAGCCACTATGATAGTGACTCGCATAGCCAATCGGCCGCCTTTTATGACCTGCCTAGCAGGACGACAGTTGGCCCATTCTTCAAAGGACCCGGGTCAACAGGGGGAAATCATGAAAATAATTAAAAGTCCCTACAGTTTTAGTAAAATTATTCAAACAAATTGATTAAAGTACCTTTAAGAGACACAAAAATAAATAATTCATCCACTAAATTGCAGCAAATTATAATATGAACAAAATAAAAATGTCAAATTTGTCTTACCTTCGAAACCATTTCGAATAATTGTTTATACAGTTCAAAATACATTCCTTATATACGAAAAATTCATGTCAATCTAGAGTCATAAAAATTGGAGACGAGTTATTAAGAGAACATTGCACTTGTAACGAAGTCACATTAATTTTATTATCATTTAATGTTGTAGTTTTATTCTTATATGTTTTCTGGAAGTAGGGTGTATGTTTGTATGTAGACGAGCGAGGAAATGAATCAGCTCTACAATACATGTTGGTGGCGAGTCTCTTTAAAAAATCCTTTAGGCTTTCCTCTAGGTCACGTTTCATAACGTCATTTGTGATGTACCTCGGAGCATTGGTGTCGTACGCAGGGTCATGTTTTTCTTCTGTTGTAGTATCTGACGGCGGTCTTGAGCAGTGAATTGGTAGCAAGTGGCTGCTGCATAGGTGAGCCTCGGTCTGATGTAGGTATTGTAAAGATATTCCTAATTTGATCTTAACTTAAGTAACACACTCTCATACACACACATATATATATATATATATATATATATATATATATATATATATATATATACATATATATATATATATATATATATATATATATATATATATATATATATATATATATATATATATATATATATATATATATATATATATATATATATATATATATATACACTCTGTTAGTGTAAACACCGTTATCCTTGAAACCAGAGGTTTGGTTTTACTTATAGAACGTAAATTCAATGAAAAAAAAAATTTTAGGACGGAGCGCGGAAATATTGCGGAATAGGTAGTGTGTAGGTAGTTAAAACGGACGGCCAGTGCAGCAGGTTAGCGCCCCTTGCGCATAGTATCCATGAATTTACAGACGTTATTATATTTATAAAAGAATACGGTCTTACATTAAAGAGAAAAAGAAAATAACGTTTTTTTAATTTTTAAATTCACATAAACATATTAATAATAATTAAGTCAACTACCTATCGTTTAAGTGACAAGGGTGTTTATCCTTACAGCCTGTACATATATATATATATATATATATATATATATATATATATATATATATATATATATATATATATATATATATATATATATATATATATATATATATATATATATATAAAGTTTTGCACTTCTAGCTAATCGGAAATATTTGAATTTCGAATGTTATATTTTTAAAACGTTGCAACCTTCTTAGTAATTAAAAAAAACAATTGACGGGAAATGCCGTGCCGCCGCAACGTAATGTGGTTACTGTTAAGCGGTTAATTGAAGAAAACCTCCGGATTACCAATGAGACAATTGCTAGAAAAAGTTCGCGAAAAACGACCCAAAAGCCGCATTCTCCTCCACCATGATAACGCTTCTTCACACACGGCCAACAAAACAAAGTCATATTTAACTTCCGAAAAAATATATCTCGTCACTCATACTGCGCATAGCCCCGACCTAGCACCCTGTGATTTCTGTATTTTCCCCAAAATCAAAGATTTGATGAGAGGGTTTACTTTTACCTACTCCGAAGAGGCAGCACGTAGAAAACGTGCCTTCAGATCTGTGGTCCTCCTGTTTTAAAAATGGTTCGAATGCATGAAAAACGTTTAAAATGTAAAGGAGATTATTTTGAAAAGCAATAAATATAAGATATTGGGTATAACATGTTGTTTTTTCAAAGTTACGCAAAACTTATAGTGTGACCTACGTATCATCCAAATCGTTTCTATCGTTTATACGTGATTGAGTAACAAACATCCATCCAAATATTCAAAATTTCGCATTTATAATACTAGCTGTACCGTACAGCCCGCTGCATTATACCGGTTTTTGGCGAATCCTGCGGAAACAACTCATTTTTCCGGAATAAAAAGTAGCCTATGTGCTATTTCAGATTAATCCGCCGGTGTGTCAAATTTTATTCAAATCCATTCAGTAGTTTTTGCGTCTTTGTGTAACAAACATCCATCCAAACTTTCGCATTTATAATATTAATATAGATTAAAAAAGATTACATTCTTACTCTAGGTGTACTTTAGTCTTCATTACTTAAAACTTATTTATCTGTTAATTTACCTCAAAGTTATTACGTTACTGATCTCCTGGTATTCAATTCCTCAGCACGTACCTTAAGCTTAAATAATGTCAACGTAATTATAAACCTTGCCTTGGGCTATGAAGATTTCGCATTAAACGTAATTTCGCCAGATCTTGTTAATTGACTGAATCTACAAGCAGATAAGGTGGGTTTGGCCTTCAGTAAGTGTTGATTTAAACCCTAGCAGTTCAAAGCAATTTCAAGTATCAAATTTGTACATAAAAGTATGTAATAGTCTGATATTTATTGAAAAAAATGAATTATTTGTCTAAACTCTACTCATTTATCATTTTCAATTTATTTATGTGTTTTATAGGCGAGTCAAAACAGATTCTCCCGATAGCTAAAGATAACCATTACCTATGTACTCCAAAAGGTGACAAGCACTGACCAAACCTGGGTGAGATGTTGGAGAACTCTATTACATTGTAGTCACGATTTGGCACTAGTTTTCCATTTACTACTTTTGTTATTAAATGTAAAGGTATATAAAATCATAATAGATGGCTTGCAGAGTCAACCGTTTTCCAAATTTTTACTTTCCACTTTAAAGTGATTACGCTTTTCATTTTATTTATTTTAACATATAATACATATTGTGTTGATTAAACAATAATTGTCTTAAATCCAAATGCCTATCTGTATACACACATTGCATTGTTTCCTTGTGTAAATAGCTCCAAGCTACAAGCTCGCCTTGCTTTGTTTATTTTCACAAACATTTCTACGTACGTATGTGTTAACGAATATATAATTGAAATATCCGCGCCGTTATAGGTCGAATGTGATAAATATATAGTTTGCACTAACGGATATAGTTCGCATAACAGACACAGCACACATGCTACTTTTAGCATCCAAATCGCGCATTTTAGCGATTACATCGATAATGCATCGCGTTTTAGCGACTCTGCGTTCTAAGACAACATTCAAATCGCGCGGTTTAGCAATTGCAATTTGCATCGATGCTGCGTCCCGATTTTGCTACTTCCTGCGTCCAAACGCGGCATCATTGTCGCGCGTTTTAACTACTGCTCCGATACTAGACCGAGTTGGCAGTAGTGTTGCCGTTCGATAGTCGACTATCGATTACTTGCCGATTTGTAAAAGAATTGTTTACTTTTACAAATTCATTTATAAATTTCACACTATCTTTCTTTTTTCATGTAAAACTGTAACAAAAACCCAAGTTTGTAGCAATATAAAAAATATACTGATCTAAATTTATGGTCTTCATTTAATTGCTGTTAAAAAGCTGTTAAAACATACTGTACTGCAAATTGGCAAACTATCAATAGTCGATTATATTTTTTATTGTCATAAGATAGCAAACAAGTAATGATTATCCTGTTGGAAAGAGACCAAAGATATTGTGTGGTGGGATGGCAATATCAAATGCATAAGTCTGTCGGCTACCTGATCCTCCAAACCGGAACAGGACAACGACAAGCACTGACGCTAGTGCGACAGGAATAAGTAAGGCGGTGCGGTGGTACCAAATGTCTGGGCTAGACAATGCAAAAACTCTACCACCTAGTATTTACGAGCAACTACACTATTGTTATCACGACACCTATTTAATAGTATGTATACAGTGTGTAAAGAAAACCCTGTCGAATAATTAGAGGTGTTATTTGGTACCGTACTACAGGTACATATGTGTAATTATTTTATGGATATTAATTAATTACTTTTCCCAATAAAAAAAGTAATCTTAAATGGTATTTTCATACATTAATTATGACAACACCTACAAATAAGTAAATTCTCTTATCAGAGAATGCCGCGCAAGTCGGATGCTACCGAAGGATACGTGGCGCGTGTGCGGCGCGTTTAAAGTTCCTTTGTAAAAAGCCGAAAAACGATAATCGCGCCTTCGTGCGGTGTTTGTGCGAAATCCGTCAAAGCGAAACAATGAAACAAACAGCGACAAGGTGTTGTCATGTTTAAAATATTTGCTTAACTCTAGGGAAATATAAGTAAAAATACGATATCTTTTTTATTTTCACAAATAAAGTCATTTTAAAATTTTTTTTCAGTAATGCCTTTGACCAACCGATATGCCTCTTTCGGATCGGGCAGGGTTTTCTTTACAGACTGTATAACTTTTTCAAATAAAATCTTTCCCATTATTGTCTTTTTCAAACTTTTTCAAATAAAATCTTTCCCATTATATGTCTTCGCAACCGTCGTATGTGTACCTATGAAGAGGAAGTATGTGTATGTGTATGTGTATTAATTTGGAGAAAGCAAGACAAGCCTGCAACGATCATGATGTATAACACTCTTATAATAAACTGTTCTCTCCGCCTACCCCGTAAGGGATCTTGCGTGAAGATATGTATGCATAAAAACGGAGAATTACGGAGATTAATTTTAATCAATGACCTAGAAGAATTTTCATAGTAAAACACTTCCTAAATTCAATATTCGACAAAATCGTTAGAGCCATTTCGGAGAAACCGATTACATATCACTACATAGGGTAAAACCCCATTCCCCGTGTTGGTTCCGGGCTCCTTTGAAGAAAAGACCAACTGCTGTTCTGCCAGGCAGGTCGTAAAAGGCGACCGATTGGCTATACGAGTCACTACATTCGTGGCTACTAGGTGGTAGAGTTCTGCATTGTCTCGTCCGGGTCTGGTACCACCGCCGTACCTATTCCTGCCGCAATAGCGTCAGCGCTTGTCACTGTCGAGTTCCGGTTTGGAGGGTAAGGTAGCCGGTAAACTTATGCATGTGGCATGAGACCTCGTACAAGATAGCAACGCACCATTAACATATTTGGTGTCTATACGCGATGGTTGACTCTTTCCTTCAGGAGACCCATCTGCTTGTTTGCTATCTTATAATATAAAAGAAAAACAAAGTCGCTTTCTCTGTCTGTCCCTATGTCCCTATATAATATATCACTATATTTTTTAATAGATAGATTAATTCTTGAGGGAGGTTTTAGTATATAAACCTTTCCGATATTCCCACGGGAACAAAAGCTACGCGGGTGAAACCGCGGGCAGGTCGCTAGTAAATAATAATAATAATAATAATAATTCACGGGACAAATTACACTTACTGATCTAACCCCAAAGTAAGCAAATTATTTGCTTGTGTTATGGGTGTTAGTCAACCGTACTAGTACATAGAAATACATAAATAATAATAATATAAATAAATATACACGGGACAAATTACTAATACATAGAAATACATATATAAATACTAGAATATATATAATAAACACCCAAACCCGGAAATACAAACATTTATGCTCATCACGCAAATGCTTGTCCGTCGGGGATCGAACCCGAGCCTCGTTGATTGCGTAGTCAGAGTCTCTAACCACTCGACCAACGGGGCGGTCATAAATATAAAAAAAGCTCGTTTAAAGTATAAGATTTAAAAAAATTAAACAAGACAACAGATGGGAATTCATTACCAACAAAAAGATGCAAAGGAGTCTATTCTCAAAATTATAATTGCAAAAGATATTTAGAAATTCAAAGATACAGAGACTTTCCGATTCACCACAATTAATAGTCGGCTGTCGCAATGGCTGTTTTTATATCATAAAATAGCAAATGGCTCTCTTGATGGAAAGAGGCAACCATCGGCTATAGACACCAAAAATGTCAATAGTGCATTGGCAACTTTGTGGCAGGGTCTTCATGAAACAAGCATAAGTTACCTTACTGTCCAAACCGGAACACGATAGTGAGAAGCACTGAAGCTACTGCGGCAGGAATAGATAAGGCGGTCTATTTTTCAAAGGGGCCCGAACCAACACTAAGTATATACCCGGTCCTAAACGGATCCCCATTGACGCATTAAACTACCTTATTTTACCTTCACTTTTATTCGTTTAGTATAAGCGATAACCGGAATCGATAGCTTTAGGTGCTTTTTTTATATCATAAGATAGCAAACAAGCAGATGGGTCTCCTGATGGAAAGAGTCAACCATCGCCTATAGACACCAAAGATGTTAATGGTGCGTTGCTATCTTGTGGCGAGGTCTAATGCCACATGCATAAGTTTACCGGCTACCTTACCCTCCAAACCGGAACACGACAGTGACTAGCACTGACGCTATTGCGGCAGGAATAAGTAAGGTGATACCAGACTCGGTCGAGCCGATGCAGAACTCTACCACGTAGTAAATCCAAGGCAACGGGTGTTAACACACCACTACTAGATTTTGATCGATTTGAGTTATTCAGGAAAAAACTTGAAAAAACACTTTTGCCCGAACTTGGGATCGAAACCGAGACTTAATGATATATAATATATTATTTTATTAACACATTCATGAATGTATTCGCAAAATAGTTGAAAACCCAGTAGATGTCACTACAACAAATCTTTAAAAAAAAAACAGTATCTTCACGCCCATATCCCCGAAGGGGTAGGCAGAGCTACAACAAGTGCACCCACGATTAGCCGAAGATACTTGGTCCCACAAATGTGATAGGTAGCAAGCCTATCGCCAACCGGGCACTTTCCAATCCCGGGCAACTTTGTGTTTCTCAGAAAACTGAAAAAACACTTTTTTTTTAAAGTGCCTTACCCGGGAATCGAACCCGGGGCCTCATGTGGTCAACGCCAACGCTGAACCACTAGATCACAGAGGCGATACTCTTTCTTAAATCTTTTTTTATACATTGTTAAATAGTAAACAAGCAGATGGCTCTCCTGCTGGAAAGCGAAACCATCACTTATCGACTCCACATATTAATCCTTTAAACGAGCAATTCTTGTATTTATATAATTAGAATCTCGGAATCGGCTCCAACGATTTTCATGAAAGTCACAAATTAGGGGCTTTTCGGGTCAAGGAATCGATTTATCAAGGTTCCAGGTCCAAGAAAAGCTCGGTTCCCAAGATATGGGTATGTGAAAAACCGAGCAAAGCTCGGTCAACCAGGTACAGAAAAAAAAATTATATATTCTATAGAAATCGATTTATCAAGATTCAAGGTCCAAGAAAAGATCGGTTCCAAAAATATGTGAAAAACCGAGCAAAGCTCGGTCAACCATATATTTATGTTAATGGTGCGTTACCCTCTTACGATATTTTACCCTCCAAACCACTACATACCCTCCGATACATATGGAGGGCGTGTTTGCAACAGTGTGGCTCGGCTTTAAGCCGTGCGGCGTGCGCGTGTTTCTCTATATGTCCCTCTCTTTTATAGAAAACAAGCCAGTTATTTTCGTTTCGTCTTTCTATTTCGCATTGAACAGTGTGTTGTCGCGACGATTATTTTTGTTGAGTGTATACAGGTTTTATGTACATAATAAATAACATTTTATTACAATTCCTTCACCAATTTTATTAATCAAAAGGAACTTGGTTTCATCCGGGTGTCCCTTGACACCTCTCAAGTTTTTTTTCTATTACCATCAGATTAATCATTTATTTGCTTACAATGCTGTTTCTTTTGTTAATCCCTGTGTTGATCCAAATCAAGATTAAGACGCCCCATAGACCTACAATAACATTGTGCAATACTTTTATTGTGCAATATTATTGAATACCCCCTTTGATTCCAAACGTTCAATAAATTGACAAACCAGTCTGATCAATATTTTCATGCGAGCAACATGTCTGACGACGATGTTTTGGCGGCAACCATGCTGGTGATTTTGTTAAATAAATCTCGATGTAAAAACACCCGTTCTTTTTCTTTTATAGCATTCATGCTCGCCATTTTGCTTAAATTTACGACACGTCGATACATTAAACACCGTGACTGACCGAACGCAACCGCTTCAAACTTTAAAATGAAAAATATTGTGCAATATTTAGCCTACACAAATCTAAAAATTAAATTCGCTCAAATTTTCGTTAAATCTTTGTGCGATAAAATATCAATTCTAAACGGTCAATAATATTGCACAATACGTAATATTGCGCAATATTATTGTAGGTGTATGGGGCACCTAAGAGTCTAAATATTTTTGAAGATTTGATTTTGTGTTAGGCATCTCGTAAAAGGCGAGAAAAGACTAATGCTTGTCACTAATATCGCGAATACTGACTAGGTGGTAGAGTTCTGCGACGTCTCGCCCTTTTTTTTAAATCATTAGCTAATACCAGATGCATAAGTTTGCCGGCTACCTTGCCCTCCAAACCGGAACACGACAGCGACAAGCACTGATGCTATTGCGATAAGAATAGGTAAGGCGGTGGTACCAGACCCGAGAGAGAAAATGCAGACCACCTAGTAGCCACGATGGTTGTGACTCGTATAGCCAATCGGTCGTCTTTTATGACTTGCCTAGCAAAACGGCAGTTGGCCTTTTCTTCAAAGGAGCCGCACGAACACAGGGGATTACTTAAAACATGAGGATAATGTTTTGGAATTGCATAGTTTCTTTTTAAATTATTATTTTGCTTTTGCGAATCAGTCATATAATGTTCTCATTGCTACGTATTAAAAACAATAGCCTGGAATTTGGAGCCTTATTTGTATACGTACTCCAACAAAGCATTGTTTCCTTAAGTAAATAGTTCCGAGCGACACTCTTGTCTGTTACCATGTTTGCTTTCACAAGCATGTCCCACGTACATTTGTGTGCCAGAACAATCCAGATGAGACGTTATTGGACGATCGAATTGAATTTCTTGTTTTGGCGCGTTAGTGGTCTATCTCAAAATGTTTGCAATCACTGAATAAAGCCTTTGTATCTGTTCGATAATACCCATAATTGATTTTGAATTCATCGTAAATTGTAATATTCAATTTTTATGATTTTATAACTAGTTATACATATAACAATACTCAAAGAAGTATATATACACAAGCTATGGTACCTGGCTTCGATTGGGAGTTGATATGAGATTACGTGGTAACGTAACAAATATAATTAAGATTTTATTGAAATTAGAATTTTAAATTTCGCGTCATTACTACACATGCTGCAATTGCTCGCAGCGCCTTTCGAAATGCAACCCAAATAATCGTTGTTCTGAATTAAGTTCAAATACTCGACAACAGCGCCACTACACTTAATTTTCAAGTTAAAGGGTTGGAAAAGACCTTATATCTTTAAAAACACGCCCTTTAGGTTAAAACGGGAACTTTCTTGTTCGAGGGGGGATAAAGTGCTATCACAATATATAAGTCCCTTTATTGTGCCGGACTCCTTTTTAAGTTCTATGGGCACGCACATTCTATAAACTTAGTTTTATTATATATAATGATATATATGTTTTGAGGAGAATTCTGTGCTCGGGAAAACTTAAAACTTTTTTAAACAAATAAAAAACGCATCGTGTCTTGCCTTAAAGCCAGGCAACTCTGACCAATAAGCTACGTATCGTTTTGTTTTGACGAAATTCTCCATTGCCTTGTGATCCGTTCGTTGATTGCATTAATCGCTAGATATATGTACAAGTTGTACAGGTGTATAACAGTTATCAGTTTATTTCAATTAGCTAAATTATTGTCTAGATAAAAATAACTACGTTAAAAATAACCGGCTTCAAAAACTAAAAAGTAAAAAATAATAAAAATTTAATATTAATTAAATACTACCTATTATTTATATGTGCTATTTAATAATAAACCTATTATTTAATAATAAAGTCGGTGCCAAGCCAATCCGGCATGCACGCGCGGGCAGACGTCATTGACGGACGTCTTGAATACATAAAATTTTTGAAAGAAAGAAAATATTTATTTGCAAGAATATGGGTGTTATAAGTTGTTAAAAATTAATTAAGATACCAACATATTCTACTATTATATGGTGTAAATTTGAAATTTTGATCCATTTTAGCTTAACTGATAATTCTACATTAATTTACATGATCATTTAGTTTAGGAATTCTGTTGAATACATTTTCGAAATTATTTTTTTCATTATTTTTCGTATTGATTGAAGCTGCTTATAATATTAACATTTAATTACTCTTTATTAAGTTTATTTACGCATCTTAATCTTTAAAGTAGGCATTTCATAGTATTAATTTGCTCGTATTTATTTAAGTGATTAAAATATTATTATTTGTTTAAGGCTTGGCACCGACTTCAAACCCATTATTAAATAGCACATATAAATAATAGGTAGTATTTAATTAATATTAAATTTTTATTATTTTTTACTTTTTAGTTTTTGAAGTCTGTTATTTTTAACGTAGTTATTTTTATTTAATACTTTTTAGTGTATTGTTGTATTGTCAACTATTTATGAGTAGACCTACAACAGATGCTGCGCGCCTTAACAAATATAGATCTCAAGAAACCGGAACGGATAAAAGTAGTCGTCTCCGTAAAAATGCTCTTCGAAACACAATGACACGTTATTGTGAGACTATTAAAGATCATGAAAAACGTTTGTTGGCCATGAAAGCATATGAAATCACGCTAAGAAACTTTTGAACAGTATAATGCTAGACTCGGTAAGATCCAAGAGCGTCTAGCCGTCTTGAGTCATTTGAGCAGAGAGCTAATAGACTTGGTCTCATTAAATATGAGCGTCTAGCGAACGAATCTGCCGAGCAGGAGGCTCATAGAATTGGTCTCATTAAGGAGCGTTTATTTAAGCAGTCCGCCGAGCAGAGAGTTCATAGATTAGAAGTGATACGAAAACGTGCAGCAACCGAGTCTGCTCAGCAACATGAGAACCGATTAACGGCAGCGCGTCAGATGTCACAAAGACTTCGTTCAATGACTGAGCGTAATTTAAACATGTACAATCTGTAAGAAATTATTATATCCAAAACAACAGACGTCATTAGCCATAGCACGTTTTGATTTCCTTCCGGAGGAGCTACCATTGCTCGACTATCATAAAAAAAAAGAAAAGTTCCTTCTCATGCCTACTGGAACAACATGGAAGTTATGTCTTTACCTCCTGAACTGACCAACTTGACAGACGTAGAACAAAGACTTTTGTCAAGAGTAGTTCCTTTTATAGCTAGTTACCACCCGCACCAAAGTGCTCATCAACACGAATCAAACGAGTCCAAACTCAACAGAGTTGTGTCATTTAACTACTGAGCTCCTATGGCCACCTTCTGGCTTCATCATCAGACCCTGCAGGATCCTAGTTACCACCAAGAGTCAAAGTGCTTATCAACACCAATTAACCGAGTCCAAACTTGATAGAGTTCTGTCATTTAATAATTAAGCTCCTATGGCCACCTTCTGGCTTCATCATCGGACCCTGCAGGATCCTAGTTACCACCAAGCACCAAAGTGCTCGTCAATATGAATCAAACGAACCCAAACTCAACAGAGTTTTGTCATTTAACTACTAAGCTCCTATGGCCACCTTCTGGCTTCATCATCAGACCCTGCAGGATCCTAGTTACCACCAAGAGCCAAAGTGCTCGTCAACATCAATTAACCGAGTCCAAACTTGATAGAGTTCTGTCATTTAATAACTGAGCTCCTATGGCCACTTTCTGGCTTCATCATCGGACCCTGGAGGATCCTAGTTACCACCAAGCACCAAAGTGCTTGTCAACACCAATCCAACGAGCCCAAACTCGATAAATCTCTGTCTTTTAATTACTGAGCTCCTATGACCACCTTCTGGCATCATCATCGGATCCTGGAAGATCCTAGTTACCACCAAGTACCAAAGTGGTCGTCAACATGAATTAAACGAGTCTTAACTCGATAGTCTTTTTATATCGATACGATTTTTAACCATTTAATTAGTGAGTTCCTGTATTCACCTTTCGATTCTATTATCAGAGTGCTAAGTGTTTTTCTTTTCGCATTCGATCGTGAGCGCGTTTCGAGTTTACTAGGAATTTGTATATGATTTGTACAGCGCCACCTAGTGGTAAACTGGTTTCTCACGTTTACCACTAGGTGGCGCTGTACAGATCACATACAAATTCCTAGTAAACTCCAAACGCGCTCACGATCGAATGCGAAAAGAAAAACTTACACTTAGCACTCTGGTCTATCTCATAATAAGTTTTCATTATCATCCATTTTACATACGTATACAAAATTTCAGCTCAATCGGTAACCGGGAAGTGGATCAAAGTTACTTGCGAGATTTGATTTCACACATCGGCATAGGTAAAATAAATAAAAAAATGCTCATAAAATAAAAACTACTGGGCCTACCTGAATCAAATTTTTATAGGTACAATTCGAAACTATTCCGCATCAAACAAAATAAGAATCACGTAAATCGGTTCAGAAACCTCGGCGTAATCGGTGTACATACATAAAAAATATATATGCCGGCTGAATTGAGAACCTCTTCCGGTTTTGAGAACCTCTCTCTTCGAAGTCGGTTAAAAAGTTTGCTATACTCGCTCAAGACTTCCGTAAACGTTTTTGAACAACAATCGTTTTTCATTCCAATTGCTCGTAGAATACAGTAAAGCAGTAGATACTTTATGTAAATATCATTCTCTAAACTCATTGTACAATCAAATACAATATACATTTTATTTTGAAATAAGTAAATGTTTAAATCATTTACTTATTTCAATCATCAGCGATCGTCTGTGGCCGAAATTCGACCAAAGACTAAACAATAAAATCTATTTTATGTTTGACAACTAACTTTAGCCGTAAACAAAATGTTAAGACATATGTGAATAATATTACGTATGTCACATGAATTTAGTGTGTGTAATGTTTATTTTTATTAATATCACGTATTTCTAGTGCATATTATTAAAAATATTAGGTTTCTGCCGTCCTCCACAATGTAAACTTTAACTGTGCCAAAGGAGAGTGATGAGACCGGCCTAAATGGACTACAAGAATATAGCGTCAGCCGAAATTATTAAATTAATTTTAGTCACAAATTAATTTTAAAAGGATTTTAGTCGGAAAGTCATGAAACCAATCAAACTTGTACGCTTTTTCTTATTTATAATTCAAGCTAAGATTTTTCTATTCTGCCATAAAGTTAACACTTTCTTTTATTTCTGACCAACCAAACAAATTATAAAAATGTTGGATAGATAAGACGCAAAATTTTGAAACAACTATTGTGTAAAATGCAACAAAAATGAAAATATTTATTATTATAATCGGATTTTCTACATCGTACAAGGCCGTATAAATAAGTACTCTTAGTATCATCGGAAAGAAACAAAAAAAAAACAACAAGTGTCGTCTATTTACGCTGTGAGCGAGAAATAAACATTTTATGTAAACAAAAGTTTTATCGTTTTTCAACGTGGTTAATATCAAATAATCTTCATGATAAGTAATACAAAAATGAATTATATTTGTGTTGATATATTGCGATGTGAGTGGCTTAAAATGGAATGTAACAATTGTAAAATAAAGTAATATCAATCTTTGAAGGAGTTTCGTGAATTTTAGTATTATAAAAAGTGTCCGTGATACAATTTACATTTCAGAAGAAATTAATAATGTATTACAATACGGTAAGCAGTTGCTACCATCATGTGTTGCGTTTTAGGCTAAATTTGTATGGGGCCTCATCAATCTCCTTTCATACTCCACCGTTCGCGCAATTGTCTTAAAAAAGGGTCCAAAGATTTTCCTTCACGTATTAATATATAGATAAGTACTTAGTTGTCTACACCCAGTAGCTATTCACGATTGGGATGAAATTTGGCACACAGGTAGATGATGGCCTGGAATATGACATAGTATTCTTTTCTCGTGGAGAACTATGTTAATTCCGTGGGATTTACCAAAAACTTTTATAATGAAGCGGGCTGCAGAATGTAGATCATATTAAATTATAAATGTCACATTATGTCGTAGTAAATATATGTGTAATTGCTGTAAACATGTTTTTTGGTCTGTGATTATTGCACGTTACGAAGTTCATTAGTAAGTTGATTTAGTTCAGTATATATGTAGGTAAGATAATTTGTAAGATCCTATACTCTAGTGTTTGCGAAAGTACTGAAGTGGTGAAAGTAATAAATTGTAAATGTCGCATTCTGACACAGTACATTGATATATAATAAACCTATTATTGTAACCACGGAATCTTTCCATGGCCTGTGATTCTACACATTACAAATTTCACTATAGTAAGTAGATTAAGTTTAATATATAGGAGTTTATGCATGTAGTATTTTAAAAGTTTCTATTTCACAATTTCGTGCAACTAAATATAATCTCAAGTAAAGTCTAACACTTAATATTTAAGTGTTATGAATGTACCAAAGTGTCAAAAATAATAATAATTGTTGTATTATGATTTTTTCACCGTGTTGGTCCCGGGGTCTTTGAAGAATAGGCCAACTGCCGTTCTGTCAGACAGGTCGTAAAAGGCGACCGATTGACTTTACGGGTCACTAACATCGTGGCTATTAGGTGGTAGAGTTCTGCATTGTCTCGCCCGGGTCCGCGTCGGTACCACCGCCTTACCTATTCCTGCCGCAATAGCGTCAATGTTTGTCACTGTCGTATTCTGGTTTGGAGGGCAAGGTAGCCGGTAAGCTTATGCATGTAGCATTTGATCTCGCCACAAGATAGCAACGCACTTTGTTTTTCTGTTTCAATTCTGAGTTTGTGCACAATAAAGAGTTTCATTCATTCATTCATTCATTTGTTGTCTATAGGCGATGGTTGACTCTTTCCATCAGGCGACCCATCTGTTTGTTTGCTATCTTATAATATAAAAAAATGATGCAGTAGGTATATAGATGTGTTATTATTGTAACTACGGAGTCTTTCCTTTGTTTGTGATTGTAATACATCACAAAATTTATTACTAAGAAGATTGATATACATATACATGTAGGGTACGGTTTAATATACATCATAGTAGGTCTCTGTTACGATTTAGTATTACTAGATATAATTCCAGGTAAGTTCTAATTAAGCAACATACTTTAGTGTGCATGAGTGTACTGAAGTGGCGAAATTACAGTATTATACAGCGCACCGCCTTGAGATACTCTCGTAGTTGGCGAGAAATTGTGTCAATTGATATGTAATGTCGCTGATAAAGGTGATCTATGCTACTCCTTTAAAATTGTTTCTCCGATTTTTATAGAACATTTTGAAGGAAAATTTAAAATGTGGAAATATCAAAGATTTCCTGTGTTAGTCCAGAACTATTTAGAGGAATAGACCATTTGTTTTTCCGTCAGGCTTTTTGTAAAAGGCGAACGATTGGATACTTCCATAGCTATCATCGTGATTACTACCACTACTACTACACACTACTCCCTAGTAGTAAAACTGAAAAGATTATTTAGAATAAGTAACCGATATGGTATTTGAACTTAGAGCTTAATGCGTTTAAACCATTGAGGCGATTCGTTTATGTTCTTTGATATCAATTATTACATTTATCCTTTATCTGTGTCGTTTCGGTTCCTATTTGAAAAATAGACCATGTGGCTTCTGTCCAGGCAATTCGTAAGATAATCGATTGGCCAAACCTGTCACTAGTATTGTGATTACTAAGTGGTAGAGTACTACAATGTATCTCTAGAGCTCATGCTATTTGTTTTCCGGTTTGGAGAGCAAAGTAGCAGGTAAGGTAATATTTGTGCCATAAATCTCTATACAGACATCCACGCACCACTAACAACTTTAATGTCTATAGACGATGTTTATATTTTTCTATCTGGAAGACCCACTGCTTATTTGCTATCCCCCGTGTTGGTCCCGGGCTCCTTTGAAGAATAGACCAACTGCCGTTCTGCCAGGCAGGTCGTAAAAGGCGTCCGTTTGGCTATGCGAGTCACTACCATCGTGGCTACTAGGTGGTAGAGTTCTGCATTGTCTCACCCGGATCAGGTACCACTGCCTTACTTATTCCTGCCGCAATAGCGTCAGTGCTTGTCGCTGTCGTGTTCCGGTTTGGAGGGTAAGGTAGCCGGTAAACTTATGCATGTGGCATTAGGCCTCGCCACAAGATAGCAACGCAACATTAACACCTTTGGTGTCTATAGGCGATGGTTGACTCTTTCCATCAGGAGACACATCTGCTTGTTTGCTATCTTATGATATACCTACTAGTTGTTGCCCGCGACTTCGTGCGCGCGGACTTTGTTTACTCCGCTCCTACTGTTGATGGCATTCGATTGGATTCCTCTAAAGACTACGTCTAATGCATAAAAATTGCATCAAAATCGGATTATCCGTTTGGGAGTAATTGTTGTCGAAAAATGTTGAAAAAAGTGTTTTTTCGACATAGCTTCGAAATTTCTCAACCAATCATTTTTTGGTGTTCAACGATATTTTAGTACTAAAAAAATACGTTAAATGTCATTTAAAAAATCAAAATCGAATCTAGTTCTCAAAACTTATAGCTTTTCAAATATTAAAATTACGTTGTTTTTAGCAAACTTACTTAATTTTTTTTTAAATAACTTTCAAGTTAATTTACCGATTGACTTAAAAATCTTATCAGCTTTTTTCCTTTAAAAACTCCGTCAAATATCGTTAATTTAATCAAAATCGGTCAATTTGTTTGGGATTTATCAATGAAGAAAATTAAAAATAAAATATTTTTTGACATAGCATCGAAATTTTTCAACCTATCGATTATTTAGCTAAAGCAATATTTTAGATCTCAAAAATTTTCAACTCAATTTTGCCATCATCGTTTTCAAATATACAGCTTGACAAAAATTAATATACTGCCATTGTTAACAAAATAAATGTTTGAACTGAAAAATCTATGCTTATATTTTTTTACTCTTTTGTGCTTAAAATACCTTAATTTAGTGAGAAGTTTCAGGGATGGCCCGTAGGATCAACCGTTTACACATTTTTTTAGAACATATTGCCTGATCCAAGATTTAAAGCCTGGATGTCATGCGTCTATGTCGACACACGGTATCGCCACAACACTAAGATAAGTTAAAGCATGTTTAGCAGTTACCCTAATACATATTTTAAAAATAATATTTAAGCCATGTACATCGTTTTAGAATTAACGAAACGATGCTTAAAGTTTAACAGCTAATTTATGAAGCGTGGCACCTGCATATGACTGGGGCCGGAAGTACCCCACACCCGATCGGGAAAACTTTGCAGTTTATAATAACTTTGTATAGATAGCTTAATCAGAGGTTGGACTTCACTGGCCGAGTCAGCGTAATTTATGAACCGTGCAACTTTATAAATAACGCTGACTCGGCCGGACTATGTACGTAGTCCTAATCCTTAACTTTCTACTAATCTATATTAATATTACTAGCTGTTGCCCACGACTTCGTCCGGGCGGACTTCATTTACTTCACACAGCTCCTCCCCCTTAGGAGATAGCGTGGTAATATGTAGCCTATATGTTGACCCGACCTGTGAGTATTATTCATGCAAAATTTGAAGTACTTTTTGAGTACTTTTTGAGATTACCCCGGATATATATACAGACAAATAGACTAAAATTCTAAAAACTATATTTTTGGCTTCTATATCGATTGTAGATCACGCCCCAAGTATTCTTTAAAAAAAATATTCAATGTACAGTTTTGATTTTCCTACGATTTTATTATATGTATAGATTATAAATGCGAAAGTTTGGATGGATGTTTGTTACTCAATCACGTAAAAACTACTGAACGGATTTGAATGAAATTTGGTACACAGGTAGAAAACCTGGAATAGCATATAAGCTACTTAAGAAAAATCAAATGATCCCGCGGGATTCGCCAAAAACTTTTATAATGCAGCGGACTGCACGCTGCAGCTAGTTTTACTCGTATAAATGCGAAAGCTTGATGTTTGGATGGATGGATGTTTGTTACTCTATCACGCAAAAACTACTGAACGGATTTGGATGAAATTTGGTAAATTTGAAGTTTGGTATAGTCGAACTTTACCTTGGGCATAAATAGGGATGTGTTGGTGAATAGAGTTCAGTTTTTATAAAGCGATCGGAAGTGATACTTGGGACGACCAGTGTTAAGCGATATGGTACAGTGAGTACGGGAAGTGTTTTAGTTTAGTGATTCAGTGTAGTCGGTTAATTCTAGTGTTAATACAGTGAGTGTTATTAGTGTTTATCAGTGTATTTACGTATTGCATTGTGGTGTTTTGTATATTTAAGAATAAGAATAAGAATAAGAACACATTTGTGTTGTAAATACTTGGTTTTAATATAAGTGGTATTTTATTGCACAATACGGACTCGAAGCTCGTAACAATATTATAAATGTGAAAATCTGACTGTAATGATTTCACGGCAAAGCCGTTAAGCCTGTTTAATTAAAATTTGGCGAGAAGCTAACTAAAGAAATAGATCAAATATAGTCTACTTTCTTTCAAAAATCTATTTCTGAACAGAAACAGGGATAAGGCGAGGATTTAAAACGTTATAATTTCGATATGTTTGCTGTTTCGTGATTGTTTCGCCGCGTTTCATGCTGTTTTGCGATTGGTTCGCCAACTAGCGCTAGAAGGCAACATCATAATATCATATACCATAACCAATCACGATGACGCAAACATATCAATATTATAACGTTATAAATCCTTGGGATAAGAGTTTGTATGAAAGATTATATTGATGATATTATACTCTACTTGCGAGCGAAGCTGCGCGGGACAGCTAATCCAAATTATAATGCTCAAGGAAACACACAGATCGAGAATTACAATCATTTCCATCATTTGTAATCAATGAACTGGCAAATCTCTAAGTTCATGTGCAGTGGAATCAATTAAATGTGAGTTTGATAATTTCCTATACATATGTGATAGCGCCATTACTTCATTTGTTATCCATATTGATATTAAAATGCGAATGTCTGTCTTTCAAGCTTTCATGACTTTACCGCTGAACCGAATTCGATGAAATTTGGCAAGGAGTTTAAAGATAGGCGAGGTCAAACATAAGTTTTTTTTCCAAACTTAACCCTTAAACAGCAAAATTAATGTATGTCTAAAAATCAAAAATCAAATTCGCCATTGAGCCCCGTCGGTCGAGTGGTTGGCGACCCTGACTACGCAATTTACGGGGCTCGGGTTCGATCCCCGACAGGGACAAGCATTTGTGTGATGAGCATAAATGTTTGTATTTCCGGGTTTGAGTGTTTCTTAAATATATTCGAGTATTTATATATGTATTTCTATGTATTAGTATCGTTGACTAACACCCATAACACAAGCAATTAATTTGCTTACTTTGGGGGTAGGTCAGTACTTAAGTGTAATTTGTCCCGTGAATATGTGAATATTATTACAGTTAAGCTGCTCGCCCACGTCCGATAATCGGTGACCGATTTTTTGTAGGAGAAAAATAGAACGTACTGATAGTAATAGAGCAACGTACATGTCCTACAAAAAGTAGGTCAAAAATAAAATCGGTGCGTCCCGACCGATTCGATTATCGGCAATAAATGAAACGTTCTGAAATGTATGTATCAACGCACACTACTCACCGACAGTCGGCCGGTGGTCGGCCGCATGCACTTGCTAGGGAAGGACGTTGTGTCAGTATGGAAATCGTCATCGAAAATTTAATAGAAGAAATAGAAAAGCGGCCTGCACTATACAACACAGGATTGGCCGAGAATCATAGGAATAAAAAGAAAACGTTATGGGAAGAAATAATAATATGCCTTTCATTAAATTCTAGTTGGGCAACGTATATCAAAATAGAAAAAACTAGATTCGGTAAATGGATTCAATCATGTTTATTCAATTCTCAGTATTGTATCACAATTTTGTAAAAATTAGGTAGTAGATTTATGTAAGTACTTTTTAATAGTGATCGAAATTGGTTATTACACATGATAATTATTTATCACTATCCAAATTGAATCCATGTTTTATAACCCTTCATGTGATAAACTTTTGCTGTATAACTTTTCAAAATAAACATTAAAAAATACTTCTTTTTTCTTTTTCTTCTTCTTTCTCTTTTAGTGATTCTCCCGTACAAAAGTGAATCAACTGACCGGTCAGTTTGTATAAAAAGTCAAATTAGGGTGACTAGGGGCGGCCATAGTAAAATTAAGTAGTAGGATCAACACGTTTACTTGAACAGTACAAAGTAATCCTTCTTTTCATTTTTAAATATGAATAAAAACAGTTTTCCAGAAATGTAATAAAATGAATGAATAATGCAATAAAAAACGAAGATAAAAAAAACTAAATTAAAATATACCTCTTATATTAAGAATTTAAAAAAAAAATCATATCACACTAATAAATAATTCAAATGTTGATCAACCCAGAACTTTCTTTTCTCTCTTCTGTTTCTCAAAAACCAAACACAAACCTTCCCTTGTAAATTCTTCTTATATTTTGTTCATTCTCTCTGTCCATGACGTGCTCCTCCCTCGATAGCCAGCGACAAAATGACAGAGGTGTGCGTTGAATCGGTCACAAAATCGGTGATAAGAATCGTAGGAAAAATCTGCCCTACTATCGGTCCTACAAAAAGTCTGACGTGGGCGGGCAGCCTTAAAGTAACATTGTCACGTGTTTTCAGTCAGAAGTAAAAACTACTTCCCAGATTTGTGAAAGAATATTTTGCTTTGGGGTGTATAGTTACTGAATTAATTTTCTCAAATTTTTTATATGTTCGCGATTACCTCGTAGCTTACTCGATTTTAAAAGAGTCTCTCTCTCTTTCACATCAATTTAACCACCACATAAATGTTAATTATCATTCGAAATTTACATAAAAAATCAATGAATGAATATTCTTTCACAGGCCTTGCAATTGGCGATAGGCTTGCCACCTATCGTATATTGTGCAACTCAGTATCTTCGGCTAATCGCGGGTGCACTTATTGCACCTCTGCCACCTCTTCAGGGATACGAGCTTGAAGGTACTTTTTACTCTTACGGAATGAAATAACTTTCAGCTTATTTTCACTTAAATCTCTATTGTGTGATATTAATTTTTCACGTCAAATGCCTTACGGAACAATCAAAGTGAGCCATTGTCCAAGAATGACGATCCAAGGAAATTTGCCTCGCTACATCACTACGGAGAATAAGTGATAAAGAGTAATAATATCATACTCGTGGGTTACGTTTGAAATAATGAAGTTTACGGTTGAGATTTAAAAGTGTCTGTGTAAAAATGAAATAAGGACATGATGCCATACTAATTGAGACGTGTGGAAACGACACATTTAGTAGTTATCACAACACCACCTGTTTTACAGCAAATTACTTATTTATTCCTAATGATGGAGCAAGAGCACATTAAATATATCACCGACAACAGAAAACTATAAAAATTTATAGCTACTATAAACTGATAGATAAGTAGCTCATCCATATTATCCATACTAACATTATAAGTGCGAAAGTAAGTCTGCTTGTCTCTTCTTCGCGCTTAAACCACTGAACCGAATTTATTGAAATTTAGTTCAAAAATAGTTCAAGACCTGAAAAACTATATAAAATAGTTTTTATTCCGGTCTATCTGCCGTTTACGCTTAAACCACTAAACCGGTTTAGATATGAAACTTGGTACAAAGATAGTTTGAAACCTGAGAAAGGGCTTATGATAGTTTTTATCCCGAAAATCCCACGGGAATGGGAACTAGGCGGGTAAAACCCCGGGACTGTCTATCTTTTAAACCACGGTAATAAGGAGTAACTTGGGCTACTTTTTATTCTAATATTTCACACGGACGAAATTGCGGGCACAGCTTGTTCTTAACAGTTGCATTTTACCCTGTGTTGGTCAGGGTCTCCTTTGAAAAATCGACCTGCCATTTTCCCAGACAGCTCGTAAAAGGCCAAACGGGTCTCTCACACACACTAGTGTTCAGCAACGTCTTGTATGTGTTTGTTACACATAATTATTCTATTCCTGCCACAGTTGCGTCAATGCTTGTCATTATCGTGTTCCGATGTAGTGAGGTAAACTTATGCATGTGTCATCATCCCGCGATAAAGGACGACAATGTATGATTTACTTATTGTTATCAATAGGCGATTGATATCTATTTCATCAAAAAAAAAAACATCTACTTATTTATTTATTTATGATATGATATGTTTTTAACAAAAAATTAAACCGACGAAAATTTATGCGTAATCATATATTAAAAATAAGTGAAATTATCCTCTGTTTTCTGAGTGTTTCTTTTCAAAAATTATATGAAACAGCTCTTAGGGTATATTCTATCTAATAAAAGAAAATTTATGAAAATCGGAATACACTGAAAAAAGTTATGCTTAGTATAACAATATCTGGTTGACCGAGCTTTTCTTGGACCTTCCGAGATTCCAATTATATATATATATATATATATATATATATATATATATATATATATATATATATATATATATATATATATATATATATATATATATATATATATATATATATATATATATATATATATATATATATATATATATATATATATATATATATATTAGGGATGGGCCGAAATTCGTTTTACATTCGGTTTAACCGAATTTCGGCAGCTTGAACCGAACTTCGACATTCGGCCGAAATTCGGTTTAAATGCCGAACATTCGGCACTAGAAGAAAGTATCTTCTTGCACTAATTTGCTTGAAATCTATGCTAATGTTATAAAGAGGAAAAATTTGTATTCTATATTTTTATATATTGTGTCATCTAAAATCAAAAACTACTAAACCGATTTGAAAAAATCTTTCACCTTTCTTTAACGAGTAACATAGGCTATACTATACTTTCGAAAAAAAACAGTCGACCTAGCAGGCCATCCCTGAAACATCCCGCTAAATAAAAAAACATAAAAACAAAAGTGAAAAAACTTCAGCATAGATTTTTGAGTTCGAAGAGTTCAAAAAATATGTAAAACGGTTGACCCTGCAGGTCATCCCTGAAACTTTCTGCTAGATCTTTATCTATATCTTAGCACTTTACAGATTTTTTCAGAGTTCAAAAATCATACATTTGTTACAAATATTCGTTAGTACATAGAAGTCGTTGTAAATGACAGTAATTTCAAAATTTTGAAATGCTATATATTTTAAAAACGATGATTGATTTTGGTCTTCCGAACGGCATTCAACGCAATTTTTGACCTCTAAAATGTTTTCATAGCTACGTAATTTATAGACTCAGAAACGTGGAAACAATATCAAAAAAGTTTTCGATATTACTGAATCGCAAATAAATCAACCGATTTTGATGCAATTTGCTTATTTGACGCAATGTATAGAAAGAAAAGCTGATTAGACTTTTAAGTCAATCGGTATATTAGTCTGAAAGTCATTTTAAACATGCTAAGTTTGCTGTAAACAACAAAATATTAATATTTGAAAAGCCGTAACTTTTGAAAACTTGATTTAATTTTGATCTGTGAAACTGTATTTGAAAAAATTTCGAATTTATGTCGAAAAAACACTTTTTCCAAATTTTTTCGTCAACGATAACTTCCGAACGGATTAACCGATTATGATACAATTTATGAATTAGGCGCAGTTTTTTAAAAACAGCTGATAAAATTTTATACTCAATCGATACATTAATCTGTAAATTATATTAAAAAAATACGTTTCGTCAATTTTTTTTGCAATTTTTTCAAAATTTATCAAAATATTCTAATCCGATTTGGTTAAAATTGTTGGAAGCAAAATTGAGCAGAATCTAATTCAATGCCATTAACCGCGTTTCGATCGGTCAAGCCGTTCAAAAGTTATGAAATATTTATATACATACATACATACATACAACCATACACTCTCTCATATATACAGACATACTGACGTCATCGCGAAAATAGTTAGAAAATGTTCCATACGTAGCGGGAAGTTGAAAATCAAAAGTATGATATAAATGAAGATGCATATATTTAAAAACATGATGATTTAGATCTTTTTAATTGCATTCAACGTAATTTTTACCTGTGAATGGTTTAAGTAGCTCCAAAATCGGTAGTTTAAAAATGTCGAAGAAAAGGTAAAAAAATATGTAAGTCAGTTGACCCTGCAGGCTATCCTTGAAACGTCCCGCTAAATTGAGGTATTTAGGCTCAAAGGAACAAAAGCTATAGTTTTTGTAAGCATTTTTTTTTTCAAGGTTCAAAATCCTGACTATTGTTATAAATGACAGCAATTTCAGTTTTAAAAAGCTGTATATTTTGAAAACGATGATCGGTTTTCATCCTTCAAATGGCATTCAACGAAATGTTTGAGGTCTAAAATGTTTTTGAGCTACATTCTCGATGACAACTCGATTTTCAAAAATCGGAGCAAAATCAGTAACTTCCTTATCTATATACCTAAGTAGCAGAAAGTAAAAAATAAAAATCCATGCCTAAATTGGAGCAATGTAACTCAATGTATCAAAATTTTGCTGTTACGTCATTAATTCACGTGCGTTGCGAAACCCATTAGCGATATCCTAAATATCCATACTAAAATTATAAATGGGAAAGTGTATCTGTTTGCTTGTCCGTCTTTCATGGCAAAACGGAGCGACGAATTGACGTGATTTTTTAAGTGGAGATAGTTGAAGGGATGGAGTGACATAGGATGCTTTTTTTCTCTTACTTTACGCGAGCGAAGCCGCGGACAATATAATAGCTAGTAGTAAATAGTAAAATAGGTAAATAGCTAGTATAAAATAATTAAATTTTAAGCAAATTCGTAAAAAAGTCACGACGTGTCGCTTTTAAGAAAGCGCCTCAAAATAAAACCGAAGTTCGGCCGAAATTCGGCCGAATTTTGTATTTTCACCGAATGTTCGGCCGAAGTTCGAATTCGGTTCAAACCACATTCGGCCCATCACTAATATATATATATATTAGGGTGGATCGAAAAAAAATTTTTTTTTTTTTCTTAGCATGGGGGTAGAATTTGTAGCTTATAAAAAAAGAATGTTTTTCAAAAAAAAAAAATTTTTTTTCGCAACATTTAGAGATAGCCCACTCGTTTTTTAATAAATTAATGGATCAAATGGACTTATTCTAGCGAAAAAATTTTTTTTCCGTCAAAAATCGTGGAAAACATGAAAAAATAATTGCATATGATTTTTTTTTCACTTACCTTTTACTTTAATACAGATAAAAGGGCTGCTTAATTCTTTATTTTTCGCTTAAGTTACAAAAATAATAGGAAAAAATTTTTTTTGACTTCTGATTTCCATTTGGCTTTAAAAAAGACATTCCACAGATTCTAAAACATCGTTTAAATATTTTAAAATTTTTTAGTCCATTTGATCCATTATTTTATTAAAAAACGAGTGGGCTATCTCCAAATATTGCGAAAAAAAAATTTTTTTTTTTTGAAAAATTTTCTTTTTTTATAAGCTACAAATTCTACCCCCATGCTAAGAAAAAAAAATTTTTCGATCCACCCTAATATATATATATATATATATATATATATATATATATATATATATATATATATATATATATATATATATATATATATATATATATATATATATATATATATATATATATATATATATATATATATATATACGCACAAGAATTGCTCGTTTAAAGGTATTAGACAAAAAATATACGCAACGAATTGAGAAACCTCTCCCTTTTTTTCGCCGGTTGAAAAATATGATAAAAAAGTAAAAATATGATAAAAAGGTGCACCCCACAAAGAATGCACCCACGATTATCCAAAGATACTTCTGACCAATTGCACTAACATTGTCTTAGCTTGGGATGATCCTAAATAGTATGCCACTGCCACACAGTATGTCACTTTTTGTCTTAAATGAAAAGAATGTGACGGCATACTATTTAGGATTATCCTAAGCTAAGACTATGTTAGTGCAATTGGCCGTTAGTCCCAAAATGTGATAGGTGGTAAGCCTATCGCCAACCGGACTCATTCCAGTCGCAGGCAACCTTATTTTTATCAAAAAACTAAAAAACATATAAAAATACTGTTACGAATAATCTAGAAACGTGTAGAGTTGGAACGCTGGAGAGATTTAGAAATAAAAGAAAGTGATAGCTACTCCTATTGACAAACAAATAGTTGATCTAAGCTATACCATAATGAACTTTGTCGTATATATAGAGCACAAGGTTGAAAGTAGCATGTACTAGGATTGATGAGTCATTGATGAGTCACTTGTTTATCATAAGTTGATTACAATAAGTAGTGATTCATCGTATCCCGATACATTTAGATTTTACTGGATTTTACCCTGTGTATAAATAGAGATATATTGACAAATACAGAGCAGTTTTTATCAAGCGATCGAGAGCAATACTTAAGGCGATTACACCTGCGAACGACCTTGAGTTAGTGACAGGCGCAGCGTAAATACTATTCCGCACGCCGATATCTCCAAAAGTCAAAGAGTATATACAGTGGGTGCAGATACGTTTTAACATTTTTGTTTACCTATATGAACTTTTATCATCATGAATCAAATGAATGTTAGCAAACTCAAAACCGATAATCGGTCATTTATCGATTCATTTTATAAAAACGATAAATATCGAAAGAGAAAACAGTAAATATCGAAAATCGACAAAAGAATTATTATATGACAATTTTACACAATCATGACTGTTACGTATCCTATTATCTTATAATATACAATACATCTCGTGTAGCACTTTATTTTAATACATACAATTAACAATTTTAACAAAACCTTTAAAATGTGATTTTGTAAAAAGTGATCTCTTAAATAACCTTTAAAAATTTAAGTTTTTGTTTAGAAATCTCATAAGAAAAAGTAGAGATTTAATTTAATTGAAACCATATCTGTATGCTTTCAATTAAATTAAAAGGAAAGTTTTAAACAGGTTGATTAATTTAGACTATTTGTATGTATAATATATTTAATTTATATTTATTTCATTTCTTATGATAGCACACAAGTAAACAGTTTTCTTGATAGAAACATATAAACATCGCCTATAGACACTAAAAATGTTAATGGTGCATTGCTATTCTTGTAGCAGGGTTAGAATGTTACATGCATATGCTTACCTTGCCCTCAAAACCGAATCACGACAGTTAAAAACACCGACGCTATTGCGGCAGGAATATGTAACGCGGTAGTTCCAAAACCGGGTTGATGTGTTGCAAAAAACCAAGGTCGAAAAAAATAACTTATGATTATAATAACTGCCTCGTAGTCAAGGGGATAACCTAAAGTTTGGTTTAAGGTATTTTTCGAAAATTCAAAAATCTCAGTAGCAGCTTGGAGTCTGGCGGTTGGTGTGTTACCACTTCCATGCCTCGGATGAGCACATAAAGCAGTCGGTCCTGGTTATTGCTAAAACAACAACAACGACGATATATATTCACGCCAGTCCCTTTACGAGGTATGCAAAGAGAACCGAGTGCAATAGTGCGAGTGCTTTCAGCCCCTTAATACCCTCTTTTACCTCT
Source organism: Apodemia mormo (assembly GCA_036924255.1). Classification (NCBI taxonomy): domain Eukaryota; kingdom Metazoa; phylum Arthropoda; class Insecta; order Lepidoptera; family Riodinidae; genus Apodemia; species Apodemia mormo. The sequence goes on along the minus strand of JAUPFN010000003.1, from coordinate 43,725,430 downwards.
TTAGGAGATAAAACTCAAAGTTTCCTTACATGCACGTTTATGTAATTGAAGTTTTTTTTTTATGTCATAAGCTTGCAAATAAGCAGATGGGTCTCCTGGTGGAAAGAGTATCGCCTATAGACACCAAAGATGTTAATGGTGCGTTGCTATCTTGTGGCGAGGTCTAATGCCACATGCATAAGTTTACCGGCTACCTTACCCTCCAAACCGGAACACGACAGCAACAAGCACTGACGCTATTGCGGCAGGAAGTAAAGAGCATAACTAATAAATTTGAAAAGATTTTGATGAAACAAATTTTATTTGTTACACAAACTTAACCACATTTTTGATCCTTTTAAGGGATAAAATTTAAAAAACACTAAACTCGTATTCATTTAATTGTGTTAAAAAACATAAATACTAAGTTTTAAATAATTTATACAATATTCTACAATAAACAATCTATTTTTTAATACAAACAAAAATGCTTTTTTTACCCTTTTAAGGAATAAATGTATGAAATCCCTAAATATATAATTTTTAAATTGTGTTGAAGAACATAAGTACCAAATTTCAAGTTATGTTGACCATAAGCGTTTAATTTTTCATATGAATTGTAACACCCATTTTTACTCCTTTAAGGGATGAAACTCCGAACTTCATTACGCGCATGTTTCTTTAATTTGGATTGAATTGAATAAGCAGGTACTACATTTTATGAGAGTTTAGATAATATAAACTTTTTATTTTAATACAAACTTATACACTTACCCTTTTAATGGATGAAATTAAAAAAAATCTAAAATATGAATTTCTTTAATTGAATTAAAAAGCATAAATACTAAATTTTTAGTAATTTCTACGACAAACAATTCATTTTTCATACAAAATTAACTTTCCTTTTACCCCTTTATGGGATTAAATTCAAAAATGCGTATTTATTTAATCGTATTAAAAAGCATTAATACTAAATTTTAAGTAATATACATTTTTTTTAAAACAATCATTAACGCCCCTTTTACCTCTTTAAGGGATTAAATTACATCATAAGAACAACCTCTGTAAAAAATCAGCCTTCCCGCTCCAAACTTATTATCTACTATAAAAAACGTTCAAGCGTAAACGAAATGTCCAATTTTTAAACAGCACAACCTTATTACTGTGCCAAACGCACTATCTGTATTATTACTCTTTGACTCTAATGTGGAGAGCGGTATACGCTGACGTGCGACACAGCCTCCTCGTACAAACGCTATCGGGAGACTGACTTTCGGAGCGAGCGCTGTCCGCGAATGAAATAATAAGGTTTTTATTGATTTAATGGCACACTATAATGATTTTGTAAAATGTTGAACTTAAATTTTATAAAGCAATAAATTGTCTGTAACAAAGTGAAAAAATCACCAAAATCGTTTCAGTAGTTTAGAAGTTATAAGAAAATTCTTGCGTAAAAATAAGAGAGATATTTGATTTTTTTTTCGTCAAAAATAACAATGAAATTTGAAAAAACGAACTTAAAATTTAAAGTTAATTATATTTTACGTACAATGTATATTTTTTTTTAATTATTGGATTAACGGTTTAGGAGAAGTAGGCTTTCAAAGAGAAGTATATTTCGTAGTTTGGCGTATGTTATCGCCTTAAAGTGAACAGTGCGAAGCGAGAAGTGTTTTCTTGTGTATTTCAGTGATAGTACAGTGAGTGGTTAGTGTTATTCAGAGTATTTAAGTATTACGTTGTGTTGTGTTGCGTGTATTTGTATCGTAAATACACAGATTTAATATAAGTGGTGTTTTCTTACAATTACGAACCCGAGTACGTAACAATACGATAGTACCTCATAAAGATCATCAAGTATCACACAGGCAGACATATAATCAAAAATTATATGGCATATATATCTAATAATATTCCAATTAACGACATCCAGTTCCTCATGGAGTTATGACTTGACATACCATACCTCAATTTCGGCAGGCTCGTGATGTATCGTTATTGTCATCGTTACTTTATCTAGTTAACGAAGACCTCTGGGCCTCCACGGGACTGGGACAGGAAATTGTAAGTTATAAGCCTGACAGGGATCTTAGTGGATTGGTTATCATGTTACCATATCGAATTGTACGCATATTTCATAAGTTGCGGTTCAACCTCTAGGGATGATACGACGCGGTCGGAAAGAGTATTTTAGATTTACTCTGAAAAGGAGTAGCTAGATGTACGATATTCATCCTAAACACAATTATAGGTAACTTTTGAAAGACAAACTGAACGTTTTTATGTCAAAATTCTACCGGCTACATTATCTTCCAAACTGGAACACAAAATTGTTAAGCATTGACATTACTGCACAGGGGCGAATCTACTTAAAGGCTTTTTGGGCTGCAGCCCAGGGCCCCGAAAGGCAGAATAAAGGTAGAATATGTTGTGAAAAAAAATTAAAATACAATCCGACCATTGACTTGGCGATGAATTAAATTTGGTGGCAGACCACAATATACCTGTGTGAGTAACTGTTGGATATAAATGAAAAAATAATGTATCATTTTTTGTTGTAATTTATTTTTAACATTACTATAGAAAACAATGTTTCGACTTCATGGTAATAAGTAAAGAAATCAGGAAAGCCCCTAAGTAGAATTAACCCAGGGCCCCACAATTACACGATCCGCCCCTGTTACTGCGGCAGAAATAGGTAAAGCGTTGGTACCAGATCCAGGCGAGATGACTCTACCACCGAGCAGCCACGATGACAATAACACGTCTAACCAATCGTATAATAAATGGTAAGCTAGTAACAGCTACTTTATTTATATCGCACCATAAATCTAGTGAAACTAGCATCAGCATAGATGCATGAAGGCGTAGGCTCGTTCCCATATCGGGTATTTCGTTGTATATGTTTTTTTACTATGAGACAGCAAAGAACCAGATGGCTCTGCTAATGGAAAGAAACAACCATCACCTATAGACACCAAAGATGTAAATGGTACGTTGCTATCCGTGTAGATAGATGCCACTTGCATTAATTTTACCAGCTGCCTTAAGCTCGAAACCGGAACACGACAGTGAGAAGCATTGGCGCTATTGCGGCAGACATAGGCGAGGTGGCGGTACCAGACCCGAGAGAAACGATGTACAACTCTACCACGTAGTAACCATAATGGTATTGACTGATATACCTAATCGTTCGCCTCTTACGAACTGCCTGGCAGAACGGCAGACGATCTATTCTTCAAAGATCAACACAGATCGTTCTACTCGCCATTTCACTATACACTTTATTTTATTTCATCCCAATATTTTAAGTCCATAAAGTTTTGTTAACTCCAGGCACTGCATAGTTCGTCATATCGGCTCCCGTTCGCGTTGTTCGAACCACGATAAATCAAACACACGCCGAGTAAAGTACTGGTTCTTACAGTGGGGACATTTTTCACGTATAATCAGATACGATATTAATAGCGGAGTTTTGTTCTGGCCACCTTCTTACATAATAGCTTTTGTTTAGATTTTATTGAAAACTTGAAACCTCTGTTATTCTTTGTATTATATTTCGGATCTGCTTTTATCATGTGCATATGTTATACTCAAAGATCGAAAACGCTCAATGAGCGGCAAAATAGCTCACAACGCGATGTGGTCAAAGTTAAACATCCACATGGCGAAATTCGTGTTATGGCGCTAATGAAAACGCGCACGACGTGTTGTGGCAATCACAGAAAGACCAAATAGCGAATTTGTGTCGTGGCTGACATGCTATTCGATCTCGATGCGTTGTGGCAAGAAAAGCCATGACGCGTATTGAATATTATTTGATTACAACGCACACTACTTTTCGATATGGATCCTACTAGGCCTAGGCTGGAAACGTTTTAGCAGATGTCCTTAGTTTTGTGAATTATTATCAGTCATGCAAGTTATGAACATGTCACGAACGTCTTGACCTCTTTACTGAACCTTGACTTTATCGTGTTTTAAGAGCTCTCTCCAATTAGATCAGTACAAAAAGAAATTAAAATTTTTAATTTTTTTTCTCATTGTATTTTGTAAGTTGAATAGTAATATAGTAATAATGTTTTCTTTCTGAATATTTCTCGTCGATATTTTGAGTGATACAAATATTAGCTATTGGCTGTTCAAATATGAAGACGTTGCATGAACGGTCATGTCATACCATTCTGAATAGACTGGGCCATGAATTATTAGGCATAGGTGGAGCTAGTACTCGTATTAATCAATTGAAACAAATATTTACGTTACGTCTCTGTCTATGAGGTCTTCCCATCTCTATTTATACAGCTGTGAGGTTAGCTAGAGAGTTAGACCTCAGAAGACGACAGCAGTATTTGAAATTTGGTTTTAAGTAGGTATTAGAAGTGTTGCCTCCAGATACATTACAGCTTTATGGACTGGACATGAAATCACATCAAAATTAACGTTTCGCAGGGCGGGATTACGGGAATATAGTGGGCGCTAGGAAAATCTTCGCTTTGTAAAATTTTCCAGTCTTTATACAGATAAACGTAAAATAACGTTCAGAATATATCCCCATAAAAGACGAAAAGACTAGAGAATTAATGGTTACAAAAATCCTAAAAACAGTAAAAAATCAATGCAACTATTTATCACCGCTGTCATAACTTGGTTAACGCCCATAACTTTTGACAAAGCATTATGTCACGTGCTCTCGTTATTGTGGTCAATTCCACAGACTATATTTTTCAATATGGCGGTTCTAGCTATACATAAATCTTGCACGCCTGCGTGCGATAGCGTCGAACGGCTAAATTAATCTATCTCGAACACAATGCACGATATTTATTGTGAATTTATTACGATACAAGGTTATCCTACAGATTCGCACACGCAGAGACCAGTCCAGAAGTCATAAACATTATAGTTGTATGACAGTTCATAGAGAGAGACTTGATTCATGCACTTTTTAATTTATTTTAATGGTCAATGTATTTAAGGAAATGTATATAATGTTATTAGCCGTATTATATCGCTATCGGTTTAAAACATTAAAGCAAATTAACACGACCCTTTAAAATACCTTAAATTAATATTTTTTATTTAATATAAGATAGCAAACAAGCACATGGCTCTCCTGACGGAACAAGACAACCATTCTACCTATTTATACGAGCTGCTATCCTGTGGCGGTGACACGATGGTACCAAAACCCAGGCGAAACTTTGCGGAACCCAACCACCTAGTAGGCACGATGGTAATGACGCATATAGCCAATCATCCACATTTTACGAACTGCCTGGCAGATGGACAGGTAGTCTGTTCATCAAAGGGGATGGCCTCTTGTTCTATTGGAGTCTCCTTTAGTTCCAGTCGTTTAATAAGTTTCTTCGACTCCTAGCGCTACTTTTTATTTAAATGATATTGAACAAGTCTCTGAATATAAGACATGGCGATTGCAAATTGATTTTCCTCGTGTTGGTCGCGGGCTCCTTTGGAGAATAGGCCAACTGCCGTTCAGCCAGGCAGGTCGTAAGAGACAACCGATTGGCTATAACAGTCACTAACATCGTGGCTACTAGGTGGTAGAGTTCTACATTTTGTCGCCTGGGCCTAGTACCACCGCCTTAACTATTCCTGCCGCAATAGCGTCAGTGCTTGTCACTGTTGTGTTCCAGCTTGGACGGTAAGGTAGCCGATAAACTTATGCATGTGGCAAAGACCTCGCCACAAGATAGTAACGCAACATTAACACCTTTGGTGTCTATAGGTGATGGTTGACTCTTTCCATCAGAAGACCCATCTGCTTGTTTGCTATCATATACTAGGAAATAAAAAATAATCTTTGAATTATGGATTTCAAGGTAATACCAGAATATATTAAATACCTTTGGTGTCTATAAGTGAAGGTTATCTTTTTCCAACAGAAGAACATCAATTTATTTTATAAGTCTATGATATATAAAAAACTTCTTACTCATTAAACTGTTTAATATATGTTATATTTACTTAAGCTACTGTTGTCCCGTTTCCGGCACTATCTCCTGTAGCACCTGTACCTCCTTCAGTAGCCCCAGTTTCTGTAGCTCCTGTTTCCCCTGTAGCTCCAGTTCCGGAACTACCAATATCTTCTCCTGCTTGTGTAGTAGGTACATCATCAGTAGTAGGTTTCTCCTTACTTTCGTCTGTTTTATCTGGGATTATAGTTTCTTCTTGTTTGTTATGATAGTCATCTGGTTCTGCTCTTGCTGTAAATATACAGGTGGAAACACATTCGTATTCATCTTTGAACATATTAAAGTTAGGAAGACAGCCTCGCCAAATTCCAACTTCACATCTGGATCCTGGCTTCCAGTAGTACATCACAGGTTTGGGTGGTTTTCCGCAGTCTTCCCATCTGAATCTCACATTGCAGACGTCTGGTGGTACTGTAAAAATAAAAAAAAATAGATAAAATTAGGAAAAATCTATCTATATATATAAAAATCAATCCCTATTTTCATTGGTCACGACATCACGCCTGAATGGCTGGACCAATTTCGGTAATTTTTTTTTGTTGTATTTGTAATTGTAAGGAGAAGGTTCTTATAAAAGAAAATATTAAGAAAATTGCACGGAAAATTAGAAAGTTTAAGAATACTTTACCACCATATAAAGTTTAATCCCGTAGACATATATAAATTAAGTGTTACGTTGTTTTTCGCTATGAATTCATAATATGTAAGGCAAAACAACGTTTGCCGGGTCAGCTAGTTATATATATTCTACACTCTTTGTCGTCGGCACTTGGTGAAACTCCATTTTCATTCAATATTTAAATATTAGAATTATAAAATGTTAAATCATGACGGCTAGATATTGTTTTGTTTTTAGTTATAAGTTGTTATTGCCCTGATGATGCTTATTTAGAAGCGAAACCGGTTGGTTACCTAATATCTATACATATAATAAAATCGTAAAAAAGTCAAAACTGTACATTGAATATTTTTTTAAAGAACACTTGGGTCGTGATCTACAATCGATATCAAAGCCAAAAATATAGTTTTTAGAATTATTGTCTGTTTGTCTCTTTGTCTGTTTGTCTGTTTGTTTATCTGTTTGTCTGTATGTATGTCCGGGGTAAACTCAAAAAGTACTGCATGGATTTACTTCAAATTTTGCATGAATATTAATTACTAACAGGTCGGGTCAACATATAGGCTACATATTATCACGCTATCACCTAACGGCTGGGTGCTGTGCGGAGTAAACGAAGTCCGCGTGGACGAAGTCGCTGGCAACAGCTAGTATGTAACAATTTATTGTGAAACAGTACAAGTGTTCTAATGTTTAAATATTGAATGAAAAATTATATATCTATAGCTACCAAAGCCATGTTCTAGTTTGGCATTACATTTTTTTCGATGTGGATGGCAGTATATATCTGTATATTAACATGTGAAGGGAAAACTTTGTACTCTTTTTAAGACAATTGCGCGAATGGTGAATTATGAAATTTGGCATAAATATTTTACACTGCGGAGGAGTGCAAAAAACTAATATTTTTTTTATATAGTACGCGATAAAAATATATACAAATAAAAAGCTGTACCCGCGACTTTGTGCGTGTATAAAAATTGCTAAATAAAAGTAGCCTAAGTCACTCCTTATTATATTAGCTATCAGCCAGTGAAAGTCCCGTCAAAATTGGTCCAGCCATTTCAGAGATTAGCCGGAACAAACAGACAAGACAGACAGACAAAAATTGTAAAACATGTTGTTTTGGTGTATGTACCGTGTATACATCCATATGCACTTTTTAAAAAGCGGTTATTTTAATATTACAGACACTCCAATTTTATTTATTTGTATAGATTTATAAAAATCAACATTGCATACGCTACATTTATGTGACACACATGATATGTATACACAGGTTTATACTAAACTATTTTCTTTACAGTTTCAGTTGTAAAACTCAAGTTTTATTGTTTAGTCTATGGTCGAATTTCGTATTTAGGCGATCGCTAGATTTTAGATTACTACGTGGAACAAAAAGTTTGTATCACTTTTTGAGATAATTGCGTGAACGGCAGAGTATAAAATTTGGCACGGCTAAATTTTACAATGCAGAGGAGTGTAGAAACCTAAATGTTTTAAATAAAGTGCATTAGGAATACATTGAAACAAACGTAACACGTGTTTAGTGTTTACACACACTACATTCATGTGACATACATGACAACAGACCTTTGACAAGAGAAAGATTAGTACGCAAAAAAGTACGTACGTAATGCCAAGTACGTAAAGTACTTGGCATTAATTTCCATGAACAAACAAAATTATAATATTGCATGCATTCCAACGTTGAACATCTAAAAATGGCTTTATCTCTGTCTAACAAGCTCGAATTTTCATAAGAGACAAAGCTACAAAAGTTTTGTCAGTATTCTAATTTCAAATCATTTAAGAAAATAACGTCACCTTAAACAGCTTGCGGCCAATACGCCTTTACTTAAGTATGCTGTCAATGTACGTCAAATGTCAAATAACCCTTTGTCTACAAAATATTAAATTGATTTGAGCGTTTATTTGTATTTTTATATAATTTTAGTGTGTACTTTAAGTCTAAAATAAAAACTAATTGTTAAAGTAACATGCCCAATTGCAATATAATTTATTAATTTTTATGTAGACAGTAACCAGCTGTTCTTAATTCCGCCATTACTCGGGACGAAATTACACGAATTTCCCTTAGTTATTTCATATCTAGTAGTAGTTTCCTTCATCTAAGCAATAGACACATTTTTTTAGTCTATCGTCAACAACAAAAGAGATTTTATTGTTTAGTTATTCGTCAAATTTTGACCACACTGCAAATGCTAGTAATTATAATTAATTCAACACTTCCCTGAAATTTTACGACGTGGTACTTATTTGAAATTGCCTCATATATACCTTTCATTTTGTGGAACGAAATTTAATTTTACAGTTCACAAAGTAAAGATACCCCTCAAATATAAATTACCTTTTTAAGACCATAAATGTCATAAATTGAAACACCATAAGTTTTCAACACCGTCGTTAACTGAACAATGACATACGAAGTCGAACGACAAATTGTAACATTGTTGTTGAGAGGCTCCAGTTATTATGCCATTAAAAGCATTCTTATGTCATGTATGGGCCGACGGTGGAATTTATTCTCTTTTTACGATGGATACAATGTGGGTTTGATGGTTATAGTTAGACGTACAAACAATGTTATGGACAAAAACAATGATATCATTAATTAAATATATATTTGAGCACTTAACCCGCGCTTGTAAAACTTTAAAAACTTAACAAAGAAAATTTTCGACACGAGAGGATTTGAACTTGCTACCTTGCTTCTGGCTAGTACGCTCTAATTAACTGAGCTAACGTCGACTGGTTCTACGTGGCGAAATTCTTCTTTGCTCTGAGATCGATTCCGTTGATTTTACTGATCTCTAGATATATACTTATACTAGTCAAATGGTTTCATCGTCACGGTTGAAATTCCCTTTAGTAATATTGATCAATAATCATTCGTTTTTCTAATTATGCATGTGTATTTCCATTTATTCCGTGCTTGGAAAAACTATAATATATGTGATAATTATAGCTAATGTTAAAATTCTGAATGTAGTTATTTCAACATTCGATAGCACCCATTTTCAACCGAACTCACATTAAGAAGGAAGTTCTTAATGGGATAACTACAACTAATGTTAAATTTTCGGATTTAGTTAGGTATTGTGTGTGTTGTTGTGTGAAAATGGATGTTATCAAGTGTTGAACTTGATAACATCCATTTTCAACCAAACTGACATTCATAAGGAAATTCTTAATGGGATAAAGTATCATCACGCCCATACCCCTGAAGAGGTAGGCAGATGTACAACAATTGCACCCACGATTAGCCGAAGATACTTGGTCCCACAATATAATAGGTGGCCAGCCTATCGCCAACCGGGCACTTTCCAATACCGGGCAACGTTTATTTATCAGAAAACTAAAAGACACATTTTTAAATTGCCCGATCCAGGAATCGAACCCGGGTCCTTATATAGTCAACTCCGACATTGGACCACAGAGGCGATATGGGATATTTATAACTTATGCCGGATTAAGTTATTTCAACACTTGATAATATCCATTTTCAACCGAACACACATTAAGAAGGAGGTGGTTTTCTCTTCCGCTCAGGAAAGTTTGCTTGTCTGCTATCTTAGGATATTAAAAAAATTAATATGTTAATTTCTAACATGGGATACACTTATCTTAGACTTCCTGAAAATCTGAACGAATTTGAGTCAAATTTTGAGTAGTTTTAAAAAACCGCAAAAATATTATGCGAAACAATGTTTTTTTTTAATGAAATAAAAATATTTATTTGCAACTAGCTGCAGAATTCAGCGCGCTGCATTATAAAAGTTTTTGGCAAATCAAGCGGGATCATCTATTTTTTCCGGGATAAAAAATAGTCTATGTGCTATTCCAGGTCATTATATACCTGTATGCCAAATGTCATTCAAATCCGTTTAATAGTTTTTGCGCGGTTGAGTAACAAGCATCCATCCCAACATTCAAACTTTCGTATTTATAATATTTATTAATTACTTCCAGATTAATGTACCAATTAAGTACAAAATCTACTCAGTTCTTTTTCCTTGAAAAACTTCGTCCAATATCGTAAATTGCATCAAAATCGGTTTACCCGTTCGGGAGTTTACGTTGACGAATAATTTTGAAAAAAGTGTTTTTTTACATAACTTCGAAATATTTCAACTAATGTTTTGTTTTTACATTTCTTCGATATTTTTTAACCTATTGATTTTGTAGTTAATAAAACAATTTAGAGTTATAAAAATAGATTTAATGCCATTCGAAAGATCAAAATCAATCATTATTATTAAAAAAATATACAACTTTTCGAAGATTAAATTACTAAGTATTATTGTTATAAACTTTAGATTTTTGAACTCTTCAAAGTCAAAATTCTATGCTTATTATCTTAAAATACCTCAATTTAGCGGGAAGTTTCAAGGATGGCCTGCAGAGTCAACCGGCTTACAGTACTTTTTATTTATTTTTATCTATTTCATATGACACCAGTCAAGCGGTGATTCTCCTAATGGAAAGAGATAACCATAGCCTATAGATACCAAGACATATTCCGATCCGCTAACAACTATAAAATTGTCGACCTGTCAAAAGTGCCTGTAAATTAAATAAAAATTTACCTTGATTTTTAGTAATTTATTGTTCTAAAATAGGTAATTTCCGCAACAAAATCGTACAAACGCCTTCAATTCCTAGGACCTATAACATATACGAGACATCTTACCTGCATAAACAGTCGCATGTATACTAAATAAACTTCCCATTAACATTAAAAACATACTAAATAATAAAAAACTAGAAAACAATTATTTATTCCTAAATTTAGCAAGTCCTCCTCCTATCAAATCTATAAAAATATAGTAAGAATTATTCATGATAGTTAAACCGTTTTCGATTAAAAATACTACTACTCGTGAAATTAGTGATTAAAATATGTAAAATGTGCCATAAATACACGAATAATTAATTGATTTAATACTTAGTAAGTTTAAACTAGCAATTAAAACTATCCTAATTATTATGAAAGACAAGCGTAAAATGAAATTTTTACTAATGAAATGAAATGAAAAGTATTTATTTTAAGAATATGGGGGTTACAAGTAATTAAATTAATCAATAATTCCAGAATAATACCTACCATAATATAGTGCGCAAAGATTTAAAAATTATAATATATTCTATGTCGTTTAAGAATTGTTATAGATACTATTTATTTACACATTTCTAGATATTTACATTAATTATATTGAACTGAAATTTTATCAAATTGAAATCATTTACATTCAAATATTGTGGTAAGAACATTTTATTAACCAATTCAAAAAATATGCATTCCATGCATTCGAGGCGATTTTTTGAGGCCTCAAACTGGATGTGAGCGATCTGCGGCGCGGCAGCGAGAGCGGCGCGGTCTAGTACATAGATGGAAGTGAACTGGCGGCACGAGGGCCGGCAGCGCGGCAGGCGGTGCGGGCAGCCGTGTCATATTGCGTTTACATATTGGCACGAATAGCGAGGCGAGTAGCGAGGCGAATAACAACACGAGTGTGTAAACAGTGCGCTCGCTATTCGCCTCGAGACTCGCGCTCTAGAGCCCCGTTTACACATTCATACGAATAGCGAAGCGACTGGCGAGGCGAATAGCAATACGAATGTGTAAACAGTGCGCTCGCTATTCGCCACGTGCTTGGCCTTGCGACTCGCGCGCTCGCGTTGGGAGCGATTTTTCGGACACGAATCAAAGGGCAATAAGTTGAACAATGACTTTCAACGCGCAATCCTTGAATTTTCGGGTCTCAGCTGAGGTGCGGTATGAGGTAAGCCGCGGGCAAACCCCCGCGCATGGGTGGAGTTGCGTTCCGTGTTCGGACACCCACGCCACAGTAATACATAAACGGATCTATATAGTATTGTAACTCGGCCGTATCATTGAAATAAATGCCTACAGCCTCGCGGTACGTAAACATGCAATAGTGCTGCCTGCCTCCAGCATTTTAATGACATTTGCCTACTTAGTGTTTCCATTTAGTGATTGTAAATATACTTTTTTATATAAACAAATAAAATACTTTGTAAATCCAATAGGAAGTGTTCAAATAAATGCGTGTTGTAATTGGTAGATTTTTTTACACCGTCGTATTAAATATGTACTTGAACTTATTTTTAGTAAAAAATCGCACAGTTATTGTTAAAAAAATAACATATCGTCCGTTTTTCAATGCGTCACAGTCGCGACTGTCTGCATGCCGAACTCAATGCCAAGATCGAGGTGCTTAGTCATAGCTTGCACCTTGTTCATTTGTATGAACTTGGAATACTGTATAGATAATATTACCGTGACGCCGGGGACTATAGCGCACATGCCACACGTCCTCCATGTTCGTGTACAAATATCAAAATGATTCACCCACAAATGTGTGAACAGCTACTTCGCGACGGCACTCGACGAATGATTCGTCGAACGGTCCAACGAGTGACGAGGCGAATAGCGAGCCGGAATATATAAATGCGGGGTCAAAGCGCTAATTCGCACCGCTCTCCTCGCCGCGTCACAAGTCGCGCACATTCAGTTTGAGGCCTTAGAATTACTACCGGATTGGAACGCGGCCTCACAACAAAAAAAAAATAGGTAAGATGTGTACATAATATACATCATATCTAATTTTGACGGATTTAGTGTTAATCAAAAACATAAAAATATTAAAATCGGTCGTTTAAAACATTTACTATTTATCTAGATTGTTTGTTACTCCTTAACACTAACATTACGAAACTTCCCTATTCCTGCCGCAATAGCATCAGTGCTCGTCACCGTCGTGTTCCGGTTTGGAGGGTAGAATAGCCGGTAAACTTATGCATGTGGCATTAGACCTCGCCACAAGATGGCAACGCACCTGCAAATGTAATGTTGCAAATCTAATACACATACAGATGTTTATATAGTGTAAGCATATGTGTAGGGGGTTGTAAATGCCATAGACATAGGTTTACCGTGTCCTTTATCTTCCAAATCGGAACACAAGTTATGACGATCACAATAATATTTTTTGAACAAATATGTTTTGCTGACATTACTAATTTCACACTTTTGATATGAAGTTGATAATAAGCGCGATACTTATCACAGTTGGAACGCATAGTACTTGTCGTTGTCGAGGTCTGGTTTGCAGGGAAAGGTGCGTGTGGCATTGCCATCCCGCCTCACCGATAGCAACGCGCTATTAACATCTTTGGTATCTATAGGCGATGGTTTCTCCATCCATTCCATCAGAAGAGCTATCTGCTTCTTTGCTATCTATTGATACAAACAAATCTATATTAATATGTATAGAAGATTTTTCATTATTTACAGTTTAATAAAATTACTGCATCGTTTCAAAATTAATTCAGTGTGTTTAAAATTATTAGCCACGGGCTGAGTTACAAAGCCTATTAATTAGTAAAATCGTTAATTAAATTATTTTGGACAGCTAGAATAGCTGTTGTTTACTGTGTTAAATTAACAGTTAACCCGTCCCATGTTCAGTTGTTTCGGTTCCCCGTGCTGGTCTGGGCCACGGATTAAAGGGATACGCCTTTCAAGACAATTTCTTAGTTTGTCAATGTAGCTTGCAATTACATACAGATGTACAGAGTTATACTACTTACCAGTGATATAAAATCCTTTCAAGAGTAATTTTTAAACTTTGTCATCTCATTCGGTACGATAAAAGAGTACAACACGATTTATTTCTATTTTTTAACAATATAATGTAACTTACAAATGTATGAAATTTTTGACAGTAATAGGAGCGTTTGCTCATATGCGTGGCGACACTTTTCCTTCCTAATGGCGTGTCTATGAGTATTAATGTGGTCTATGGTCCGGGCTCATTCTGACATCTGTCATCAGTCATCACCTACAGACGCCAATGACGGTGATTGCTGGATGATAGTGCCCACGGATTAAACTGGTTACGATATTCAAGGCAATTTCTTAAGTTGTCAATGTAGCCTATGCACTTATACCCAGAAATACACAGTTATAGTACTTATAGTACTTAGTTTTTCCCCGTGTTGGTCCCGGGCTCCTTTGAAGAATAGACCAACTGCCGTTCTGCCAAGCACGTCGTAAAAGGCGACCGATTGGCTATGCAAGTCACTAACATCGTGGCTACTAGGTGGTAGAGTTCTGCATTGTCTCGCCCGGGTCTGGTACCACCGCCTTACCTATTCCTGCCGCAATAGCGTCAGTGCTTGTCACTGTTGTGTTCCGGTTTGGAGGGTAAGGTAGCCGGTAAACTTATGCATGTGGCATTAGACCTCGCCACAAGATAGCAACGCACTATTAACACCTTTGGTGTCTATAGGCGATGGTTGACTCTTTCCATCAGGAGACCCATCTGCTTGTTTGTTATCTTATGATATAAAAAAAATACCAATGAAATAAAATCACTCCAAGGGTATTTTTTGAATTCCGTACTCAAAGGGTAAAACGGAACCCTATTATTAAGACTCCGCTGTCCGTCCGTCTGTCTGTCTGTCCGTCCATCTGTCTGTCTGTCTGTCTGTCCTCCATCTGTGACCAGGCTGTATCTCATGAACCGTGATAGACAGCTGAAATTTTCACAGAAGATGTATTTCTGATGCCGCTATCAACAAATACTAAAAAAAGAAAATAAATATTTATGGGAGGCTCCCATGCAACAGCACTTTTTTTTCTATATCTTAGTAACAACTGGCACACTTAAAATATTTACAGAATATTCAGTTATAAATTCAGTTTCAAAAATTAAATTAAATTAAAATAAATATTTACTGGGAGCTCCCATAAAACAAACGTGATTATTTGCCGTTTTTAAAGATGATAGATAGTAAGGAACCATTCGTGTGCGATTCGTGCACTTGGCCAATTTTACATAATAACGTCATAAGAAAAAAAGATCGCGGCTCTATCGCTTGTTCCACGCTCTCGCTTGCACGCTCGGCTCAAGCAGAACTTGACAATGAATCGTGCTATTTCGTGCATTTTTCCACGATATATCTACAAGCGTGTGAAATTTAGAAGCATTTGCTCATATAAGCGGCTATACATTCACCGCCCGACACCGTGTCTATTCGATTTTTTGTGTAGCCTGTGATAATACTCCATGCATAAATTTACCGACTACAAACCGTCAAACTCTGAAGTACCATTTGATATTGGGATTTTAAGAGGTGAGTCAGCCAAATTTAAAGAGTCGGCATTGCATTGGAACCTACTATTTATATCGCAAATGTGCTAGACAGCGGTGACTGCCGTCCATCTGGTGACCCACATGTTCGTATGCCTGCAAAATAAATATATATAAAATAATTATAGTATAAACTGAAACTGAGTCTCCTCTGTGTTCTAGTAGCCCGGCGTCGGTGTTGACCTCGTGGTGTCCAGGGTTCGATTCCTGAGTCGGGCAATACAAAAATGTGTTTTTTTCAGTTTTCTGATAATAGCAGCGTTGCCTGGGATTAGATGGGTGCCCAAGTGGCGATAGGCTTGCCACGTATCACATTGTGGGAGCGAATATCTTCAGTTAATCGTAAGTGCACTGGTTGTACCTCTTCCTACCTCTTCGAAGAGTCGGGCGTGAAGATACTACATAAACTGAGATCGTTTTATCTTAGCCAACTAGAACGGAGTCCCGTATTGGTGCGGGCCCCTTTGAAGATTAGACCATTTCCTAAGTGTTCTCCAAGTTTAGAATCACCACCTTCCTATTTTTGGCACGATAAGGTTGGTATTTTTTACTGTCGTATTCCGGTTCAAAGGATTAAGTGGCTGAAAAACTTTTGCATGTGGCATTTTAACTCCCCACATGGATTTTAACGCACTATTAACGTCTTTGTTATTTATAAGCAATGGCTGTCTCTTCCGCCAGGAATGTCATCTGCTTGTTTACTATTATATGTATTACTAGCTGCCGCGTGCAGCCCGTTGCATTATAAAAGTCTTTGGCGAATCCCGCGGGATCACCTAATTTTTCCGGATAAAAAGTAGCCTGTGATAGCACACAGGCTACTTTTGTCTACTAGCCTGTGTGCTATTCCAAGGCATCATCTACCTGTGTGCCAAATTTCATTCAAATCCGTTCAATAGTTTTTGCGTGATTGAATAACATACATCCATCCAAATATCCAAACTTTCGCATTTACAATATTATAATATACTAGCTGTTGCCCCGACTTCGTCCGCGCGGACTTCGTTTACTCCGCACTGCTCCTCCCCCGTAGGTGATAGCGTGATAATATGTAGCCTATATGTTGACCTGACCTATTAGTAATATTCATGCAAAATTTGAAGTAAATCCATGCAGTACTTTTTGAGTTTACCCCGGACATACATACAGACAAACAGATAAACAGACAAAAATTCCAAAAACTATATTTTTGGCTTCAATATCGATTGTAGATCACGCCCCAAGTATTTTTTAAAAAATATATTCAATGTACAGTTTTGACTTTCCTACGATTTTATTATATGTATATTATGTATATAGATAATATAGATAAAAATACATATCTATAATCAATTTTGAGTTAGATTTTAGCGCTCGGGTTTGATATTATCGCCTTCTCTATTCCTGCTGCAATGACGTCAGTGCTTGTCACTGTCGTATTCTGGTTTTGAGGGTGAGGTAGCTGATAAACTAATGGATGTGATGTATTTTACACTATTTATCGTCGGCACTTGGTGAAACTCCATTAGCAGTTTTGTTAATACACTTGTACTGTTTCACAAATTACTTTAAATTTAATTAATATCACCAACCGGTTTCGCCTTTTACGGCATCTTCAGGGCTATGCTATAATGCTATATGCTATAAGCCCTGAAGATGCCGCAAAAGGCGAAACCGGTTGGTGATACTAATTAAATTTAAAGTAATTTGTGAAACAGTACAAGTGTATTAACAAAACTACTAATGGATGTGATATTTCAATTATTCACACAAATAGCACTGCACTCTCTATCTCTATCAGGAAACCATGTTTAGGATAGCGAATCTTATAAAGTTGCCTTCCTTGGTCTAGTGGTCCGGTGTTGGAGTTGACCACATTAGGTCCTGGGTTCGATTCCTGGCTCGGGCAATTCAAAAATGTGGTTTTTCGGTTTTCTGATAAAAACAACGTTGCCCGTTGGGCATAGGCTTGCCACTTATCACATTGTGGGACTAAGCATTTTCAGCTGATCGTGGGTGCACTTGTTTTACCTCTGCCTACCTCTTCGGGGATACAGGCGTGAAGATACTGAAGAATCTCATAAAATAAAAAATATCTCATCTAAATTATCATCGCACAAAATATGTTAGTGAAACTTAGCAAAAACGTTTGCAGCGCTAATTGTTCGTTAACCGATCGATAAGCGAATCGGAAAACAATTTCCGTGGCATTCCTATTCACTTGCTCTGAATAACACTGTTACTGTAATAGGTGGGGAAGAATCCTTATGAATGAACAATTAACGTCGGAGATTGTCGGTAATTTCAAATCGAGTACAAACTAGGAAAATGTTTTTTTCATGAACAGCAATGAATAGCAACTTCGTGTTTATTTTTCTAGAGGTTTTCTCATTCGGCTCAGAATTGAAGAGCTTGTTAACCGGTTAATTTTCAAACCTAAATCACTTATACATAAGGAGCGTATTGTAAAGGTTTAGCTCTACAGTAACCTCAAAAATACCGGTTTCTTTGTGGGGCAAAATTATAAAGGTTTTGAATCAATAAACTGGTATATAAAGGGATTTTTTTTAAATATTTCTTTGATGTGCGCCGCTCCCGATTTTGGTCCGTACTGTGAGTGACGTACAATTACGCCGTTTTGGCTTAAACCGGTTTATATAGATTTATTATGAAGTGCTCTCACCTGAGATACGCTCTGAGCGAAACCTTTAAAAATTCGCTGAATACCTTTATTAACCGGTATTTTATCAACCGGTTTTAAGCCCAGTGAGGATCTGGCGGGTGGTGTGTTACCACACCCGTGCATTTAATAAGCACGTAAAGCTGTTGGTCCCGGTAATCTTATTAATAAGTAAAAACTTTGTATTACTTTTTACGACAATAACACGGTTGAAGGTGTATGAAATGTTACACAGTTAAAGTTTATATGGAAAAAGAATGGAGAAAGCTAATATTTTTATATAGCTCTAGCTGTGCCTGCGACTTCGTTTGCGTGTAAAAATTTCTAAAATAAACCAAACCAAGTAGGTTTGGTTCTTCTACTTCTTATAACCGTGGTTTAAAAGATAGGCAGTCCCGGGTTTTTTTATATCATAAAATAGCAAACAAGCAGATGGGTCTCCTGATGGAAAGAGTCAACCATCGCCTATAGACACCAAAGATGTTAATGGTGCTTTGCTATCTTGTGGCGAGGTCTAATGCCACATGCATAATTTTTCCGACTACCTTAACCTCCAAACCGGAACATGACAGTGACAAGCACTGACGCTATTGCGGCAAGAATAGCTAAGGCGGTGGTGTCAGACCCGGACGACACAATACAGAACTCTACCACCTAGTAGCCACGATGGTAGTGACTCGATAGCCAATCGGTTGCCTTTTAAGACCTGTCTGGCAGAACGGCAGTTGGTCTATTCTTCAAAGGAGCCCGGGACCAACACGGGGAGTTTTCTAAAAGTCGTGAGATTCAGGAATTGGGAATCGGAGTCGCCCTTTGGCTATTATATTGAACAGATATTTGTTTTGATCCAGCGATGTGAGTTGTGACGCTCTTGTGGTGGAGTCGTAATAGTACTCAGTCGCCTCTGTGGTTTAGTGGTCCGGTCTTGACCACATGAGGTCCAGGGTTCGATTCCCGGGTCGGGTAATTAAAAAACTTTATTTTTTCAGTTTTCTGCTAAAAATAACGTTGCCTGGGATTGGATTTTTTTTAATATCATAAGATAGCAAACAAGCAGATGGGTCTCCTGATGGGAAGAGACAACCATCGCCTCTAGACCCCAAAGATGTTAATGGTGCGTTGCTATCTTATGGCGAGGTCTAATGCCACATGCATAAGTTTACCGGCTACCTTACCCTCCAAACTGGAACACGACAATGACGAACACTGACGCTATTGCGGCAGGAATAGGTAAGGCGGTGGTACCAGACCCTGTCGAGCCGATGCAGAACTCTACCACCTAGTAGACACGACTGTAGTGACACGCATAGCCACTCAGTCGCCTTTTACGACCTGCCTGGCAGAACGGCAATTGACCTATTCTTCAAAGGAGCCCGGGACCAACACGGGGTACCGGTAAGTACCGGTGACCGGTTGGCGATAGGCTTATCACATTATGGGACTAAGTATATTTGGCTAATCGTGGGTGCATTTGTTGCACTCTGCCTACCTCTTCGGGGATACGTGTGTAAAGATATTTTACTTTTTACTTCTTGACAGTTAAGTTTACTTATTTTAGTTTCTTATTTGTTCCTTAAGGACGATACGTGGCTTCGCAATTTATAATGGTGACTTCTCACTCTGAGTTGGCCATACTGTTTCGCTTTGCGTCGACTCTTTCACATAATATTACGATTACTACGTAAATTAGTAAAAAATAATGTGTTATAATCGAGATATATCTAGACATTTCTAGATCTAGATAATCGAATGACGTCGTTAGTGTATCTCATAATCGCCCACCACTAATTTTCGTGAATAAAGCCCGAGTTAGTAAAAATAATATTAAGGTCAGTGTCAGAAGACGTACAACAATTATTGTAAATGTACTATAATCTGAATTTTGTAATCTTTAATCCTAAACGTACAATCTTGACAAAAATACAATAACTTTTAACTACAGCAATTTTCTATATAAAATTATTATTATTATTTTTTTTAAAAATATTATTATTATTAAAATGTCAAATTTCCCGCCTTAACAATAACGCTGAGTTCTCAAGTATAGTACCTAATAATAAAAGATTAATATTACTTACTTGGATTTACAATTGTTATATTCCATTTTAAGACACTTATGTCGCAATATATCGTCAACATAAATATAATTAATTTTTGTATCACTCATCATAAAGATTATTTGATTTTAACGACTTAAAAGTTAAAAAACGAAAACAACTTTTGTTTACATTAAAATATTTGTTACTCGTTCACAGTGTAAATAGATGACACTTGTTTTTTTTTTCGTTTCTTTAGGATGATACTAAGGCTATTTATTTATACAGCCTTATATGTTGCAAGTTTCGACTATAGTAATAAATATTTTCATTTTTGTTGTTTTTTACACAATAGTTTGTTTAAAATTTTGCGTCTTACCTGTCCGGCATTTTTATAATTTGTTTAATTGGTCAGTAATAAAAGAAAGTGTTACTTTAATGGCAGAAAAGAAAAATCTTTGCTTTATTTAGAAATAAGAAACGGCGTATAAGTTTGTTTAGTTTCATGGCTTTTCAACTAAAATCCCACTACAATACATACTCTTTGTTAAATTAAAATTAACTTGCTATTAAAAGTGTCCGTTGAATTCTAATATTGATTTATTGTAAATTAATTTTATAATTTCGGCTGATGCTACATTTTTGTAGCCCTTTTAGGCCGATCTCATCAATCTCCTTCGTTTAATAGTTGCCGAAATATTACTTAAATAAAAAAAAATATTTCAGTGATTCTCTTTTAAACTAAAGCTTTCAGATGACAATTAAATCTAATTTTTAAATGGACGATAATTTTATTGAAAATACAATAACTTTACGGCCCTGACACAATAATAATTTTTCACGGGTCTGCCAACACTGAAGGTTGACTTCTTTGAAATATTTCGAATAGCTAACAAAAAAGCTCATAGATATTTACAATCTAACATCCCGTCGAGATGAACCGCTAATCTAACAACGAAATAACAAAAGATCCTTTCAACAAATTCACTTCAAAAGCTGCCATTTCATTAAATATTTAAACAGTATACAATGAAGGACATTGCCTCAAACCTCCTGAAATTTTAATAGCAGCCATATTAAAACCCACCGCACGGTATTCTGTCTTCCTAAACTAAATACGATTCATAATTCTGGTAACGGGAGGGTTGGAGTGCAAGCAAACCCGCAGGGACGCGGTTAAGCGTAACGCGGTCTAGACGGCATGCATGTGCGGCGGGCGCGGTTTGCACATGTATCTACCCGACTATGAAATTTCGTATGCAATAAGCATTAAGATGCCTTTACACTACACTAAATTTTATTTTTGACTTGCTGACGTGCGCAGCTTCGTCCGTGAGTATAGTATGAATCGCACAAGAACTATGTGAATTCCACCAAAACACTTCGTGGTAGAGTCTGCAACAACGCGACAGGGTTTGGTATCCACATATCTTCACGCCAGATCCTTTATGGAGTAGGCAGAGAGAACCGAGTGCCATACATTGCGATCCTTGCAGATTTGTGTTATTTTCAGCACATTCATTACTCTCTTCATACAAACATGCCGGTTGCGAAGACCCTTGACACCATGGTATGTCAATCTAAGTCTTACCCTTACCCACATCCTTCCAAATTCGCGTTGTTATATTTAGTTTGTTTTATCTTTTATAGATATTTGGTACATATTTCAAATATTTGTTATATTTAGTTTACATCTACTATTCTTGAACGAACGGAGCATGCCCTTTCTCACTTACACCAACCGGATTCGGTACCACCGCTTTACCTATTCATGCCGCTATAGTATTGATGTTTTTAGCTTAGTTACTGTCGTGTTTCCTTTTGGAGGGTAAAATAGCCGGTAAACTTATGAATGTCACATTGGAAACACAACATACCGAAAACAGCTCATAATTAATATATTTGTGGTCTTTACGTGACGTTTGTTTCTTTCCAACAGGAGAACTATCTGTTTCAAAGACGAAATTAAGGTATTTAATTTGCGAAATTTTCTACGAAAACTTTATGAAATATCTATGTAATATAAATCGTAAAATTCAATTCAATAGCTATGTTTCGAACAATTCTTAAGTCAATCTGTTAGCTAGTTTTTGAGTTTTTTGGATACCAATATACGGAAGGCATTTTTTTTATAATTAGGTATAAAAATTATATTATTCAGCTAAACATTTTTGCCGAATTAAAATTATCAATGACTATGCTTCAAAAAAGAAATTGAGATATTTTATTTGCAAAATTTCCACGAAACCTTATATGGAACTGCTGTGATGCAATTGAAACACAAGGTAGTGTTAAGAATAGGGCAAACTTATCCAAGGTCTGAAATTTAAAGGAGACCCCAGCGATACAATAATCCACCCACGATAAAGGCTGTAATATACAAACTATGTACTCAACGTACATTTCACTTCGTAACCGAAGCATTTTCAGGTGAGTCTAATAACAATTCATTCTATGAAGGGCGATTCATTAATCGCAAGCAACGTAATTTTAATATATTTTAAAGACATCGGCATAATATTTATAATAAACTATCTGTTTGTTTGCTATATTAAAAATTTAAAAAAGAAATGTTAAAAAACTAACTCGCATAACAAACACGCACACACAAATTTTCGTTTTGTACTATTAATAATATTGGGATCAATAATCACATGTCACTCCGAAAGCTTGAAAAAGATTAATGTAAAGACAGCTTTATAAATACGAGTCTGAATGTAATAAAGTTTTTTCCTCGGGGATGTATATCAGTTAGGCATAATCATAAAACGTTTGTAAGCCTCGACATCTTACGACCATGTCGAAATATCACCCGAGGCTTGAAAGATAAAACATTTTAGTAAACAAATATCATTGGCAATGTCTTTTTGAAATATTCGTATGATTGTCGCACAAAATCCTTTATCCCTGTAAATATTTGGGGACTTTATCCCGTAATGTAGAATTTTACAAGGGCACCTACATTTACATACATTACATTTGGACAACGAACTATCACCCAGACATGTTTTTTTTTATTATAAGATAGTAAGCAGATGTTTTTCCTGATAGAAAAAGAGAACCATCGCCTATAGACATCTAAGATTTTTTTTATGTCATAAGATAGCAAACAAGCAGATGACTCTCTTGATAACTGTTGTCTATAACACCAAAGAGGTTAATGGTGCGTTGTTATCTTTGTGACGAGGTGTTGATAAGATTTGTATAAGTTAACCGCCTACTTTACTCTTCAAAACGGGTCCCGACAGTGACAATCGCTGGCGCTTTTGCGTCAGAAATAGATAAGACGATGGTACGAGACTCGAGCGAGACAATGCAGAACTCTACCACCTAGTAGTCATGATGTTAGTGACTCATATAGCCAAACGTTTGCTTCTTACAAACTGCCTGGCAGACCGGCAGATGGTCTATTCTTCAAAGAAGCCCGGACCAACATGGGGTACCGCTAAAGTATGAACCATGGTCTGCCGTATACCTCCAAGTCACTGAATTAGCCATAGAGTTAGTTTACCTTTGCAATTGTTTATTTAAGAAACTGGGACAAATTGCAAATGCATTTTTTAACCACTTTCCCAAAAAGGAAAATGTTCTCCATTCGGTTTTAAACTTGTTCGGCTCATACGGTTCTAGAGATTTAGATTGCATTCTGAAAATTTTAGGTCCACTTACTTCAAAACTTGAAATTCTTCACGCCGGAATTCCCGAAGATGTAGGCAAAGATAAAATAAGTGCAACCACTACTAACCGAAGATACTTATACCCAATTGCACTAACATAGTCTTAGCTTAGGAAATTCCTAAGGAGCATGCTGTCAATTTTTGTCTTAAATGAAAAGAATGTGACAACATAATATTTAGGATTGTCCTAAGTTAAATGTTAGTGCAATTAGCCATTAGTCCCACAATGTGAAAGTGGCAAGCCAATCGCTAACCGAGAACTTAATCCCGGGTAACGTTTTTTTTCATCATAAAACTGAAAAAAACGTGTATTTTGAAGTGCCCGACCCGGGAATCGAACACGGGACCTCTTGTGGTCAACACCGATACCAGACCACTAGACCACAGAGACGACAAATTTTTACTACTTTTTAGGTTTCCGTTCTTAAAAGGTAAAACGGGACCCTATTACTAAGCCTCTGATGTCTGTCTGTCCGTCTATCTGTCTGTCATCAGGCTGTATCTCATAAACCGTGATAGCTAGAAGCTGAAATTTTCACAAATTATATAATATGTTCTTTACCGCTATAACATCAAATACTAAAAATAAAAAATGAAAATATAAGGGTACCCATACAATAAACGTGCGTTGTTCGTTTTTTTTTTGCTATGATGTGTTCGCTCCACTTGGTAAAAGGGTAAAAGATTTATTAATTTAAACAACAAGTGACGGAATATCGAATTATATTAAATACAAAATACACGACTGATGACTCTTTATTGTATGTTACTACACTTACTACACTTCACTTCTCAGTTTCACAAACACGAATGCTTGAAAACATATCTGTCAGGCCTTTTATAATATTTTATTCTAATAGTTTATTGACTTTATAATTACCTTAATCAAATAGTTGGCTTTATATCAGCTCAAAAATCATATTAATTTAAAATATGTTAAATAATTAACAATACTTAATATTTCATTAGATATTTTAATAATAAGTAAAAATTAATACTTCATCTTTATTTTGACATAATAGTTTAGAAATTGATGGCCGCATATACTCATTTTAAATATGTTTGTGTAAAATATTGACAATAGATGGTACGGAACCCTTTGTGCGCGAGTGAGACTCGCACTTGGCTGATTTATTATATTATAGGAAACAAGCTGATAGTTCTCCTGAAGAAAAGAGACAACCATCATCTATAAACACCAGAGATGTTAATTGTGCGTTGGTATCTGTGAAGCACGATGGTACTACCACATTCCATCCCTAGGATACCACATGCATGCACCGGCTACCTCACCATTAAAATCAGAACACGACAGCAACACACACTGATGCTATAACAGCAACGGCGGGGTTATCACGTATCTCGCAATACGCAATTATCGTAACTGTTTAGTAATTGCAAGACACATAATAGCCTTGTATGTTAGTGTCAGTTATTGCCGCTTGGTTATTTTAGGTGCTGTGACATGGCTAAAAGTGGATCCGGGGACCAGCAAGCAGTTAGCGACGTTTTTAATGTTTTTTAACGTCCCACTACGTATGTAGACAAGGAAGCTACTGATTTTACCCCGATTTTCAAAAATCGAGTTTTCACCAGATGTCCACGTTTTGTCCTAGGAACCTTTTCCGACTATTTTCACGATTACGTCAGTATGTCTGTATGTATGTATATTGTATATGTGTGTATGTAAACATCTCATAACTTTTGAACGGCTCGACCGATCTAAACGCGTTTGGTAGCATTCGATTGGATTCCGCTCAACCTAGACTTCCTGAAAATTTGAACCGATTCGGTCCTGGAAATTTTGAGAAATTTTGAATAAAAACACCAAAAAAATTTTTGGTAAAACAGTATTTTTTAAATGTAACTTCCAGATTTATTTACCGATTGAGCACAAAAACTAATCAGCTCTATTCCTTAAAAAAACTACGTCTAATACATAAATTGCATCAAAATCGGTTTATCCGTTTGAGAGTTATCGTTGACGAAAAATTTTGAAAATAGTGTTTTTAGACGTAGCTTCGAAATTTTTCAACCAATCATTTTTTAGTATGCTACGATATTTTAGTTCTAAAAAAACTACGTCAAATGCCGTTTCAAAAATTAAAATCGAATCTAATTCTCAAAACTTATAGTTTTTCAAATATTAAAATTACCTTAAAAACAACAAAGAAAAATATCGACACGCGGGATTTGAACCTACGACTATCTCCCTAAAGCCGGGACGCTCTTTCACTGAGCTAGTGTCGACAGGCTTAACACGAAGTTTATTCACCGATTGACTTAAAAATCTTATCAGCTTTCTCCTTTAAAAACTGCGTCAAAAACCGTTAATTTAATTTAAATCGGTCAATTTGTTTGGGATTTAACAATGAAGAAAATTAAAAATAAAATGTTTCTTGACATTGCATCGAATTTTTCAGCCTATCAATTATTTAGCTAAAGCAATATTTTAGATCTCACAAAATTGAGTTGAATGTCATCATCGTTTTCAAAATATACAGCTTTTCAAAAATTAATACACTGCCATTTTTAACAAAATAGACGTTTCAACTGAAAATATGCTTATATTGTTTACTCTTCTGAGCTTAAAATACTTTAATTTAGTGGGAAGTTTCCGAGATGGCCCGTAGGGTCAACCGTTTACACATTTTTTTGTTATGTTAAATAGTCATCGCTGATTGCTGGCGGATTGCAAATTTTATATAATACTCCTGCCGTGCTTGTTGCTGTCGTGTTCGCTATTGCGGCGGAAATAGCTAAAACTGTAATATAACGTAAAAATCCTTACTTAAGTCTAAAACAATAGTTTGTAAATGGTTAGCTACATTTGATTTTTAAATTGACTCAATTTTTTACTTTTATTTTAAAAATTATAGTTTTTTCATAGTTTACATTGCGACTTCCTTATCCGTGAACTACTTGTGATGACAAATGCCGATCTGTCAACACAAGTAATTTGTAACCGAAGTTGGGTCCTTACGATTCGGGCTAGCAAAGTGTTTTTTTATATCATAAGGTAGCAAACAAGCAGATGGGTCTCCTGATGGAAAGAGTCAACCATCGCCTACAGACACCAAAGATGTTAATGGTGCGTTGCTATTTTGTGGCGAGGTCTAATGCCACATGCATAAGTTTACCGGCTACCTTACTCTCCAAACCGGAACACGACAGTGACAAGCACTGACGGTATTGCGACAGGAATAGGTAAGGCGGTGGTACCAGACCCGGGCGAGACAATGCAGAACTCTACCACGTAGTCATACGAGACCCGGGGGAGACAATTCGGAACTCTACCACCTAGTAGTCAGGATGGTAGTGACTCGTATAGCCAATCGGTTGCCTTTTACGACCTGCCTGGCAGAACCGCTGTTAGCTTATTCTTCAAAGGAGCCCGGGACCAACAGAGGGAATGTAAGGGCCATCGTTTTAGTAAAGTTGATTAAAAAACTCAGCGATAAACATATGTAATTAGGTTTTTAATGTAAGTACTGTAATACATTAATTTGTATTTTAGTCGCTGGAAATATATTTCTTTTTCTCTTCTTTTTTTTTCATAGACAAAGAGGTGGTTCCAAAACCTAAGCGAAACATTGCAGAAATATACCACCTAGTTATTAGTAAAGATATTAATGTCACGAATTAGGCTTTTCTCTATTTTTACGAGATGCCTTACAATAGGCCGTTGAAAAAGTGCCGGTTAAATAATTTGGTGAAGGTGGACCTTAAAATGTGTCTGCTAATATCATATTTAAATTACAATGTCGACAACGGTATCCGAGCATAGGTATGTATGTCGAATAATAAATGCTATTTGATTTGCTTTGAGATCTCAGAACCTCTTGTAGCAGTTTCTTGCTTCCCAGAATTGCATCAAGAATCTAATACACATCAGAATATCTCTCATATATCTACACTTCAGAATAGAACACTTGTGCAGTATTTCGAAGAACCCAGCCAACCTACGTATAAGTTATTCACACAAAGAGAAGTTACTGCCGCTTGTTTAGTCAATGTAATTCCATATCAATCTCAGTGGGGTGCAACGCAGCGCCCTACGGAGTGATAATTGATTTTTAATCCCATTCAATCGTTTGATTAAAATATTTCAATATTTATGACCTTTCAATGTTTCTGTTAAACTATAATTCAAATGACTTTACGTGACCTACCCTTATGACTGCTAATCGCTAGAAATCCGCAACGCTTTGCCCAGGTATTGTAACATCGCCTTGCCTACTCCTGCCACAATAGCTTAAATGCTTGTCACTGTCGCATGCCGATTTTGAGGATAAAGAGTTACAAAAGAGCCTCACCCTCTGTGCGGATAGATGATAAGGATATCCGCCACAGGAGAAGCTAGAACCTTATTCCCTGAGATTCAGGAAACCTAAAACGCTAAACGAGTTTAGTTCAAAAATAATGGCAAATCCGTATGACCCTGTCGGTCCCTGCGGACTTATCACGTATCTAGCAACATATAACTATCGTGATTGTTGTTGCAAGCCACGTAATAGCCTTGTCTATTAGTGGTAGGCATTGCCGCTAAATTATTTTTAATGCTGTGACATCGCAAAAGTGCATCCAGAGATCAGCCAGCAATTGGCGACGTTTTTGATGATTTTTTGTTACATTTAACAGTCATCGCTGATCGCTAGCGAATTACAAATTTTAGGTGATGTGCCTGCGGATTATCGCAAGAAACTAGCAATAGGCGATAAAATGTTAGTAAAATATGACGATGAGAATCACTACCTATCTCAACAACAAACAAAACCAGTAAATCAAGATGAAACAAACCTACTATTCACGTTTAAATCGCTGTACCTATCTCAGAAGGCAAATAATATATAACAATGATTTAATTTTTAAATTGAATCTCGAATTACATGTTGATGTCAATTTGTCATTATACGTTAACCCTAGAGCCCAAACAATAGGCCAAAGCCGTCTGACACCGCAAATTATAATACTAACCAACTACAGTTAATGTCGATTTCTAGTCTCGCTTATTAGTTGTTCGGCGAAGTTTCCATTGTTCATCCCGTACAGGCAGGACTTCGCCTTAACTCACCTAAATTTCAGCACCTACCTAGTTATAATTTATCACTTCGATTTTAGCGCCGCAAATTTGGCTGGGGCATTTGTGAGACAGCGTTAATTACCTCTGAGTGAATTTCATGGTGGTTTGTTTGGTACTAATTAATTTTTATGTATGTACGTATTATATATAATGTAATTATCTTTTAATTATACCTTTTTTCATTTCCGTTATAGTTACTATAATTTCTATTCATGATGCAAGAACAAAATATTTGATTATTTTATAAATGAGTTTAAGGCTCTCCAGCAAATATAAGCCATATTTGGTGGAGAGCCTTCAATTAATTATACGAGCCTCATGTGGATTTATTTTTTATTTACATTTTATTAAATAGCAAACAAGAAGATGGCACTCATGATGAAAAGAGAAACCATCGCCTATAAACACCAAAGATGGTAATGGTGCGTTGCTATTGCGCAGAAATAGGTAAGGCGATGTACCATATACCCGAGCGAGATGTTGGCGAACTCTACCACCTATTTCACGACGATGGTGACACGTATGACCGACAGGTCACCTCTTACGACCTGCCAGGCAGATGGTCTAATCTTCAAAGGGGAACTAGGCCCATAGACGTGCTCAAGTAGGTTTATTAAGCGCACCATATACTTTTTTCCGATTAGAGTTCTGTAATAATTTACGTGAAATATTTAGAGACTAGCTGTTGCCTGCGAATTCGTCCGCGCGGGCTTCGTTTACTCCGGACAGCTCCTCCCCCGTAGGTGATAGCGTGATAATATGTAGCCTATATGTTGACCCGACCTATTAGTAATATTCATGCAAAATTTGAAGTAAATCGAAGCATTACTTTTCAAGTTTACCCCGGACACACATACAAACAAACAGACAAAAATTCTAAAAACTATATTTTTGGCTTCGATATCGATTGTAGATCACGCCCCAAGTATTCTTTTAAAAATATTCAATGTACAGTTTTGACTTTCCTACGATTTTATTATAAGTATGTATAGATTCTAATCAAATCTCACGTGAGGGAGAGGGGCGCCTCGACAAATGTAATGTATTTTTTTTCTTAGAAAATTATATAAAATATGGCCAAGTTCAATTTTTCTACGAAATTGTAGTAGTTTCTATTTCAGGGAAACGCGTTCCTTTTGAAATAAATCCAATTCAATCAAGTATAGACAAAAGTGTATGTCATACTAAAAATTTGTAGATTTTTTTTATATCATAAGATAGCAAACAAGCAAATTGGTCTCCTGACGGAAAGAGTCAACCATCGCCTATAGACACCAAAGATGTTAATGGTGCATTGCTATCTTGTGGCGAGGTCTAATGCCATATGCATAAGTTTACCGGCTACCTTATCCGCCAAACCAGAACACGACAGTGACTAGCACTGACGCTATTGCGACAGGAATAAGTAAAGCGGTGGTACCAGACCCGGGCGAGACAATGCAGAACTAGTAGTGACGATGGTAGTGACTCGCATAGCCAATCGGTCGCCTTTTACGACCTTCCTGGTAGAACGGCAGTTGATCTATTCTTCAAAGGAGCCCCGAACCAACATGGGGGATTTGTTCATATATTAATTATTATTTATTTTTTGGAGGTATTCTGAATGTTGTGGTGTTATTAACTACAAAATATGTATACTTATTCTATGGTAAGTGCAGTCCTCGTTTTTAAATGTAAATAATATTACAGGCGTTTCAAAAATATTGTAATTGAATAATTTACGTTTGCAAAAACATATTAAACTCCCAGGCGTAATTACGTAAGCCAATTTTCATAATCGGTAAATTAAAAAAGTTTGACATCCTTTAAACCATGTCGATTCCATTAACTTCTGTCAGCAGTCGCTATTAACTCACTATCGATCTTTAGCAATCATAATTGGCACTAAAAGTTCACTGAATGATACATGATACGACGCTAAATGTCGTCTTAAGCAATCTGGATCGGTGACGACCTTTAAGAACCAGCTTGAAAGAAATTAATTTCACTGACATTAACGATTACCAGAGCGTTTTCTAGAGCAAATTATCAAAACGGTTTAAGGTTCCGGTGAAAAATTGCTAAACCTTTTAAGCTCTTAAAACTTGGCTGATCCAAAATCATTTCACTATTCTTCATACCAACTGTCATAAAATAAAATCTATATATATAAAAATCAATTGCTGTTTGTTAGTCTCGCTAAAACTCGAGAACGGCTGAACCGATTTGACTAATTTTGGTTTTGAATTAATTGTTGAAGTCCAGGGAAGGTTTAAAAGGTGAGAAAATATATAAAATGAAGAGTAGTTAAAAAAGCAGAACAATGTTTGCCGGGTCAGCTAGTATAGAATAAAAATTGACGTTTAAATTATAATGTTAACTGTCTAGGTGTGTGTATGTGTATATATACATATAATATTTTTTTTATATATGATTGTAACTAGCGATCGCCTTTAAATTTAAAGGTTAATTAACCAATAGAATCTCTTCTGAGCTTGATAACACTCTAACCATATTTTTTTTTATATCATAAGATAGCAAACAAGCAGATGGGTCTCCTGATGGAAAGAGTCAACCATCGCCTATAGACACCAAAGATATCAATGGTGCGTTGCTATCTTGTGGCGAGGTCTAATGCCACATGCATAAGTTTACCGGCTACCTTACCCTCCAAATCGGAATACGACAGCGACAAGCACTGACGCTATTGCGACAGGAATAGGTAAGGCGGTGGTACCAGACCCGGGAGAGAAAATGCAGAACTCTACCACCTAGTAGCCACGATGGTAGTGACTCTCATAGCTAATCGGTCGCTTTTTACGACCTGCCCGGCAGAATGCCAATTGGTTCAAAGGAGCCCGGAACCAACACGGGGTAGACAAAATTGTACATTATACGTATGTGTGTATATTAAGATGTGTGTCAAATAAATGATAGGGTTTGTAATGCTAATTTTTATTAATTTAAAGTGTTTTCTGCACTCCACCATGTAAAAATTAATTGTCCCAAATTTCATATTTCTCTGTTCGCATAATTGTCATAAAAGGGATAAAAAGTTTTTGCTACACATATTAATATATAGATACACTAAACCCTAATTTAATAACCACAAACCTTTGTTTTTATGGTTCCCTAATTTAATAATAACAATAATAATATCGATGTACAAATTGCAGATTGTTCTAACTCCAAAGTAAGCAAATGATAACATGGGTGTCAGCCAACGATATAAATACATAGGAATATAAATACCGAAATATTTGTATTTAATAAACACCCAAACCCAGAAATACAATCTACTATGCTCATCACACATATGATTGTCCCTGTCGAGAATCGAACCCGAGCCCCATTTGTTTTGTCAGGCCCGCTAGCAACTCGACTAACGGAGCAATATCTATGTCATATATAACAAATAATCAGATCACATATAATACTTAGTGACTTCTCTAAGATACAGAATATCTCTGATTAGCAAACTCCGGTGTGCTACAGAGTTTATTTTTAGAATAAACTGCAGTACAAATATTTATTTTATTTACGAAACCCTATACACATATTCCGATACCAGTTTTGTCGCTTTCGTTAAATGAAAAATACCGTAGCCCTGGGCAATCTTACACTTTATGACTGCACTCGTTACAAAATCGCGCAATAATAATTATTTTTTTCTCCATTTGTGATGCTCACGAACTGTCAGTGCAGAATCGATTTTGATAAAAAACAAACAGAAATAAAAAAGAAATCGATTTTGATAAAAAATCGATTTATGTGTGAATGAAAACCGAAAATGAAATATATTTATTGTTTGTACACTTCTACATACAGACATAACTGTAAAGATAATAACAGTAATACACAAGAGAAAGCAACTTGTTTTTGGAGCTATATATGACAATAGCAAATACGGCGAAAGCTCTTCTAAATTTATCAGATAGCCACAACCTAAAATGCTACTCTAATGTTAAGATGTGATTGTTTGGGTTCATTCTTTTTTTGGAGTTTACTCCTTAAGAATCGGTTTTTTGATATAAGGCGCCAGGTATGAGACTAATGTGAAGAGTAAAATCTACTGAACGAATGACCCGAATGAAACGTTACGTTTTTGGTGCGCAACTTTCTATTTTGATGTGAACAGTGCAGCTAGATCATGCGTTTTTTTGCGTCTGTTTTGACAATCGTACTTAAGGAATAAACTCCAGTCATGTGTCGGTGCTGACACACACATTTTTTTTAATATACGTCTCGGGACATCCAGCAGAAGTAATAACTTAAACTAATTAATTTTAACTTAGCGCTGTGGATTAGAGTGAGAGATAAGGAGCCTGCCTATTGCTGCCGCATCCGTGAGAGAAAGGGAAGCTAGACAGATTGGCGCCGTAACGAGTTACGTAACGAGGTGGTTTACCCTCCCATAAGAAGTTATCACTTAAAAATCAAATGTTGTGACTGATAAGTTGTCGACACTGAGATACAAAGTAATATTTACGGATTAAGCCACAACAAGCATTGTTACTATGGCGTTACAACAATCTTGAGCAACGAGATTTTGTCAGAAGAAACAGGTACTAACTAACAGACGATTTGAAGTTTCTACCTTTTCGCACAATAAAACAGATCGAATGCATTGTGCATAAACATAACACAATACTAACTATAAAATTTCCATTTAAAACGCTTGAGATTAAATTTAAAAAAGTACTAAAGTTAGAGTTCTTTTAGAATATTTTAAGTAAGTCCTTTAACGAAATATAAAGTTCCATATAAATTTACATCCGCTATAAATTTAAAAAAAAACCTTTTAGTGGATGCCTACGTCATAAGAGGAATACGTATGCGTAATTATAAGTTTCTAGCTCTAAAGGGTTGGCCTGTGCGTTTATATAAAACTTTCATCCCCTATTTTACACTCTTAGGGGTTGAATTTTGAAAAACGCTGAAATAGGTAACTCATTATTTTTGCCGTACTCAATTCATATGAAAGAACACGGGCAAGATTCATACGTCGCTTTTTTTTTGGTTATTACCTTAAAGTTTAATATATTCCTTAAGATTCTATATCAACTCCTTAACTTATCCGCATTTAATAAATATTTTTTAAACTTGAGGAATAGTAGCTAAAATAAAGTTGGAATTGAAGTAAGGATAACGTAAACAATCAGTTCTCTCTTAGTATTCTGTGGTTATTGTATTTATCTTGTCATTGGGTGTCTTCAGTACAACTGTTAATCTCAGAAATCTAAGTTAGATTGACAGAATTCTGAGCAAAGATTTTTGCAAAAACACTTTATAGGTACTTAAAAGCACAAAAATAAATTAGCACTCCTTGCCTTTTGTATATACAGATTATGCATTTTTTTATACCTTGAATCAATTCATGTTATTTGTCCAGCAATATTTATTTATTTATTTATTACATAAATTACAACCACTAGACATTAGATGATCACTATAATAACAAATTATTGATAAGTAATTTCCGTTTAGAATTTTCAGAGAACTTGATAAAAATCTTATTGATTATTTTTGACCGCCCCGTTAGTCGAGTGACAGACAACGCAATCGATGGGACTCGGGTTCAATCCCCGACGGGGACGAGCATTTGTGTGATGAGCATAAATGTATGTATTTCCGGGTTTGAGTGTTTATTATGTATGTAAAAGTATTTATATACGTATTTCTATGTATTAGTATCGTTGACTAACAACCATAAGAGAAGCAAATAATTTGCTTACTTTAGGGTTAAATCAATAAGTGTAATTTGTCCCGTGAATATTTATTATTATATTTATTTTATTTATACCTATGAAATTGACATATTTTACGCTTTATTGTCTAATTAAACAACAATAACGAAGTATATTTAATTATGCTGAATTACACTACGCATTATTTTAGTTAAAAAAAAAACAAATCACACACTAAAAATAACGAATCACAACACTATTATATCAAAAAACACAGTTTCAAAACGTCAAAGTTACTTTCCTTAATAAAACCCAAAACCTTTCTATAGGAGAAATATATTCCGTTATTTATACATGCTACCCACACGTGTTGCGACCTCATAAAACTATCCTCCATACTGCTCTACCGATACCCGTGAGGCCGAAACGTCTCAGCTATCCTGAAAAATGACCCGAACGGCTTAAACCTTGTTCATGAAATATTAACATGGAATAAACTGATACTTTTTGTGTACTATTTTTACTGTTTTGTAGAATATTGATATTTCATATTTATACACAAAGAATATTGATATATTTATATTGAACTCTTGTGCTGTTTCATTTTTTTTAAACCGGTTTTCGTATAGTGAAGCGGCCAGATTTGGCCACTTTTTGTTTTGATAGATTAAAGCTAATCGGTTTCGGTTTTAAAGCTTCAACATGACTTTCTATTTCTGATTATATATTATTGATTTTGGTGAAACGGAAGTTCTACGGTTCTAGATGTTCCGTAGGCGTATCATCTAACGTTTGCAATTCGCCAGCGATCGACGATGACTCTTAAACGTAATGAAAAAATCATCAAAAACGTCTCCAGTTGCTTGCTGGTCACTGCAGTGTCACAGCATCAAAACTAATCAAGCGGCAACGACTACCACTAATATACAAGGCTGTTATGTGTCTCGCAATAACTAAACCATCACGATAATTTCGCATTGCGAGTTACGTGATTACCCCGCCGATTTGCTACAATTAACCCTTTAGTCGGTTAATGTAATTGGTGATAAAACAGAAATCGATCAGATAACGACTATATATATATATATATATATATATATATATATATATATATATATATATATATATATATATATATATATATCCAGATATAGATATCCAGAAATATAAACATTTATGTTCCTTACATAAATATTAACTTGTTGGAAATCGAATTTAAGCCCCATCGATTACGTAGTCTGGGTTACTAGCCACTCGTAAAACGGGACGGTCATATACAGTGAATAACAAAAACCCTGTTCGATCATCATAGGCATTATTTTGTAGCTTAACACAATCGTATCTGTGCAATTATTTAATGGATATTGATAGATAAATTTTTGAAATAAATTGGATAGTTTCCATCGTCGGCACTTGGTGAAACTGCATTTTAAATTATGTATTACAAATAAACTCACTTGTACTTCCAGTTTACGTATATTTTTAATTTTTTACTGTTCACATCTAACCGATTTCGCTTATTAAAGCATCATCAGGGACGTTTTACACATATTTTATAATATCTTTAATTTTTTATAAATATGTTAAAGATATTATAAAATATGTGTAAAACATCCCTGATGATGCTTTAATAAGCGAAACCGGTTGGATGTGAACAGCAAAAAATTAAAAATATACGTGAACTGGAAGTACAAGTGATTTTATTTTTAATACATAATTTAAATTTTTAAAATATTTGCTTGGTTTAAGGGGAAGTTCCTCAAGTTTAGTACTAAAATTAGATACTCTAAAATACAATATTTTTGTTATTTTTATAAAAAGATTTTTTGACAATGTCATTGAAGTAACTCTTTCGAATTGGAGAGGATTTTTTACTCATTGTATGTATGTATTTATTTTTATTTATTTATTTAAGGAAAACTTACAGATAGTCTTACAAACAATTGTAATAATTAAAACAAAAAAAAATTAAAACTTTTCACAAATAAATTTATTTATTTTGTTTATCTCAGAAACGGCTCTAACACTACACAAGCACTAACCCTATCAGAAGACGTTATATTATAATCATTTATTTTATAAAGAAATACGATTTTACAAAAAAATATCGAGCAAATCTCGGTCGCCAGTTTCATTTATAGGTATATTACATTTATTTAAAACTGACAACTTCCCGCTTCGCTGGGCCTATCGTTTTGTGAATCACGATTCTTTATTAAAGTATGTCTAGCTGCTTTCGAGTAATAACAAGAAACATAAACAAGTATCTTCACGCCCGTATTCCCTAAGAAGTAGGCAGAGGTTCAACAAGTACACCCACGTTTAGCCGAAAATACGTCCAACAATATGATAGATGATAGGTTGGTTATCGCCAACCGGACACTTTCTAATCCTGGGCAACGTTGTTTTAAGCAGAATACTGAAAAAAAACACATTTTTAATTGCCCGACCCGGGAATCGAACCCGGGATCTTATGTGGTCAACGACACATCCGGTGTCGGACTAGACCACAGCGGCGATTAAATACATTTTTACACTTCTAGCTAATCGGAACTATTTGAATTTCGAATGTTATATTTTTAAAACGTTGCAAACCTTCTTAGTAATAAAAAAAAAAACAATTGGCGGGAAATATTTGTCAATTGCTTTTTTTTCACACATCAAAGTTCTACGTACGCAACGAAAATAGAATTAAGTCGAAAAGATATTAAAGCGATGGTTTTTTATGATTTTAAAAGTTCTCTTTCTCCGCAAGACTGTGCCGCTCGTTTTCAAAATGCTTTTGGGAGAGAAGCACCTTGTTTGAGCACCGTGAGGCAATGGTTTGCTGAATTTGAGAGAGGTCGAGTTTCTTTACATGATGAATTTCGTGAAGGGCGGCCTTCAACTGACGTCAACAAAAATAATGTGGCTACTGTTAAGCGGTTAATTGAAGAAAACCCCCGGATTACCTATGAGACAATTCGAGGACTATTCGGGATTGGTATGAGCCAAATTTAGAAAATTTTACACGAAGAAAGTTCGGAAACATTGTTGTCGCTGGATCCCTCATGAACTGACAGCGGAGCAGAAGCGGGCTCGCGTGGAATGGTGCTCACAGATGCTACTAAAATACGACTACGGACATTTTAATGCTGTTTATGACATTGTCCAGGAGACGAAACGTGGATTTATCGTTTTGAACCCGAAAAAAACAGCAATCTTGTGAATAAGTGTTTGAAAATGAGAACAGGCCAACAAAAGTGAGACAGGCGAGAAACGTTGGTAGAAAAATGATCGCGTTTTTTTTCTCAGCTACGGGTCTCATCTGTGCAATTCCACTTGAAGATCAAAAGAGTGTTAATGCCGAGTGGTATTCTACCATTTGTTTACCCAGGGTGTTAGAAAAAGTTCGCGAAAGACGACCCAAAAGCCGCATTCTCCTACACCATGGTAACGTTTTTCACACACAGCCAACAAAACAAAGTCATTTTTAGCTTCCGAAAAAGTACATCTCGTCACTCATCCTGCACATAGCCCCGACCTAGCACCCTATGATTTCTGTATTTTCCCCAAAATCAAAGATTTGATGAGAGGTTTTACTTTTACCAACTCCGAAGAGGCAGTGCTAGCATTCAATCAGCACGTAGAAAATAAGCCTTCAGATCTGTGGTCCACCTGTTTTAAAAAATGGTTCGATTGCATGAATAAATGTTTAAAATGTAAAGGAGATTATTTTGAAAAGCGATAAATATAATATTTTGGTTATAACATGTTGTTTTTTTTTTTTTGTTTTTCCCCGTGTTGGTCCCGAGCTGGTCTCCTTTGAAGAATAGGCCAACTGCCGTTCTGCCAGGCAGGTCGTAAAAGGCGACTGAGTGGCTATTTGCGTCGCTACCATCGTGACTACTAGGTGGTAGAGTTCTGCATCAGCTCGACCGGGTCTGGTACCACCGCATTACCTATTCCTGCCGCAATAGCGTCCGTGCTGGTCACTGTCGTGTTCCGGTTTGGAGGTTAAGGTAGCCGGTAAACTTATGCATGTGGCATTAGACATCGCCACAAGATAGCAACGCACCATTAACATCTTTGGTGTCTATAGGCGATGGTTGACTATTTCCATCAGGAGACCCATCTGCTTGTTTGCTGTCTTATGATATAAAAAAAAAGTTACGCAAAACTTACAGTGTGACCTACGTAAATAAATACAGTCATTTTAAAGAGTTGAATATACAGATATACAAAATAAATTTATATATAGTTGTATAGATACACAAGGACTGCCTCGTTAGTTTACTAATAATCTAGCATATTCAAAATGGGACGACCGCGTCTTTGACACGTGATATTGGCAACCTTCGAAAACTAACAGGGCATGGCATAGGAGAAGTCGCCATGCGTTGACTAAATCGAAGTATATTGCTTTATAATATATTGAGGCATAACTGGTTCAAAATAATATGAAAGACATAATATGTGTTCCGTATATACCATAACGATTATTTAATATTAGACAATTGTACTCTTTTTTTATAGCAGAGGGGTCAAACGAGCAGGTGGTGCAGCTGATGGTAAGTGATCACCGTCGCCCATGGACATCTGCAATACCGGGGTCTTGCAGCTGCGTTGCCGGCCTTTTAAGAATGAAAAAGCTCGTTTCTTGAAGGGCCCTAAGTCGTATCCGTTCGGGAACACCCCCGAGGGTAATTGATTCCACACGGGAGTAGTGCGAGGCAAAACGTGCCGCCAAAAGCGCACGGTCGTGGATTTCCAGACATCGAGGTGGTGAGGATGGAACTTTAAATTTTGACGCGATGTCCGATTATGGAACTTAGCAGCAGAAATTAGTCCGAATAACTCTTCGGAACACTCCCCATGATACATGCGGTAAAAGATGCAGAGCGAACCTACATCTTTGCGTAACGCCAAAGAGTCAAGCCGATTAGAAAAGCCTGATCTTCGACGATTCGAGGCACTCTACGTTGAATACGATCAAGAGGAAGAAGCTGGTACTGAGGAGCTCCGGCCCAGAGGAAATCAGAAATCAGAAATACTTTATTCAATAAAACTTTTTACAAGTTATTTTGACACGTCAACATATTTTTTAAAAACTACTACCGGATCGGAAACGCGGCCACACACTGAGAAGATCCGACGGAAGAAACTCAGCGGGCTTGTCTTTTTTTCATATCATTCATTTTTTACATTATCATAATATTACAAAAAATATATATGAGATCGGTATGAGGAGCAATTAATCCCAGACTTTTTTGTCTTCTAAATAATCTGAGATTTTATAATATCCTTTTTTACACAGTTTTATTTTAACACATTTTTTAAATTTATTGACTGGTAGATCTCTTATAGTTTCGGGAAGTTTATTGTAAAAGCGTATACATTGCCCCGTAAAAGAGTTACTTATTCTGTGGAGACGGATGCATGCACAACAAGATTGTTTTTGTTCCTTGTATTAAGTGAGTGTACATCACCATTTTTTTAAAAAAGCAAATATTTTTATGAACGTACATCAAGTTCTCAAATATATATTGGGATATATATAACAGTTAGAATATTGATTTCTTTGAATTTTTCTCTCAGGGAAACCCTCGGGCTAAGATTGTAAATTGCCCTAATAGCTCTTTTCTGCAATACAAATATAATATTTATTTCAGCAGAATTTTCCCAGAGGTGAGAACAGTACTCCACGTGAGGTTGAATTTGGGCCTTGTAAAGTTGAAGACGATGGTCTGGCATGAAGAACTGCTTTGCTCTACTGAGTACACCAAGCTTTTTGGAGGCTAGTTTAGCCTTTCCTTCCAAATGATCGCGGAACTGAATATTGTTCGATATGTCGACTTCCAGTATTCCAATACTGGCTGAGACTGTCAGGTGAGTGTTCTGGAACCGAGATGATACGACAAAAGGTGTCTTTTTGCGGTGAACGTACAAAGCTACGTCTTTTTGGGGTTAATTGTAAGGTTTTGACGACCCCATTCTGAGACATCGGTTAGTCGATTCTCGAATTCAGACACGAGCTTGTTCCAGCCCTCTTCGAAGTGTACCTGAGAAATACCGCTACGGCTGGAGTATGTAGCATCATCAGTACTGTCGTCCGCAAAGCGATGTATGTTACTAATTCGTAACATATCACTGATATACAGAAGAAACAGTGTCGGTGATAGCACGCAGCCTTTGGGAACACCAGCATTGACAGGTTTGAGGTCGGAGCATGCACCGTCGACTACGACCCTGATGCTCCGATCAGCCAAAAAACTGCTGATCCACTTGCATAATTTCTCAGGAAGCTAATAGAAAGGCAGCTTTGAGAGAAGCGCTTTATGCCATACCCGATCGAAGGCCTTCGCTATGTCTAAACTAACTGCCAATGCCTCCCCCTTGGACTCAACTGCCTTCGCCCGGCGATGTGTCAGGTAAACTAGAAGATCACCAGCTGAGCGACCACGACGGAAACGGTACTGACGGTCGCTAATCAGCTGGTGCTCTTCTAAATACTTCAGGAGCTGACAGTTTATAAGTGTCTCCATGACTTTTCACAATTCACACACTACATAGGTGTTAAAGAAATTGCGTGTCATAGTTTAGATGTAGTTCAGTATCGATAAAGGAACCCAGGAAAATAGAATAAATGAAAAAATAAAAAAAATCATAAAAATCCTAATCATCATAAAAATCATCGTAATAAAATATCATCCTAATTTTTTTTTATTTAAAAAAAAATCAACATAAACTTTTTTCAACATCCTTAAACCTCGTTGTAGGTTTGTGTTGGATGTTGCACACTTCACAGTTTAAGCATTGATTGATTGATTGAGTACATATTAAATTCATACTAAGTGGTAGAGTTCTGCATTGTCTCGTCCGGGTCTGGTACCACCGCCTTACCTATTCCTGCCGCAATAGCGTCAGTGCTTGTCGCTGTCGTGTTCCGGTTTGGAGGGTAAGGTAGCCGGTAAACTTATGCATGTGGCATTAGACCTCGCCACAAGATAGCAACGCACCATTAACATCTTTGGTGTCTATAGGCGATGGTTGACTCTTTCCATCAGGAGACCCATCTGCTTGTTTGTTATCTTATGATATAAAAAAAAATATATATATTAACTTAAAATAGCAATCATATTTTATAATTATCTAAATCTAAAATAATAAAAATGATGTGGTGTCGCGGGACACCAGGTAGGAACGAACTTCCTTCGGCTAAACGGCACTACTCGCTTGTGTACGCGACTGTCGCGCCTGCGCACGTCTCATTTAACGCTTTTATTCCACGCATTTTTCTTACGGTTTTACTATCACATTTTTTCAGTTCGGTCGCGCTGCAAAATCCCTATCCCCTCCAAGCCTGCCGTAAGGAACTTCGTTCCAAAAATGGCGTAAGATGTGCGCCCATAATGTTACGACGGTATATAAATTATAATATTTTTTTTTAAACTTTTTTATAGGTTTTTATTTTTTACTCTTTGTCGATACTGAACTCAGCCTAAAGATGGCACGCAATTTCCTTAACACCCTGTATATTTGTTATTATGTTAATAGCCAACCGAGTTTTACATTTAAAACTTAAATTGTTACAATATAATCAAATAATTACAATAAAACTTAAATTGGTACAAAATAATATTGACCACTTAAGTTTTAACCCTGACGCATTATTAGGGCTAAAAATCGTGTTTTTTATTATTATAGGATAGCAAACAAGCAGACTCTACGTTGGAAAGAGATATTGATACTATTACGTGCTTCGCGTTCTTAATTGTGCAGTCAAACACCACTTATAATAAAACCTTGTATTTACAACACAAATATAATAAAACACCACAATGCAATACGTAAATACACCGATAAAGACCAATAGCACTCACTATATCAACACTAAACTTAACCGACTACGCTGAATCACTAAAACACTTCTCGCTTCACACTGGTCGTTTCAAGTATCGCTTTCGATCGCTTTATAAAAACTGAACTCTATTCGCCAATACATCCCCATTTATCCCAAAGGTAGACATTATTATTGGCGAACGTCCCGAAATTATTGCGTAAACAATACGTAAACATGTTACTGTACACGCTATTTTCACCCTTATGACAGAAAATTCATTATGACATAGCTGTTTGCGTAACGGCAGCTGTTGTTTATCAAAAGAAGCAGCCTATCCCTTTCTTTTATTTCTAAATCTCTCCGGCGCCTTAACCGTCTTAATACCACATGCACAAGTTTACCGGCTACCTTATCTTCCAAACCGGAACACGACGGTTGCAAACCACTCTACCAACGATCTTCCTTTTTGTACTCGTTTCCATTCTTATTCATTAAAAAAATTCTGTGAAAATATTAATTTTTATATAAATTATTTATATACTTTTG
This sequence comes from Apodemia mormo, assembly GCA_036924255.1. Classification (NCBI taxonomy): domain Eukaryota; kingdom Metazoa; phylum Arthropoda; class Insecta; order Lepidoptera; family Riodinidae; genus Apodemia; species Apodemia mormo. The sequence goes on along the minus strand of JAUPFN010000003.1, from coordinate 43,682,144 downwards.
TTGCAGATATAATTTGGAGACTGTGACCAGAAAAGTACAGAAAGCGAGGTACGTACTGTTTTTAATAGTACACATTTGTTTTTTACATTGCTTTTTTATCGCAAACATTGTTTTGCCATACAAATTACTTGTATTTATTTTGGTGGAGTTAGTTGAGAGGGGGGGGGGGTGATTGAGATAAAAACTATCTTATCTTTACGTTGGTACAAATAGTAGATATCTACAATTTCATAATAATCTTTATAAAAGATTTTTTTTAATATATATATATATATTTATTTGTGCGTATGAATGTCACTACGCCTCCTCAACGACTGGACTGATTTTGATGAAATGTTTATGTGTTCAAGTGGATTCAAGAATAGCTTAGATTCTCAATTAAAGTCTGTAGCGGTGGTGCTGCGATCAAGTTCGGGTTGTATCTTATATAACGCTTTCACGACCAAATCACTGTAACGATTTTGATAACATTTGGCAAAGAGATTGTTGAAGACCCGAGTTCAAAATTAAACTTTTTGTAATCAACCCATAAAAGTTGAAATAGAGGATAAAAGTTTGTATGAAAATCTATATAGACGATATGACATACAAATCTAGTATAATATAATAACAGGTAATTAATACTAGCCCAAAAAGTCCGTAAGTCCGTAAGCCCAAAAGAAACACACGTAAAAACTGTTTTAAGGCGAGGTATTTCGACGCGCGTCAATTCTATAGAAAATGGGTGGCGCGGTATGTTCTGAAACTCTGAGAAACGTGTTAATTTTCGGATAAATGAATATAGGACCTCAGCTGAAAACTAAAATTTAACACATTCTTTTTTGTATTTACAACTAAATATTACCATATAATAAATTTTAATAAATTTAAATTAAGAATAGTGTCAAAAATTTCAATAATTATAAATTAATAATAGTGTGAATAAAAAAAATAATTTTATTTTAAAAAAAGCGTGGGGTGCATGGTGTCAATAGTTATAAATATTTTATTGACAGATATGAGTAGAGTGATTATCATTTCGGTAATATCTTAAAAAGCACCCCACGCTTTTTTTAAAATAAAATTATTTTTTTTATTCACACTATTATTAATTTATAATTATTGAAATTTTTGACACTATTCTTAATTTAAATTTATTAAAATTTATTTTCTATTTTTTAGTTCGGTTTTCTATAAAAAGCGTGTTTTTTAGTTTTTTTAAACTATTATTTATTTTCTACTTTTTAGTTTGGTTTATTTATAATAGTTTGTTTTTTTTTAATTTTAAGCTATTGCACGACTCATGATGCGAAGCATCAGAGAGTGCTTTACGATCGAAAAATTTTTTTCATATATACACATCTTCACGCCAGATCCCTTACGGGGTAGGCAGAGAGAACCGAGTGCCATACATCATGATCCTTGCAGGTTTGTCTCGCTTCCTCCACATTCATCACTCTTTTCATACACACACGCCGGTTGCGAAGACTCTTGGCCAAGGTTAGGTTACACTAACTTGGCCCAAGTTAGGGTGACTCTAGGCTTGGCCAAGGCTAGGTTATTCAGTCTTGGCCCAAGCCTGGGTAATCATTGGAATGGCCAAGGCTGATTGCCCAGTTATGGCCCGGGCATAGGACAATATAGGTTTGCCAAGATGGGCTTCCCAATAATGTCCCAGGCATGTCCCCGTCGTTCGACTCTGGGGCTTCCTGTACGGGCTACTATTCTTTTATCAGAACTATTTTTTTTAACCATTTTGGTTTTGTAGTTTATTAAAAACTAGCTGCAGTGTGCAGTCCGCTGCATTATAAGTTTTTGGTGAATCCCGCGGGATTATCTAATTTTTCCGGGATAAAAATAGCATATGTGCTATTCCAGGTCATCATCTACCTGTGTGCCAAATTTCGTTCAAATCCGTTCAGTAGTTTTTGCGTGTTTGAGTAACAAACATCCATCTAAACATCTATCCAAACATCCAAACTTTCGCATTTATAATATTAATATAGATTTACTACAGATTTACTATAGATAAATTAGTGTATTGTCATCGGTTCTCGATAAATCTACAAAGTTTGAAACAAAAAAAAAAAGAAAAGTTCCTTCTCAGGACTACTGGAACAACATGGAAGTTATATCTTTACCTCTTGAACTGACTGACTTGACAGACGTAGAACAACGACTTTTGTTAAGAGTAGTTCCTTTTATAACTAGTTTCCACCCGCACCAAAGTGCTCGTCAACACGAATCAAACGAGACCAAACTCGATAGAGTTGTGTTATTTAATTGCTGAGCTCCTATGGTCACCTTCTGGCTTCATCATCGGACCCTCTAGGATCTTAGTTACCACCAAGCAATAAAGTGCTCGTCAACATCAATCAAACAAGCGCAAACTTGAAAGAGTTCTGTCACTTAATTATTGAGCTCCTATGGCCACCTTCTAGCTTCATCGTCGGACCCTGCAGGATCTTAATTAGCACCAAGCACCAAAGTGCTCGTCGATACGAATCAAACGAGCCCAAACTCGATAGAGTTGTATCATTAAATTACTGAGCTCCTATGACCACCTTCTGGCTTCATCATTGAACCCTGCAAGAACCTAGTTACCACCAAGTACCAATGTGCTCGTCAACATCAATCAAACGAACGCAAACTCGATAGAGTTCTGTCATTTAATTACTGAGCTCCTAGGGCCACCTTCTGGCTTCATCATCGGACCTTGTAGGATCCTAGTTACCACCAAGCACCAAAGTGCTCGTCAACATGACTCAAATGAGTCCAAACTCAATAGACTTTTCATTCTACCTAGTCAATAGTCATTAACCGATTTTTAACCATTTAATTATTAAGTTCCTGTGGTCACCTTCCGATTCAGATTCATCAGATCCGCTGCATGTCATAATAAGGTTTCATTGTCATTCCATTAACATACGTATACAAAATTTCAGCTCAATCGGTAACTGGGAAGTGGATTAAATTTACTTGCGAGATTTGATTTCAAACATCGAGATAGGTACAATAAATAAAAAATGCTCATAAAACAAAAACTACTGGGCCTACCTGAATCAAATTTTTATGGGACCAATTCGAAACTATTCCGCATCAAACAAAAAAAGAATCACGTAATTCCTTCTCAGGACTACTGGAACAACATGGAAGTTATATCTTTACCTCTTGAACTGACTGACTTGACAGACGTAGAACAACGACTTTTGTTAAGAGTAGTTCCTTTTATAACTAGTTTCCACCCGCACCAAAGTGCTCGTCAACACGAATCAAACGAGACCAAACTCGATAGAGTTGTGTTATTTAATTGCTGAGCTCCTATGGTCACCTTCTGGCTTCATCATCGGACCCTCTAGGATCTTAGTTACCACCAAGCAATAAAGTGCTCGTCAACATCAATCAAACAAGCGCAAACTTGAAAGAGTTCTGTCACTTAATTATTGAGCTCCTATGGCCACCTTCTAGCTTCATCGTCGGACCCTGCAGGATCTTAATTAGCACCAAGCACCAAAGTGCTCGTCGATACGAATCAAACGAGCCCAAACTCGATAGAGTTGTATCATTAAATTACTGAGCTCCTATGACCACCTTCTGGCTTCATCATTGAACCCTGCAAGAACCTAGTTACCACCAAGTACCAATGTGCTCGTCAACATCAATCAAACGAACGCAAACTCGATAGAGTTCTGTCATTTAATTACTGAGCTCCTAGGGCCACCTTCTGGCTTCATCATCGGACCTTGTAGGATCCTAGTTACCACCAAGCACCAAAGTGCTCGTCAACATGACTCAAATGAGTCCAAACTCAATAGACTTTTCATTCTACCTAGTCAATAGTCATTAACCGATTTTTAACCATTTAATTATTAAGTTCCTGTGGTCACCTTCCGATTCAGATTCATCAGATCCGCTGCATGTCATAATAAGGTTTCATTGTCATTCCATTAACATACGTATACAAAATTTCAGCTCAATCGGTAACTGGGAAGTGGATTAAATTTACTTGCGAGATTTGATTTCAAACATCGAGATAGGTACAATAAATAAAAAATGCTCATAAAACAAAAACTACTGGGCCTACCTGAATCAAATTTTTATGGGACCAATTCGAAACTATTCCGCATCAAACAAAAAAAGAATCACGTAATTCGGTTCAGAAACCTCGGAGAAATCGGTGTACATACATAAAAAAAATATACCAGCCGAATTGAGAACCTTCTCCTTTTTTTGAAGTCGGTTAAAAATGGAATAATTTTATCAAAATAGTGTATTGTCATCGGTCCTCGATAAATCTACAAAGTTTGAACGAAATCTGGCCGTTTAAAGTGGGTCAAAATCGCGCCCAAAGAAGTCGGTTACAAACAAACATACAAACAAACATACAAACAAACATACAAACATACAGGTGAAGCTAATAAAAAGCGTGTAAAAATCATGTGGAAGATTAGAAATATTATTGACAAATTATTTGTTTTAGAGATTTTTTTAGTCTGTTTTCGAAATTATATATTATCGAGTAAAAAATGTTCTATCATGTAATGAGTTAGCACATTCTTTAGATAATATCTTCAGGTATATCTTATAATTTTTGTAAAATTTTTATTTAACAACCAATACAAAAAAAAAACGTGATCAAACAAACCACTTTTTTTCCCGTTTGTCGCGATGTCTCGCCTTAAAGTGACATAGAAAAAACCCTTCGATGACATTTTGGTTGCATGCGATGCGGTATTAATCTTTTCCTGTAAAAATCGATCAAAAAAAAATCAAATTTTTACACGCACATTTCGGATGCAAGTGTGGTGTGTTGTTCGAACAAACTATTTTATGATAGCGCGTTATAGACTATAAACTATATTTTTCTACGGTTTACATTGAGTACACATAGCTCGCTATGGCGCGCTATAATTATAACGCTATACATTATATTAAGGCGAGATATTTTGACGCGCGTCAGTTCTATATGAAATGGGCGGCGCGGAATGTTCTGAAACCGCTGGGAAACGCGAAAGTTGAAAAGTCGTTAAATACTGATGTTTAACAGATATAAATAATAAAAGTAATATTGTCTAGTAAATTATTGGGACAGGGCAGTAACTTGACAAGAAGGGAAACATTTTGAATTGACATAGTTTTGTAAGTGTATCACTTACTGGGGTATTAAATTTAAGCGTGGTCTAGCCCGTACCGTTCAATGTGGTCCAAGTTATATGCGACATTTTAATAAATCATCGTTACTTATTTAAATAGTAAAATCACATCGGTTTTACTACTTGATGACCGTCACCACACGCCAACGAAAAGTAGTGTTTTTGAATTAAAACGAAATAAGTTTTTCCCTGTGTTGGTCTAGGCTCCCTTTTAAAGAATATAACAACTGCCTTGCCGCTAGGTGTCTCTAAAAAGGCGAGAAAAGGTTGATAGTAATAGATAATGGCAGTTACTATCTGCCAATAATCTATCGCTACTAAGTCGTCGAACTTTATAACGTCTACACCGTCTAAACCTATTCCATTGTGGGACTATCTTCCGCTACTCCTAGATGTACTTGTTATACCTCTGTCTGCCTCTTCGGAAAAACAGGCATGAATATGTCAAAATAACTTGTAAAAAGTGTTGGTCCCGGCCTTCTTTGAAGAATAGGCCAACTGCCGTCCTGCCAGGCAGGTCGTAAAAGGCGACCGATTGGCTATCGAGTCACTACCATCGTGGCTACTAGGTGGTAGCGTTCTGCATTGTCTCGCCCGGGTCTGGTACCACCGCCTTACCTATTCCTGCCGCAATAGCGTCAGTGCTTGTCGCTGTCGTGTTCCGATTTGGAGGGTAAGGTAGCCGGTAAACTTATGCATGTGGCATTAGACCTCGCCACAAGATAGCAACGCACCATTAACATCTTTGTTGTCTATAGGCGATGGTTGACTCTTTCCATCAGGAGACCCATCTGCTTGTTTGCTATCTTATGACATAAAAAAAAAAGTTTTACTGAATAAAGTATTCCTGATTTCTGAAGATATCTATATATATTCCTGCCACTATAGCGTTGGTGCTTGTCGCTGTCTTGTTCCGATTTACAGGAAATTGATGCATTTGGCATTCCATATCTGCCACACAAATCGCTCAATAAGGTCTATACTATTTATAGGTGATGATTATCTCTTTTCATCCAACCATATGCTTTTTAAATATTTTGTGATACTAAAAAAAAGAAAATTCTTGAGTAAGTATCGTTATGAATTGAAACTCAATTAAACAAACAAGTGACAGTAATATATTTTTAACGCAGTAAACTGCAACAACCTATTTCCGATTTTCTATATCTTCAGAACCGTGCATCAGATCTCCAAATTGAAATGGAACCACACGAGAAATATACCCTCCTAAACAAAAAAAATCTAGAAGTGGTTCACAAATGACGGAATTCTGAGGTAACGAACATAAAAAAAAATTGTAAACCAGTTGACTCTGCAGGCCATCCCTGAAACTTATGAAGTGAACAACATAATTTTAATATTCGAAAAATTGTACCTTTGGTAATTTGATTCGATTTCAATTTTCGAAATGAAACGTTTTAGAGAACTAAAATAAAAAATGTCAAAAAATGATTAGTTGAAAAATTTCCAAGGTTTTTTCAAAAAAGCACCTTTTTTCAAAATTGTTCGTCAACGACAGCAAAGGCTGTCAGGCTGTGTTTTATCATTTAAGCAATAATTAAACAAATATGAAATATATTCAGCGTCGACACTTTCATCGTTGGCACTTGGCGACACAAAACTTCATTTTAATACAATATTTATTAATTTATATATACAAGTGAATTAATTAATAAATATTGTATTAAAATGAATATATATATATATATATATATATATATATATATATATATATATATATATACCATATTGAATACGTGTTGAATCAACTAGCTTATGGTTCACTACAGTAATTACGTTATTGTGAAACAGTACAAGTGAACTAATTAAAAAATAACTCCAAAGTTACATCCTAAACTATAAATATATATTATATAAACTTACAAAACAGTAAGAATAAAATCGAACATCGCCTTTAGCTTAACATTGCGAAACGTCTAGCGATTTCGAGATTAAAATTTATACGTACATTGTTTCATAAAGTGAAGGGGTTCAGAAGCATCTGTGCTCTGAGAAGGGTCTACTCGAGCAGCACGATCGCTGACGGATCGAGTGTACATGTAGCTCTTCCGAGGATATTGTGTGAACATATAACACGTTACCCTTTAAAATGATTACGTTACCGTTTATTTTCTGACCACATTTTAAAAATTATTTGTATACTACAAGAAATCGAATCATAAATTTTGTGTCTTAGTAAACTTAAAAAAACAAATTGACCGTCTAGACTCTAGAACTTCGAACGCAAAACTTCATACGTCTATAACAAAGTCGGTATCGCAAGACCATAGATTTATAACTATGCCGAATTAAACCTTTCTAACACGACGACTCTTTCAGTTGATCCACACAAACACATGCACACGATCAACATAACAGACTTACAAAAAAAACTGTAAGTGTTTTTTTTGTCTATATGACCCCCCCTATAATCTTTAGAAATTATATTCGCCTTATCCGTAGCCTAATCCGTAAGTTAGATGTCTATTTCTTTAAAGTAGTCTTTTCTTGTACCTTTTGAGTTGTAATATGTACGTACATGTTATATGTGCATGTATATGTACTGTGTATATATCATATATAGAATGTATATATGTTCATAGGTTTATGTATTATTTAATATTAATTATAATTATATCTCCTCTACCCTAAGGTTGTCAGGCAGAGATCGCTCGTTAGCGATAAGAAAGCCTTTGTGTACCTTAGTTATATAATTGTTATTATAATAATTATGTTATTGTTTTGGTGCGTAATAAGAGTGTAATCATTGATTTATTAACTGATTTGGAAAATTCTTATTTTGTTTGTGTGGCTATAATTCTCTTATAATCTCTATAACACACATTACTCTATAAATTTGGTAGATAGGAAGTCGATTGCTGCAGTTTTTTGCGTTTAAATTATTAATTATATACAACATACTGCAATATTGTTAGCGGTTAGGCAAATATTCACATTAAATACTAGCTTATAACTGCGGCTTCACCTTTTTGTACATCAAAAAAATAATAAATAATCTATATATAAAAATCAATTGCTGTTCGTTAGTCTCGCTGAATTCTGTTCTGTTCTGTTCAATTCAATTCTGTTCAGCCGTTTTCTTACTCGAGAACGGCTGAACCGATTTGGCTTACTTTGGTTTTGAATTAATTGTTGAAGTCCAGGGAAGGTTTAAAAGGTGAAAAAATGTAGAAAAAAATAAGAGTAGTTAAAAAGGCAGAATAACGTTTGCCGGGTCTGCTAGTAATAATATAAATATTCACAGGACAAATTACACTTACTAATCTAACCCCAAACTAAGCAAGTTATTATAAAATTGTCAAGTAGTTTTGGTGCGTTTGCACCAAACTATTCAAATATTCATTTTTTTTAAACACTTGTACTGTTTCACAACTATAATTTATTTCTACAGTTTGCATCATCGGCACTTGGTGAAAATCCATTTTAATGTAATATTTTATCACCTAACACTTGTACAGGGTTTTTAGTTTATAACTGTAAATTGCCCTGATGATGCTTGTGTAAGCGAAACCGGTTGGAAATAAAAAATAAGTATTAATTGATAAAATATTACAGTATAATTTCTTTATTTCAAGGCTAATCTGTTTCGCCTATTTGAGAATTAGAATAAAATTAGGTTTAAAATTAATTAATTATAGTTGTGAAACAGTACAAGATTTTAACAAAATCAATACGATGATGGAAAGCGTAAAATATATTTTAAAATTTTAAATAAATTTAACAATAGTTAAAGTTACTTAAAAATATTTAAATAGTTTGGTGCAAGTGGACCTAGTGTTTATTAATCTATACATATAAATAAAATTAAGTGTCCGTCTGTTTTTTAAGCGCAGTGTGTTACTTTTACTACTAATACTTAAACAACCATTTCTAAAATTTTTATCCTTGTTTATTATTATCATTCTGTCTGTTAGGGGTAATCACTGAAACGGCTAAACCGATTACGATGGAACTTTCAATGATAGATAGATGAGTTTATAGGGCAGGAAAAAGGCCACTTTTTACTCGTGTGAGCAAAAGGAAGTAATGATTTTAGAACATACGACCAATGCTACGAGTAATAGCTAATTACAAATAAACTAATATTAACTATTCAAACATAATATGATTTTCAAACACACCATGCGTAACAACAAGCAACAACAGATTGTCATAATGTTATTCAAGACAAATCAGTCGCGATTTAATTCACCACCGTGAATAGTGAATATCTTAAGCCAATTTGGATTAATGGCGGTCGGCAGCGGCCATTGTTGCTCACAATACGGCTTCCACTGGACTGATCTCGTGTCCAATGCATAAGCTAAAGCGATTGAGTCGACTTGACTCATTCATGTGTAGCCTCGTCCGTAAGATTATAGCCTAATGTAAATATGAACAGTATATTAAACATTTAAATATAAAGTAGAAGAAACGGGATTTTTACCGCCGCGCCCCGTTGGTTGAATGGTTAGCGACCCTAATTACGCAATCGACGGGGCTCGGGTTCAATCCCCGACGGGGACAAGCTTTTGTGTGATGAGCATAAATGTTTGTATTTCCGGGTTTGGGTATTTATTACATATATTCCGGTATTTTTATATGTATTTCTATGTATAAGTATCGTTGACTAACACCACACACACACCACACAACCACACAAGCAAATAATATGCTTACTTTAAGGATAGATCAGTAAGTGTAATTTGTCCTGTGAATATTTATATTAAAATTAAATTTATATTTAATCGTCACAAAGTCTTGGGAACTATTGTTTTCGACTGTACACAAAAAAAACTGGCCGACTTTAAGAATTCTTTCACTTTTAGAAAGCTACATTATCCAGGAGTGACATAAGTTACTTTTTTGCTGGACTATATTAAGGGGAGTAATGATTTTCGGTCACGCGAACGAAGCCGCGAGTAAATGCGAGTGATAAATAAATATCTGTACGCTAGTTCCATTACGGAGTACACAAAGTGAATCGAACTTTTGTCGGTAAACGATATGGGTATAACCACGGTTTAAATAGATGCGCCTTTCAAGACAATTTCTTAGATTATCAGTGTAGCTTGCAATTACATGGTTATACTATATATACTAAATAAAACCACTTCATGATAATTTTTAAACCTTGTCATCTCGTTCGGTAAAATAAAACAGTTAAACAGGTAAAAAACAACATGGTTTATTTCTATTTTTTCACAATATAACTTACAGATGTATGAAATTTTTGACAGTAATAGGAGCATTTGCTCAAATGCGCGGCGACGTTTCCTTCCCAATGGCGTGTCTATTAGTGTTAATGTGGTCTGTGGGTATAACCCGCCGAAGTCAATCTACATACAAAAGGCGCTGGAGTTATGGAATACCTCTCACGTACAAAATATCTCGGAATGGTTGGGAATAGTGCAAGTGCTACCCGCTTGAGACACGCGTCAGAGAACTTTTCGTGCAGAAAATTTGTAATGGGTACAATAACATTAAAATGTAGTACTATGCGTTACAACTGAGAATAGGACTGTCAGGATGACATATTGCTCCGCATTTTGTAAAAACTTCATAAGTGATGAGTAACGTGTGCAAAAAAATTCTAACAAAGAAATACTTTAAAAATGTTTCATTCTAATTGGTATATTTTTTATTTAGATTCTTATCAGATTATTCGCTCCACTTGGTAAAAGGTATAAGGTTTTATAATTTAAACATCAAATAACGGAATATCGAATTATATTAAATGTTAAATACAAAAAACAGAACTTATTACACTTTATTATTGTACATTAAGCAACTTCACTTCTCAATTTCACAAACGCGAATGCCTCGAAAACATATCTGACGGACCTTTTTATAGTGTTTTATTTTATTTGACTACCGTCTAAATATAAGTTAAATAATTAACAATTCTATAGATTCCATAAGATTTTAATAATTAGTAAAGAATTAATACTTCAGCTTTATATTGACACAATAATTTAGACATTGATGGCCTCATTTTATATATATTTGTGTAAAATATTGCCAACAAGATCATGTTACCATGTATTAAAATAAGGTGTAAAATAACTAACACGATTTTATATATACATATATATATTAACGGCGAGATTGATATATTTTACTATTTCTTTATTTTAATACTTTTTAGCCTAATCTGGACAAATACAACCCAAACCCACAAAAATCGCAACAAAATTGCCCCCGTCATTTTTGACTATAAGTGGTGTAACTAACGCGACTTTTTTACTTTTACTTAGACATAGAGCTAGACTGATGTTTAACTTATGTTTGACTGATGTTTAACATTATTTGTTCTTCAATAAATCAGCAATATTTTTGGACAAATATTTTTATGCTGACATTACTAATTTCACACTTGAGGTATGAAGTTGATAACAAGCGCGATCCTATTCTTAGTTGGGACGCATAGTAGTTATTATTGGTTCACATTACCGTTCTTCCTGTTTTATTCTCAATTATAAATCAAACATCTAAACAGGGTGTATTTTAAAGGTCCAGCCAAATTTTAAAATTAGGAACTAAATATTGGACTGAAAGTATGTTTTAATTATTGACCGCCTCGTTGGTCGAGTGGTTAGCGATCCTAACTAACTACGCAATCAACGTGGCTCGGGGTCGATCCCCGACGGGGTCAAGCATTTGTGTGATGAGCATAAATGTTTGTATTTCCGAGTTTGGGTGTATATATATATATATATATATATATATATATATATATATATATATATAATATAAAAATATTCGTTTAAGTTCATTTTGCCCGATCACATTTATTTTGGTTGAAGGCACTAAAATATTTTAGTTCGAATATTGCGTAATTAAAATTATATCCATGCGTTTTATTTTTTGTGTCGGATAAAAAGGAAATATTAAATATTTTTTATTTTTTTTATTACATAAATCGAACATTTTATCGATTCTGAACAGTCTCTGAAAATTTAACCGCACCTTTAAAAGTAACACGGTATACAAGTTGATAGCTCTAGCGAAACCGCCGAAGGTAGGTATGAAAAGTGTAGTACATACATGACTTTGATTTCTGTACATATTTTGTTGTGCTATAACCGGGACCGAGAGCTTAACCTGGTCATCTAAACTACGGGGACAACACACCACCACCAGATTCCGAGCTACTATTGAAATGTCGATTTACGAGTATAATCTCGAGAAAAACTCATAATACTTTTATTTACTCAGAAATCGAAACCTATAGGATATAATATAATTTATATACCTTTTCGTAGTTTTAGTACAGTTTTCTTTTTATAAGATGTATAGTTTATTATGTAATAAACAATAAACTAACTTTAACCCATTTAGACCAAGAATGATGATTTGACCTAATTCGGTTCCAACACTTCAATACACTGAATCGAAAATTTAAATTCAAATCACAGGGCGTTATAATGTAACCCTTTCGAAGACCACTTTAGAAATAAATTTAATAACTCGAAAAGTGCCATCCATTGCGACTATTTCAGTATCCTGAATGAACCGATCTTAAATGTAGACTTTAAAGTAGGAATAATAAGAAACATTTTATAAATCAGTTATTTGGCACCAAAACTACTACAAAAACTGTGAACCCCTGCAGGTCATCCCTGAAACACCCCGCTAAGGTGAGGTATTAGCATAGATTTTTGATCTCAATTAGTTGAAAGTCTGTTTTTTATAGAAGAGGGGGCAAACGAGCGGGAGGTGTACCTGATGGTAAGTGATCACCGCTGTTATTGGACATCCACAATGCCAAAGGTCTTGCAGTTACGTTGCCGGCCTTTTAAGAATGAGTGAGCTCTTTCTTGAAAGCCCCCAAGTCGTATCCGTTTGGAAACACCCCTGCCGGTAATTGATTCCACAACAGAGTAGTGCGAAGCAAAAAGTGCCGAGAGAAAAGCATAGTTGTGGATTTCCAGGCATCGAGATGGTGAGGGTGGAATTTCAAATTTTGACGCGATGTCCGATGATGGAATTCAGCGACAAGAATTAATCCAAGTAACTCATCGGAACACTCTCCATGAAAAATGTGATAGAAGACGCAGAGTGAACCAAAATCTCTGGCAATGGCAAAGATTCAAGCTGTTTCGAAATGTCGGCACTGAGGAGCTCCAGCCCAGAGATGAAAACAGTATTCCATGTGAGGCCGAATTTGAGCCTCATAAAGTTAAAGGCGATGGGCCGGCAAGAAGTACTGTCTCGCTCAGATGAGCATACTGAGCTTTTTGGAGGCTAATTAAGCCTTACCTTCCAATCGCGAAGCTGAACGTAGTTCAATATGTCGACTCCCAGAATCCCGACCCTAGCTGAGGCTGTCAGAAGAGTATCACTAAATCGAGGTGACACGACAAAGGGTGTCTTTTTAGCGGAGAACACGCCAAGCTGTGTCTTCTTGGGGTTAAAAGTGACCAGGTTTGATCCTAGTTATTTGTTGATAACGGTGCATTTTTTTATTTTTAACTGTCTGCTAAAGGAAATGGGCTGAAATCACACCCCAATTTATGAAAATGAAGTTTCCATTAGATCTCCACATTTTGAGATGCTAAGAAGCTTTTTTAACTATTTTTACGGTCTCAATTCTACATCAACTTTTCAAACTTCAACTTCCACATGTCAAAAGTGGATGTAAAAATTAAAATATTTACGGGATCTGTATTTCAATATTTGAATGATTGTTTGAATGCAAATAAAATAATTTGATAAAATTTCTATTTAATATAATTAAAGTAAATAATTTCTAGTCTTAAAATAAACGATTTCTATTCTATTATATTCTATCTAGAAATGTGTATATACGTAGTTTAAAAATTCTCAAACAGAATTCGACATTATAATTTTTAAATATTTGCACACCATAATATCATGATTAGAATATGCTAATAACTATTAATTTAAAAACTAATAACACACATATTCCTGCAAATAAATATATTTCATTTCGTGTCTTTTCGTTTCTTTTCGTTTTATTTCATTTCAACAGTGAAAATTTCAAAAGTTCTATAGCTATAGAGCTTCGGTACGTTTGTATGTATTTGTGCCTGTATTGTGTATGTAAACTGCTCCTAACTTTTGAATGGATTGACTAATCGTAACGCGCTTCACGGAACTTGATTGTGTACCACCAAATTTAGACATACTGAAACTTAATTTAGCTAAGATAAAAATATGAATATTTGGTAGCAATAAACAGATTTAAATTTAGCTTTCTGCATTTGTTCTGTATATAACCGTGATTTATTCACACAAATTAAATTAAAGATTAAAATCAAGCAATCACTTAAACTGATTAAAATTAAAAATTATTAACTGAATTGATTAACCTGATTAACTAAAAAATCCATATGATTTGACACGACTGGGTTTGAATCAACGCATTTTCCCACAGCCTGACCGCTGATCTACTTGTCGGTGGTTCAACGTAGCGAAATTTCACTTTCCTTTATCATCATCGATTCCGTCTATTCTACTGATCACTAGATACACATATGTATATACTAGTTGAATGAGTTTTGCGTTGCAGATGAAGTTTACATTAATGATATTGATCAATACTTTCTTGTTTTGAACTTTTTTATATCATAGGATAGCAAACAAGCTGATGACTCTCCGAAAAGAGACAGCCATCATCACCTATAGACACCAAAGATGTTAATGGATGTAAAACGTGTGACCAATGTATTGTCGCATGTATATGTTTACCAGACCAGGACGAGATGTTGCAGAACTCCTAGTAGTCATGATGGTAAAGACTCGTATAACCAATCGTTTGCCTTTTACGAACTGCCTGGCAAAATGCCAGACAGTCTATTCGTCAAAGGTGACACGAACCACGGTTTGGTACCATCGCCTTACTTATTCCTGCCGCAATAGTGTCAGTGGTTGTCACTGTCGTGCTCCTGTTTGGAGGGTAAGATAGCCGGTAAACTTATGTATGTTGATGTGATAAAAGATGACAACGCACTATTAACATCTTTGGTGTCTATAGGCAATGAATGTCTCTTTCCATCAGAAGAGCCACTTGCTTGTATACTATCATATTAATATACTAGCTGTTGCCTGTGACTTCGTCCGCGCGGACTTCGTTTACTCTGCACAGCTCCTCCCCCCATAGGCGATAGCGTGATAATATGTAGCCTATATGTTGACCCGACCTGTTAGTAATATTCATGTAAAATTTGAAGGAAATCCATGCAGTACTGTTTGAGTTTACCCCGGATATACATACAGACAAACAGATAAACAGACAAAAATTCTAAAAACTATATTTTAGATCAGATTTTAGATCACGCCACAAGTATTCTTTCAAAAAAATATTCAATGTACAGTTTTGAATTTCCTACGATTTTATTATATGTATAGATATAAAAAATATATTTTCTTTATTCATATCATATACTTTGATATTTTCAGTATAAAAAGTATCATTCATAAAAGTGTTCAATTACACGTTCCAAGAGTGGAGTTTCGTGTAAAAAAAGCAGTTAACCCCTGTGGCGATTGTGGATTAACCCGCGCCCCCTGACGACTCGTGAAAAGCTGAACGTGTCCGAATGCTCCAGGCTTAGGATCAGCGATAGGTATCGGAATCGAAAAAAAGTGTTTTTGTAATGGAAACGATGGATTCACTGGTTTTATAACTTTTGGATAACAGTTATGTCGAAATTATTCATATATTGTTTACGAATACGAAACACAAATTCGTATATTGTTTACACTGTACGAAATTAATTCTACATTGTTTTATTACTATACTAGCTGTTGCCAGCGACTTCGTCCGCGCGGACTTCGTTTACTCCGCACAGCACCTGGCCACTAGGTGATAGCGTGATAATATGTAACCTATATGTTGACCCGACCTATAGTAATATTCATGCAAAATTTGAAGTAAATCCATGCAGTACTTTTTGAATTTACCCCGGACATACATACAGACTAACAGATAAACAGACAAACAGACAAAAATTCTAAAAACTATATTTTTGGCTTCGATAACGATTGTAGATCACGCCCCAAGTATTCTTTTAAAAAAATATTCAATGTACAGTTTTGACTTTCCTACGATTTTATTATAAGTATAGATTTACAATAATTTGTTTACTGTTTTACACTTTTTATGAGAAAAATAATGCACTGAGCTACCTTTTATGACCATTTCGTAGGCGCATCGCAAATAGTGGACTCAGTGAAAATCAGTGTAATAGCGAATGAAATTTTGCTATAGCGTATATTGAGATGTGCATCATTTTTGGTTTCACATCACTTATAAAATAGATTAAATTATCTTTAATCTCTGGTTAATACAGTAGTAGTTATTAAAAGTAAAGTAAATTTCTAAACCAAAATAGTTATGAGTATTATGATTGTCCGATTTATTAGTTTGTGTGAAAATGTGGTGCTTATATATATTATCTTATCTAATCTTCCTGAAATATAAGGACAATTAGAATAACACTTTTTTTATATAATTTAAAACATTGCGTGGGATATCCCTGGCGACCGTTCTGCCTTTAGGCCAGTCAAGACGAGGCAAGACAGTCGCTGGTTCAATCCCAGCCGGGTCAAAATTTTCTTTGTTCAAAAAAGTATTTTTTTTTGTTTAAAAACATAATATACAGTAGTAGTACAATAAAAAAACCCTGTCTGATCCCACAAAGGTATTGTTTTGTAGCCTAATACATTCATATTGTTTTGCGGGTAAAGATAGAAAAAATTTCGCCGATCAAGCGTCTATTCACTTCACTACGCTGAATTAGTAATCAGCGTAGTAAACTCATTCGCACTAATCAACGGCTGTCCATGCGTGTTTTTTGCCAAACTCTATGCACCTGCAGTAAACACTCGCACACGTACTAATCAAAGAGAAAACTAGGCATTTGCGTTAGTGCTTTACTCTCGTCACGTCAAGGACAATAATTTGTTTGGTCTTAAGTTTTTTATCTATTTATCAAAAGACACTTTAATTAATCCAGTTCATATTCCCTAAAAACATTTTGTAGCTACTTTAAAAAATAATATAGAAACAAATGAGCGTTATGAAATTATGCATACACTTTTGGATAAGACGAACTTTTTTTTAAATCGGCCCAGTGGTATTCTGAATTTTTTACATTACAAACAAACATTCAAAAATAATATTTTCTTATCAAATTAGTTTTAAATAAGGAGCCAAATCTAACTAACTAATTTAACTAATAGCAATAGTTTAAAAGGGCTTTCACTAGTAATCGACCTAAAAAGAATCGCATAAAAACTTTTCAGTCGTGCTTAATGATTTATTATCACAATCCCAGGGATATTTTATGTCAGTGCGTCATAGTTGACATAACATGAGTTCACCAGTACCTGTCAGTCTAAACAAAGGTGAAATCAGTAAACTTCTATCCGGACAAGTGTTGCAAAAAAGCAAAAATCGTTTCTTTAGCTACTAAAGTGATAACCATAGAATAAAATACTATGGTAAATATATGTTATAAATAAGCAGACAAATCTTAACTTACGGCTATGTTTAAAGAATTACACCCACATTTATCTCGTATGCAAAGATTGTGCTCCGAACAAAGTAACAAGTTTACCGATAAACACCCCAAGTGCAGCTCGCAATATTGGTGTAACATCATAAGCTTCTTTTACCTTAACGATTTTCCAGGATTTTTACTATACGGTGTTTACAATACATTATAAATATATAGCTCAGTAAAACTGCAACGCAGACAACCTACAGTAAAAAGACAAAAATCATTTCTTCAGCTAGTAAAATGATGACCACAGCCTTTTTGGACAACCAATGAGTGATTTGAGGTAGCCCAGAAAATCAGCTGTAGAATTGATAATACTTATCACCCAACTCGCTTTTGCCCGCAGCTTCGCTCGCGTAGAGTAAGAGACAAAAAGTGGCCTATGTCACTCTCCATCCATTTAATTTATATCTACTTAAAAATTCACGTCAATTCGTCGCTTCGTTTTGCTGTGAAAGACGAACAAACAAACACACTTTCTCATTTATAATATTAGTAACGCTAATTTTTATAATATTAGTAACGATAATTTTTTTCCCCGTGTTGGTCCCGAGCTCCTTTGAAGAATAGGCCAACTGCCGTCATAAAAGGCGACTGAGTTGCTATTTGCGTCACTACCATCGTGACTACTAGGTGGTAGAGTTCTGCATCGGCTCGACCGGGCCTGGTACCACCGCCTTACCTATTCCTGCCGCAATAGCGTCCGTGCTGGTCACTGTCGTGTTCTGGTTTGGAGGGTAAGGTAGCCGATAAACTTATGCATGTGACATTAGACCTCGTCACAAGATAGCAACGCACTATTAACATCTTTGGTGTCTATAGGCGATGGTTGGCTCCATCAGGAGACTCATCTGCTTCTTTGGTATCTTATGATATAAAAAAAAATTACATATTTGTCGAGTAGCTTAACTTTTTATCATTACACTACTATACACAAATATAATTAGTTTTATGGTATTTTTTCTACATACAATATCTAAATTACAAATACATACATGTTTTTGTAAAATTAACGTCATTTAAAGTTTTTTTTTTGTCTTATTTGTATGTTTGTTCTTGTTGTTATTGCATATGACGTATGGTATTGTGTACTTTAAAACAGTTCTTATTCTTACTTTTATTTATATAGATTTTTTGAAAAAAGACTAAACAATAAATTAACCTTACTACGCTATGTACAAGAAAGACTCATTTTAGCGAAAAATATCCTATTTTACCAGAATAATTCCCTGGCTTACTCGCTTGTAATCGTGACATCAAAATTCTTCTACTTGCGCTACAAAATACTGCTAGATCCCC
Source organism: Apodemia mormo (assembly GCA_036924255.1). Taxonomy (NCBI): domain Eukaryota; kingdom Metazoa; phylum Arthropoda; class Insecta; order Lepidoptera; family Riodinidae; genus Apodemia; species Apodemia mormo. The sequence continues at coordinate 43,663,183 of JAUPFN010000003.1, read as the reverse complement.
ATGGGTTATATGGATAACTTAGGCAACTTATGTTATACTATTTCTTTCCAAATATGAAAAAAGAATAGCTTGGATGACGAAGATTTTCATCGAACGAGGTAGTGGAAGTTAAAAGTGAATAACATTTTGCAGGATTCGACAAAAAGAAATCTGACAGGTTGAAGAGTTTGGAATATCGTTGGGCTAAGTGTGTATTTACCGTAGATTATATTGCTGTCAGGGTTAGATTTGTGGCATTGTTATCACTTTACCTTCGAGGTTCAGTTGTCGCTATAGGTAGCGATTAAATAGTTAAAAATTTTAATTCTCTTCAAAATTACTAATTTACTAAACAGTCCTCGTAGTAGGCATAAATAAACAACGTCTAACCCCCCGTTTACACCAAGGTATAATACATGTATTTGACAAGTTTTATGCAATGTTTTCGTTTCTTGTTCACATTGGAATACATTTACAAAACTTGTATAAAACTTGTTGTATACAAAACTTGTATGAAACTTGTTGTGCACAAAACTTATATGAAACTTGTCGTATACAAAACTTGTATAAAACATGTAGACAAAACTTGTATTAAACTTGTTTTATACAAAACTTGTATAAAACGTGTAGACAAAATTTGTATGAAACTTGTTGTAGGTAGGTAAATTATTTGTGAACTTCTAGTTGCCTGCCTCTTGTTCATGATCTCACATAATATACTTATTTTAGTTCTTTTATCGGCCATTCTGTAGTTTTATTAAGTCCTGGGTGCCCAATTAACTGCTGTTTAACACAACATTCACAATGGAAAGTGAAGACACTGAGGAATTTTTTGTTCATGGGTGCAGTGTACACTGTATTATACAATAAAAGTACATGCATATCTTCATGCTAGATGCCTTACGGGGTAGGCAGAGAGAACCGAGTGCCATTCATCATGATCCTTGCAAGCTAGTCTCGCTTCCTCCACATTCATTACTCTCTTCATATACAAACGCCGGTTGCGGAAACTCTTGACTCCTTCGGACAGTACTAGAACAATCTGATCATAATTTGTCAGTCTTGGCTCTACCCAGTACCTACATCCTTCCACATTCGCGTTGTATAATATCTGCTTTGTTAACCTTCCGTCTACCATTATTTCTACATATCCGAACCAACGGAGAATGACCTTTCTCATCTTTACACCGAGACTTTCTTTCAAGCCTACCTTCTCTCTCATTTTCACTTTACGAACCCAGTCCGCCAGGGTCACGCCACACATTCTTCGCCAGCGATCTTACCTCAACCGCATTGATTCGACTTTCATGCCCTTTCTGATATACCCAACTCTCACACAATAATAGAGTTGGGATACGCATATAATTATGCAGGGCTAGATGGCACCCTGACTTAAAACTGTGCTTTTAAGTAATCTCCCTAACGCTCCATTCGTTCTGTTCCCTGCACACACTCTTCTTTCAACATCACCGATGTACCTTCCATCCCTGCTAAAGTACATCCAAGATATACACAGTCATCTCCACTTGTTCCAGCACTACATCATCGACCAAAACTCTTACAGCCGTTCTGGTTGCTTCTCTTTCAAATACTGGAACTTTAGTTTTCTTCGCATTCAAAAAATGAAATTCAAAATAATAAACATATTACAATAATAAAAAGATTACAAAATAATTAACATAATATTACGAAATGATACAAATTTAGGAAAAAATGCAATTAGATAGGTACTAAAGGATGAAAGGAGCGGTATGTTTAGTAAAAGTATAAAACATTATCCATCAAGCATGGATAAAGTATAAAACATGTTTGCAACTAGTTGTATACAGAAATTTCAATAAAATTAACAATACTTGTATAAAACACGACAGGTCTTCGTAGATGAGAACGCTGTCAATGTATCCGACAAATCAAAAACATGTCTTAGACACAAGTGTAAACGCGAGTGTGTTTTATACTTGTATAAAGACTTGTTGGCTACACAGTGTGAACGAAAATATGTTTGAGACAGTTGCAATACATGTATAAAACAAATAATTATGTTTTGACAAGTATTCTACAAGTTGTGTATAAAACAAGTATAAAACATGTTTTTTGGTGTAAACGAGGGGATAGGCAGCAAAGCAAAATTACCCAAATTTCAATTAAAGCATCGTCAAAATTTATTTTTGTTTAAAAAAGTTGCTTTGTTGTCCTAAGAACAGGAATAATATTTTTTTACAAACCCATATAATGTACAAGTACTTACTAATACATGTATATATTAATAGGTGAAGCAAGAACTTTGTACCCATTTTTAAGACAATTACGCGAAATGTGAAACTTGGCACAGTTGAAGTTAACATTGCGGATGACTTCAAAAATCTTATATTTTTGAACATACATAAGAAATACATTTAATCAAAATTAACATTACGCACATTACACTCACATGATCATGGTATGTCACATGAATGTAGTGTGCGTAATGTAAAACATACGGTATAAACACATGTATACTACTTTTATACGGCTAAAGTCTGTTTACAAACTTGAAAGCGATTTTAAAGGCTTGTTCGCCCTTTTGAGTTTCTGATAATTTTTAAAAAATTTTGAGAATTTGAGTTTTTATTACTAGTACTAGTAATAAAAACTTCAATTCTCAAAAATAAAACTATAAAAAAATAAAAACTCAAAGATTGAAATTAAACCAAGCTTTGTATATTAAATTTAAAAAAAAATAACAAATGCACTCAAATAATATTCATAATTTTTATAAAACAACGAGCGTGCCTTTAAAATGGTAATTGATATTGATGACAATTTATACATAGATCAGTTTTTTATATCATAAGATAGCAAATAAGCAGATAGGTCTCCTCATGGAAAGAGTTAACCATTGCCTATAGACACCAAAAGTGTTAATAGTGCGTTGCTATCCTTGTGACGAGGCCTAAATGCCACTTGCATAAGTTTACCGGCTACTTTACACTTTAAACCGGAACACGACTGTGACAAACACTGATGCTATTGCAGCAGGAATAGGTAAGGCGGTGGTACCAAGCCCGGGCGAGACAATGCAGAACTCTACCACGTAGTAGCCACGATGGTATTGACTAGCATAGCCAATAGTTCGCCTTTTACGAACTGCCTGGCGGAACGGCAGATGTTCTATTATTCAAAGGATGCCCGGACCAACACGGGGGTCTGACAAATATGATTCTAATTTGAATAAAATGATATTTTAATGGATTCAGACAGCATGCAGCAAAAAATGTAGTCAGCTGAACTCGTCATAATAAAATAAACACAATTTGCGAAAACGTTATTTAAATGTATATTCGACAGTTTATACAAGCCAAATTATATTTGAGTAATAGCTAATAAAACGATTTTTTATGCCACAGCGTAAAATAGGTATATAGACACAAAACAAACATGTAACAACTCGAAGCATAAAAATAAAAATTCGCACAAAAAAAGAAAATTTTATCACACAAATAAAAGACTGCTGTGTCGAGTGCTCATCTAAATATTCATTTGAAGCCTACCCTTAAATCCATATAAAATATCAGGCACTTACCACTGAAACGTGTAGATAACACTGGGTTAGCACGTGGCAATAAATCTCACACATCGGATCCGTAGTCGTGTCGTATATGCTAAATAACTTTCGGGTGTTTTATACCCAGTCTATACGTTAGAACGTTTATGCTAATTCTCGCATTTTATGTGTAACAGAACGGAAATTTATTAGATCTTAAAAATTCTGCCATACGTAAATGGAAGTTACTAGGAATTCATATTCCTTAAGCTTCCTATACACTGTAATTTAGTCGAAACTTTTATTCAAATAATCCTTCACAGTCACTTATTCCGAGTCAACATTTTTAAGTTAATAACAAGATCTCGCAAAAACCTAAACGGGCCTATTTTTTGGTAAGGCATAAAGGAAAAATACACTATAATATACCGATATTAATAAGTGAATTTATAAATCAAATTGACAATTAATAAAGTGGTGACTTGTGGGGAACCAGAGTAATAACGGGTATAAAAGTATTGGGAGGAGGAGCAAAAACATCATTCAAAATACATTGTGATTGAATGAACTTATGTAGTCACGTAGTTACTATCATTGTCTGAGTCGACGTAGTAGTAGACTGTAATTGAATGAATTATAATTTCATTGACTGGGCCCAGTATTTCTAGGTTGTTAGTGAATTAATTATAACAGAATGGCAACTTTTAGTAAACTAAGTACACAGGTGTGTAAAATTTTAAAATAAAATAGTATTCTAGGTCTAAGCTATTTAGTTTCTTGGATATTTTTTAAAATCCGAATTCAGAAACGTTATTTTTGCCGTGTTGGTCCGGGCTTCTTTGAAGAATAGACCAACTGCAGTTCTGCCAGGTATGTCATAAAAGAGGACCAACTGGCTAAGGGGCCATCCATAAATTACGTCACAACAATTTCATGATTTTTTGACCCCTCCCTCCCTCTTGTCACAACTGGTCACATTTATGAGACCCCTCTACCTAGTCTGACGTCACATATTTTGCAATTTTACATTGGAATAATGATCTCATTTGTTTATTTTTTTATCTACACAGGTGGCTTTTAAAATTTAGTGTTTAATTATATTTTGAAAAATGTGATGTCACAAAAGTTGGAACCCCTCCCCACCCCTTGACACGCAATGTCACACTTAGTCGACCCAGTGACCATGCTAATTGGATGTTATTACTATTACTATTACTAGATATTATTTCTGAGATATTGCCTCTGCGACGGTATTTCTAGTATGATATCTTTGAGATGTATGACTCTAAGATGTTATCTGCCTACTATTATCTCTGAAAGTGATAGATCTTAAATACATTTATCTTACATAAAAATGTGCGTATTGGAGGGATCCTATTGATTAATAAGTATTTAGTTGTAATTATTATTAATAATTTAGTATTTCATTAATAAGTAGTTAATTATTGTAGTAGTAATTTTTTTAGTATTTTATATTATCAGAGGAGCAGGTAATATAAAATACTTAAAATATTGTGACTGTCTCGTGGTCTAGGAATTAGCCTATTTGGCTAAGATTCTGGGTTCAAACCCCGGGTCGGGTCAAAGTGTTATTGAGGTTTTATCGAGGTTTTTCTCGAAAATCCAAAAATCTCAATAGTAACTCGGAGTCTGGCGGGTGGTGTGTTTCAACTTTCGTTCCTTAAATGCGCTCTTACAACTGTCGGTCGCAATTATCGCTAGATAAGTCTATAAACGTGTACGTTTATAGACTAATGTCGGTGAAAAGTGATGACGAGGATAACTATCACGCCAAACGAGAAACTGGTATAGCATGGTGAACAGGAAAATCTGTAGACGTTCGGTTTACTCTGACACTGAGTTCTCTTATCACTACATAATATAAAACAAAGCCGCTTTCTGCTGTCTGTCCCTATGTCCATATGTATGCTTAAATCTTTAAAACTACACAACGGATTTTGATGCGGTTTTTTAGTAGATAGAGTGATTCAAGAGGAACGTTTATATGTATAATAACATCTGTATATATAAAAATCAATCCCTATTTTCTTTGGTGACCACATCACGCCTGAATGGCTGGACCAATTTCGGTATTTTTTTATTGTATTTATAATTGTAAGGAGAAGGTTCTTATAAAAGAAAATATTAAGAAAATTGCGCGGAAAAATAGAAAATTTAAGAATACTTAACCACCATATAAAGTTTAATGCCATTTTGGCTGCGTGGAAGGACAATCTCGTAGACTTATATATCTATATATATAAAAATCAATCTCTATTTTCCTTGGTCACAACATCACGCCTGAATGGCTGGACCAATTTCGGCATTTTTTTTTATTGTGTTTGTAATTGTAAGGAGAAGGTTCTTATAAAAGAAAATATTAAAAAAATTGCGCGGAAAATTAACCGCCATATAAAGTTTAATGCCATTTTGGCTGCGTGAAGGACAATCCCGTAGACTTATATAAATTACGTGTCACGTTGTTTGTCCGCTATGGATTCCTACTATAAATGGCAAAACAACGTTTGCCGGGTCATAACATAGCTAGTCCATAACATAGTAGAGAAATACTGTTATATGTTTAGCAAATATAAACTATTATAACTATACTACTAAAAATATGTTTAGCAAAACAACGTTTGCCGGGTAGTACTTTAGTTCAACTAGTAATTTATATATTAAACAGTCACTGTTACACCCAGTATTAGATATATTGCCTACCGATGATACCTAGTATTAGCACAGATTATATAATAATTACTATTAAGTAATAGGTATCGTTTCACTTAGGTTTTTTTAGCTGAATAAGAGCAGACATTGTAATATACCTGTTTCTGGATGTAGCCGATTTAACATCGATAACCTTAGATAAAACTGCAATCTCTAACGGGATCAATGACTGAGACTGATTATGTTTCCGATTTCCATTTCATTAAAAATATATGGCGCTGTATAGATCACACAGTCTAACTGAATAGTTGTACTGGTTTTGTTTTGCTTATTTTGGCCACAAATAAGGTCAATAATAAACAATTAAATATTGGATTGCGCACGGACTTCTCTTATACTTTGTACATTAAACACTAAACAATCACTGTTACACTTAGTAGTAGACATATTGATTATTGCCTACCGATGATATCTTGTATAAGCACAGATTATATTGTAACAGTTACTATCATAACATTAAACATTAAAAAAACGAGATTATTTGCAAGTAGCTATTAGTGAGCTTAGCGAAACACTAGGTTATATGTCTTTCTGAAACTTTTCTTAAGCAAGGTTCTGAAACAAACTTTAAACTTGACGGTTACACTATGGCATCTCATTTTTCTCGTGACAATCAGCTTAGGGGTGGAACTTGTATTTTAGTGAGAAATGAACTTGATTTTAAAATGCTAGATTTACAAATACGCTTACCATTTTCCTTTGAATATTGCGCTGTTGAAATTGTTATTTATAAACTAATAGTAATTTGTATTTATCGTACTCCCGGCTCAAATGTTGATATATTCCTAAATAAATTAGAATTATTATTAGAAAATATTATGATAAATTCAAAAAAGAAAATTATTTTATGTGGAGATTGGAATATTGGAATATAGACCTGATGCAGGATAACTGTACACATAAAAATTTAACAAGCATTCTTTCAAATAACAACATAAATCAACATATTTTAAAACCTACTAGGAAGCATGCATGTCTGGATGTAATAGCAAGTAACATAAATAATGTTCAGTCTAACACTCATACACTTGCTTTGTCTGATCATGAAACTGCTCAGAGTATACAAGCCAATATAGAGTCAGTCTTAGAATTTAAACAAAAAAGAGCTTTTTGGTTTGAAACAAAGCGGATATATGGGCAGGAAAATATTAAAAAGTTTCATGAATGTTTATCAAGTTTAAGTTTTAATGAAGTTTTTACAAAGTCAAACTGTGAAGAAGCATTTAACGAATTTCATGATATTTTACTGTTATTTTTTGAGTTATGTTTTCCTAAGATCCGTGTAAAAGTTTCAAATAAACCTATAAAAAATAAATGGTTAACTAAAGGTCTTCTTAAATGTTGCAAAGTAAAATGCCAGTTGTACCTTAATTATCGTCATGCTCAATGTAATAAAAAAGAAAACAAATGTAAATATTTACATTATAGGAAAATTTTGTCTAAATGTATATTAGAATCACAAAAACAGTCTGCTTTGAAATATATTGAAAATTCCTCTAATAAATGTAAAGCTTCATGGAATCTGATTAAAAGTACATTTCAGAACAAAATAAATATTAGAGAAATAGGAAAAATCAAAGTAAACAATTTAAAATACACAAATACTCAAACAATCTGTAATCTACTTAATATTTTTTTTATAAACCAGACAAAATCAAGTAGTGTAAAAGTCAAATCTACACAGTGGCGGATTTACCAGTAGGCTGAGTAGGCTGAAGCCTAGGGCGGCAGATTTTGGGGGGCGGCAAATTTTGAGATGTCCTATAGAAAATATATATTTTAGTCTATATAGACTTCTATATAGACTACCTGACCCATGCAAATATTTCGCACAGCATTTACAATCTAGATCCACTTAAGAATGGTTACAAGTACTTGCAAGCATGAACTAACAACAGACATTTTAAACAGAAGAATATATCTAAGTAAGAAGTTCTTACACTCACGAACAATAAAAAAAAATTTACATCAACTTAGTTCTACAAATATTGATATCAGATCCAACTCACCCCATATTCAATTTAAAATTTTTGCCGATATTTACAGTATCATATTGTACAGTGTAAACATTTTACACTTTTTGCACTCAGTGTATTATGCTATGCCCAGGTACATTGACAGGCCTGGATTTACACTTAGCGCATTCGGGACTAGTGTCCGGAGTGGCAAATTTTTAGGGGTGGCAAAATTCGAAGGGTTAGCCAAAAAATTCTTTGCGTTTTAAAAAATGCTTTTAAAATTTATTTTAAAAATATACATTTCATTTTCAATGCTACCTTTCTTCTAAGAAAAATTGTTAAAATTAAGTTTTGCTTTATTGGAACTACCATCTTCACTCTGGAGAACACAGACTTATCAAAATGTTTAGCCCAACTATTTTTGTATGACAATTTCATTGATAATTTTGAAAGTAGAAAATCGGGTATAAAGATATTTTATTTTATAATTTTCACAAGTACATAATAAAAATTATTGTAATTATTGGATACTCTGTAAGTAATTAAAACGAAAGATATATCGAATGTAATATTACTTAATATTGTAAATGACATACTACATTGTGTATAGGACAATAATCAAACTATATATACCTCACCCAGCCTTACTTGTGATTGAGCTTTTACTTCAAAATATTCTAATATTGGAAAAAAATTTATTGTTGGCCCGGGCTACTCCAAAGAATAAGTACATCATCTGGCATTCTGTCTGGTTTTTCGTGATTGCTCTAATTGCTTGAAAGATTGGCTAAATATGTCACTACCACCACATTTTTTTTTAGGTAGTAGAGTTCCGCAACACCAAGCTCGGGCTTGGTAACGCCGCCTTACCTCTTCCAGTCGTAATAGAGTCAATGCCTGTGAGCTTGTCACTCTTAAATTCTAGTGCATATGGTATTACCATTCCAAAATTAACATTTTTGGTGTCTATATGCGATTGTTGCCTCATTTCATCAGGAGAGTCGCCTGGTTGTTTTCTATGATATAAGAAAAATCTTAAGTAAATTTGTGGATTGTAAAAATAATCTAGAATCTGACACTACTGGAGGTCGGTAGGGGCGGCAAAATTTGAATAGCCTATAGGCGGCAAATTTGTAAATCCGCCACTGAATCTACAAATACTTCAGAATCATATTTTTTACCAAATTGTAGGAAAACCATGTATTTGACACCAGTAGATGAGCATGATGTGAAAAAAGTTATTCATTCATTGAGAAATACTTATGCTACTGGCTATGATAATATTAGCACAGAATTATTGAAAAATGTTGCTAGTGTAATATCAAAACCTCTTAGCCATATAAAAAAATTTGTCATTTTTGGAAGGTAAATATCCAGAACGATTAAAAAAGTGTATTGTCAAACCATTGTTTAAAAAAGGAGACATGTGCGATATGAAAAATTATAGACCTATTACTTTAATTCCAGTCATTTCAAAAATCTTTGAAAAAATTATATATGAAAAGCTCTATAATTATTTACTTGATTTTGAACTACTAAAAAATAATCAATATGGATTTAGGAAAGGTAGGTCTACTACATTAGCATGTTTTGATTTGGTAAAGAGCATAACTGAATGTCTGAATAAGAAAATGTATCCACTTTGTGTATTTTTGAATATGAGTAAGGCATTTGATTTTGTTTCACACAATATTTTATTATCAAAATTTGAAAAATATGGTATTAGAGGGAAGTCTTTAGATTGGATAAAGAGTTATTTAAAGAATAAGAAACAATGTGTTGAAATATCTAAAATATGCGGAAACCGTAAAAAAATATATATTTCAAACTACCTTGTTAACAACTGTGGTGTACCACAGGGCAGTGTTTTAGGACCCTTGCTATTTTTAATTTATATCAATGATCTTCCTGATAGTATACAACATGATTGCTTTTTATTTGCTGATGACACTACCCTACTTATTAAATGTAAAAATAAAAAAGACTTGGTAAATGAAACAACCGAAACCTTATTCCAAGTTTCAGACTGGATAATTAATAATAATTTAAAAGTTAATGTAACTGAAACAAAATTGGTTGAATTTCAGAACTACCACAGTAATATTACTAAAAACACAAATATATTTTTAAATAAAGTAAATATAGATAATGTAGATTATACAAACTTTTTAGGAATAATTATTGACAAATATTGTAATTGGAAAGCACTCATTGAATCTCTATGTAATAAGATTGATAGATTTGTCTATGTCTTGAGAAGACTAAGGGAAGTAGGAAACGCAAAAGCCTCCCTATTAGCATATCATGGATATGTATCTTCTAATTTACAATATGGAATTCCTGTTTGGGGAATTTCTGTTGAATTGGTACGAATTTTTAAAGTCCAAAAGAAATGTATTCGAGCAACATGTGGTGTTAATCAGTTACATTCCTGTAAACCACTTTTCAAGTCTCTTAAGGTTACCATATTTGTATATTTTAGAGGTACGCGTATTTGTAAAAAAGCACCAAAAGTTATTTAAAACAAATGCTGAAGTCACTGGTAACTCATACATATTTTAGGAATAGTAAGAAATTATATGTGCCTAACCAAAAATTAAATATTTAAAAAAAAATGTATTTTTTGTCTATTATTATATACAATCATATTCCTGATAGTCTTAAATCATTGCCTATAAATAAATTTCGTAAAAAGTTGTTTGATTTGCTGTTAGATAAAACTTATTATGATATTAAAGAATTTTTAGCCGATAAATTAAATGTTAATGGATAGAAATATAAGTTTGTTGAATTGTCCTTAAAAAAAATTTCAATGTAGTAAAAATTTTGTAAATGGTGAACATTATGTAAATTATAAAAAAAAATAATTACTCAAAATATGAAACTTGTAATTATAAAAATAACTTTGTAATATGGAATCATCCTTGTATATTTGTAACAAGAACATAAAATAGAGAAAAAAGACCAGCCCGCTGAGTTTCTTCCACCGGATCTTCTCAGTGTGTGGCCGCGTTCCGATCCGGTAGTAATTCTAAAAAATCGATACAATTTATAGTTTTAAATGCAATACTATATAATGATATTTTTTAAATATTTGCACACCATATATTGGTAGAATATGTTGGTACCTTAATTTATTTTTAACAACTTGTAACACCCATATTCTTGCAAATAAATATTTTCTTTCTTTCTTTCTTTCAAAATAAGTATTATGTATAGATTCACTTAGTATGACAAAACTATAGTATCGACTTTCGTAACAGGTTTATTTAGCTGAATAAGAGCAGACATTGTAATATACCTACCTGTTTCTGGATGTAATCGGTTTAATACCGATAACCTTAGATAAAACTGCAAGCACTAACGGGATTAATGACTGAAACCGGTTTAAAAAAATTATTAGGTTTCCGATTTCCATTTCATTAGAAATAGATGGCGCTGTATTAAAATAGATCACGCAGGCTAAGTGACTAGTGGTATTGATATAGGTTTGCTTATACATATACAATCTTCGAAAAGTTCGTGAAACAATAATAAACAACTAAATTTTGGAATGCGCGTGGATTCAAAGTTTATGTTTTCACACGTATGGTGTACTTTACCGAATACCGATGTTTATCGGAAACGGAATAAATTAAACACGACTCGAGTTAGTAGCCTTGGGTTATAACAGGTCGAATCAGATATCTGTTGATCCTGTTACTGTTACTGAAAAATAACAGATGTCATTATCTGTTACTAAAGAACAGCCTGTTATTTTTCCAAGCACGGTCTCAGTATATAATTCACGTACAGTACAAAATATGTGAGTAGCATATTACAAAGTACTCTGTGGTGAGTAGAGAGTAGTGAGTACTAAGGCCATTTTAGTAGACGACATTTGGCAGATGCCAGACACGTACAAGTTTATATGGAGCTACTGCGTTTTAGATCCCATTTCACATTCTTAGATTTAAGATCTGACAAATATGACCTTTTAAATTAGCCCTACTTTAGTTGATTATTGTTTGATATAATCTTAAAAAATGTGTAAACGGTTAACCCTGCAGTCCATACCAGAAACTTCCCGCTAATATGAGGTATTTTAAGCTAAAATGAGTAAAAACTATAAGCATAATAATATATTTTTTTTAGTTCAAACATCTACATAGATAGTTAGTTAAAAATCACAGTAGGCTATATTGATTTTTTAAAAGCCGTGTAGGTATTTTGGAAACGATGATCAATTTTGATTTTTCAAATGGCATTCAATTTAATTTTTGTGATCTAAAGTTCTATTTTAGTTACATAATTGATAGCCGATGGGTTGAAAAATGTCGAAGCAATATTAAAAAAAACATTATAATAAATATAACTAGGTACCAGTTCTGCTAATCACCCGAACCGTGGGATGCTTTTTATTCATATGTTTTTGCAAATACGGATGATCAAAAGATAATTAAGCCTTACATAGATATATTGCAGCTCGCATAGTGGTCACCTACATCTACAAAATGGTCCCACACACACACACAACACTGTCATCTCTTATTTACATTTGCCATTTTGCTGAACTAATATTATAAAAACTTTTATACAACTTCAACCTAAATTATTTAAATTTAATAGATAAGTATATCCTATCAGAACTGCTTAATTTATTACCTATATATACAAAAAGAATATGAATACCTACTAAGTATTTTTATTCGCACTAGTAAACCTTTTGTTTACAAAACAATTTTTGTTTTCGCTAAGTAAATTCAAAGCGAAATCGAAAGAATATAATCCGAAAAACGGGATAGAAAACAAATTACCAAAGAAACGTAATGACCTGGGTGTCTAATTAATATCACCTTTATGGTTAAGTCATAAAGTCATAGTTACGTTGAACATTTTGTAGCCAATGGCGTCAATGCCAACAAAGACGTTCGGAAACGCGCCATTATATAAACGTTTCGAACTTTCAAATAATTTCTGTTGTAATTTTACTACGAAGAAAAAAATATTTTACCGTTATTTAAATCTTGTACGAGTACCTATATTGATGATTTTATGCAAATAATTGAGATCGACCTTTTTGTTTTTACATACCTAAAAAAGGACGTAATATTTCAACATATCGTTAGAAGTATTCTTGCAGTGTTTCCGAATTGAAAATTAGGAACAGGAACAGATAACAGATTATACGACTAGAAACAGTTGTCACTATTCTAGGAAGATATTTTGTTATAAAAGATTACTATTTGAATTTTCGGATAATAAATACTAGGTGCTTCTCGTTTTAGCAGATTCAATTAAGCGGGTGTGAGCGAGAGAGACTAATACATACGAAGAACAGGTAACACGAATATCTGTTATTGAGTAGGTACCTAGTACCTAGTACCTACTGTGACTGAAGAACGTAGTACAGATTGTGATTCAGTATTGTGACTGATATTTTTCAACAGATATTTGATATTGTAGGAACAATTGTTATCTAGTATTTACGAATACCTGTGATTTGTATCTGTTACGATAAATACGCCTCACTACTACGAGTTAGCAGGCTGCAGGACAATGCTTTGAATAGGATAATTGTTTTTGACTGCTTAATTTTTTTTATATTGTTAATTCATCTTATTAGGTTGTGACAGTTGTCGATACTACACTAAGTAAAAAAGTTTAAAAAAATAACGGGACAAATTACACTTACTGATCTAACCCCAAAGTAAGCAAATTATTTGCTTGTGTCATGGGTTTTAGCCAAAGATACTAATACATAGAAATACATATATAAATACTAGAATATATTTAATAAACACCCAAACCCGAAAATACCAACATTAATGCTCATCACACAGATGCTTGTCCCCGTCGGGGATCGCGTAGTCAGGGTCGCTAACCACTCGACCAATGGGGCGGTTGTGTTTAGTAATCGTTATAAATTCTATAATAGAATAAGTGTCCATATTTAGTGGCTAAGCGCGACAGAGTTTGTCTCAATTTTTTGAAAAGGCTCCTCTGATGTAGATGATTCAACAGAGATATTAATTTCATTCGCTAATGACGGCCTAGTGAAAGAAAATTTTTGCCAACAATAACTTTAGATGCTTTTTTAAATGTGATTAAATAAAGTGGTCGTATTTCCCATATACTTGAACCAATCTTAACAGATTTTACAATTTGCCTATTGAAACTCGTTCTAAACGTGATTTTTTTTAAGATCCCAGTGTTTTTAAATATCGTTATTAATAACCGTTATAAAATAATTATACTTTAATTGAAATTCTATGTTAATTTTGCTACATATTGTGTTTACGTATGTGAATAGTAAATAAATGAATACCGTCTCACACGATCAACAAATCTTCTCGCTTGCTTTTCTCGTTCGTTCGTGCACAGTGAAGGTTCAAAGTTTGCAACTCTAACTCGAGTTAAGGAGAATCTAACCCGAGTCAACTCGATTCAAGCACAACTCGAGTTAACTCGAATTAGTAACTCGAGTTGACCCATCACTAACGTACCTAATAAACCGTGGTCCGACCAGTGCTACCACTTGCCAGGTCAGATTTGTAAATTTACAGTGTTTTTGGTATAAAAATATAGTAGGACGTAGGTAGTTTGGCATAAAAATACAGTAAATCACAAAGTCAAATACTGGATAGTAAATACAGCGCTTTTACAGTAAATTAAAACTAAAATACACCATAATGTAAATTATATGTTTTTAATAAAATTATTAACCACTATCCATTTCACTCAGAGATGGTTCATTTTGATCATAAATTTTTTCTTCTTCTTCGATTTTTTTTAAACCTAGGTATTTCACATAATATTATTTTAAAGAAATGAAGCAAGAATCACACAGATTTTGCACTGATGTTTATTGACAATGTTATGTTGTTTATTTATAAACAACTTTTGCCCGCTATTTTGCAGCATGGACTACAAAAAGATATTATGTTTAGATTATTATTAGGAAAGTTATTTAAAATTCATCCTAAATACATAACAAATGAATAAATATAACAAATTTATTATAAGAAAGAGTCACTTATTAAAAACGTGTACATTTAAATCGATAATTTTTATTTCTGTATTCGATCATTTTTGGTCTGTGGTTAATCAGATACGCGAACGTCCCATGAAATATGACATTTGTGTCTGAATGAATGTCACTCAAAAAATAGAAGATTAATTGATCATTTAATGGGCATGATCATGTGTTACAGGTATCAAGCTATATTTTACACGGACTAAAGACACTTGACAGATATATCCAAAAAGTAAATTAATACATAGGATATATCGTTTGTACTGTATACTGTATTTTTTAAATTTATTAAATTTTTTAAATACAGTGTACAATTAAAACAGAAAAAGCAGCTATATTACAGCGAATCTACTGTAATTACAGTGAACCTGCAACACTGGGTCCGATCAAAGAATTTTTTTGACTAATGACAAATAACAAACTGAATTTTTGTAAACAGCTTCATTTTGACGAGACGTCCATCTTTTCTATCTTCGAAAAATCTCTAATCGGGTAACTAATAAAGATAGATAAAAAAGAAAACTTAAGAGTATTGAAATAGGAAGTAGGAAAAGTTTCCATTTTACGTGTAAGGACAAAGTAACCCTTAAATTATAATAATAATTAACAAGCTATTATAAAAAAATAGGTTTCTCATAATCCCATTCTTTAGAATGGAGAACTCTTCAGTAAAACCATAGAATGTGTAGGACAAAAGTTTTTCGTGTTTTTCATAAAATAATCCAACGATTAAAGTTAAAAAAGTAATTATTGTCATTAATCAATAATTTAGCTAATCATGTGTATCAATGAATTCAGTAGTTTTATGGGAAAGTTTTATGATACCGAGAGAAATAAAAAAATTGCATGCAATTAGTTATGTCTTAGTTTGAAAAAATCTTCCCATTATATCAGCGTTCTTAAATATATAACAACGACTGTATATACATACATATACTACCATAGCATTTGACACCAATATTACCAGATTTTTTCTTTTATAACACGCTTTTATTAGCTTCGGTCGTATATTTGTATTGTAATTAATCGGACGTTTTAAAGTACTTCAAATCCATGTCAAAGTTTCCATTACTTACTCACATACAAACATATGACCGATGCTAATAAAAGCGTGTTAAAAAAACATAGGGTGTTTTTTGAGATATCTATTGAAACCACCCAACCCAACCCAACACTTTTTTTTGTAATGCAATACATTTTGTCTTTTTTCAATGTTCAAAGTTTCCTTTACATACTTACATACTAACATACAAACATACGACCGAAGCTAATAAAAGCGTGTTAAAAAAACGTAAAGGGTTATTTGAGATATCTATTGAAACCATTCTACCCACATTTTTTTGCAATGCAACACATTTTTCTTATTTTCAAAGTTCAAAGTTTCCGTTACATACTTACATACTGACATACAACATACAACCGAAGCTAATAAAAGCGTGTTAAAAAAAGTAGGGTGTTTTTGAGATATTTGTTAACACCACGCACCCCACACTTTTTTTGCAATGCAATACATTTTTCTCTTTTTTACACTATTCTTAATTTAAATTTATTTTTTATTTATTAGTTTCGTAAAAGCGTATTTTTTTCTATTATTTATTTTATTTAAATAAGATAGCAAACAAGCAGATGGCTCTGCTGATGGAACGAGAAACCATTGCCTATACACACCAAAGATGTTAATGATGCGTTGCTATCCGTGTGGCGGGATGGAAGTGCCACATGCATAAGTCTACTGGCTACTTTACCCTCCAAACTGGAACACGACAATGGCAAGCATTGACGCTTTAGAGACAGGAATACGTAAGGCGGTGGTACCACCACCCCGAGCGAGACATCGCGAAACTCTACCACCTAGTAGTCTCGATGGCAGTGACACGTATAGCCAATCGGTCGCTTTTACGATTTGCCTGGTGGAACGACAGTTGGTCTATTCACCAAAGGCTAGCAACGCATCATGAGTTGCTAGCCTTGTGGCGGATTCTTAATGTCACATGCACATGCTTACAGGCTACGCTAGCCTCCAAACCGGAACACGGCAGTGACAAGCACTAACACTATTGCGGCAGGAATAGGTAAGGCGATGGTACCAGACCCGGTGGAGACAATACAGAACTCTACGACCTAACAGCCATAAGTGGCTCACATGGAATCGTTCGCCTTTTACGAACTGACTGGGAAAACGGCAGATGGTCTTTTCTACAAAGGAAGCCCGGGAGTAAGGCATGTAGCATTACCATCCTGCTATATGGATAGCAACGCAACATTAACATCTTTGGTGTCTATAGACGATGGTTTCTCTTTTCATTAGGAGCTATCTGCTTGTTTACTATCTGATGATATAAAAGCACCTTCACTAATTCACCTAAATTGATAAATCTTGTATACAAGCCCTAATAAAAACGATAGTGTAACTAATCACATAGTCATTATATTATACTCGGTAATAATAAGCAATGTTATTCCGACGGGATTTAGAAATAACTTATTTTAGTATCTTTTTATGGAAATCTACCGCTTAATAGATACAAGTTTCGCTTATAAATAAAGCTTTCGTTTGATTTTATTGTCTACGATTGAAATGTTTCTACATCTCCCGTTTTTCTTTATTTTATTTATATTTGGTTAATATATCAATGGCAATTTCATTAAATGCTTATGTTTATGTAATTTGTAATAATACTGTAAAAAGGAAAAAATATATTTTATACGCAATGTGGAATTTATAAGACATAACAAATAATATTTAGTAGATACCTTGATAACTTCTCAAGGTAGGATGTGCCATATTTATAAATCGGTCCATACCTAGCGCATGTCGAGGCATGCGCAATATAAAGTTTCATAGTTTCCCCTTATAATTTTTTCCTCATGTTTGTCCGGGCTCCCTTGAAGTATAGATCAACTGCCGTCCTGCCAGGCAGGTCAAAAAAAGCGACTGATTGGCTATACGTATCATTACCATCTGATTACTCGGAGGTAGAGTTCAACAACGTCTCGCCCGGGTATTTGGTAGAACCGCCTTACCTTTTCCTGCGGAAGCGTACAAGCGTCAATGCTTGTCATTACCGTGTTCCAGTTTGGAGGGTAAGGTAGCCGCTAGACTTGTGAATGTGTCATTGCCATGCTCCGTCACACAGATAGCAACGCACCATTAATATATTGAGTATCTAAAGGCGATGCTTTCCCTTTCCATCAGGAGAGTCATCTGCTTGTTTGCTATCTAATGATACGAAAAATAATAATACGAAGTAAGAAGAGGACGTTTTTATTGTTTCATACAATGCACAGTTAATATTTTAACCACCAATGACGGATATAACGCTTGACGGCTTAGACCAAATAACAACTTATAAACCTGTACCGTCCGTGAAAAGTAGTATAACTCGACTTATATGGTTTTTTACTTTTTTACGTTACAATAAAATTACAAAAAAAAAACCCAACCGTTTTGTATATTCAGATTAGTCCTAAGCCATATAGAAACCGAATTACTTTTTGTGACTAGTGATATAAGTAAGAGTTTTGGTACTTAATTTCGTGTTTAGCCATATAACTTTACTTATATTATGATAAAATATTTCTTCCGACAATATAATATAACCGATATAAGTTATGTAATCCCTATATGTATGTACATCCCTATGTATGTATATCCCTATGTCCCTATGTATGCTTAAATCTTTAAAACTACGCAACGGATTTTGATGCGGTTTTTTTTTTAATAGATAGATTCTTGAGGAAGGTTTTAGTATATAAACCTATCCGATATTCCCACGGGAACAAAAGCTACGCGGGTGAAACCGCGGGTAGATCGCTAGTATTAGATAAACTAGAATAATTTTCCACGATTTTTAAATCAATTAAATAAAATATATCGCTAGGAACAATCATTTAAAAATAATTGAGACTATAATTCGATTGAATTCTATCATCATATTTAAGTGTTACCATTTTATAAAACTTTAATTACATTTTCATTAAAACAGTAATAAGTAATAATAAGTTTCCATATCATAATTTTCATTATAAGTATCAAATAAAAATTCTCCCTGTTTTTGTATTGAAGAACAGTTAATGCTAGTTTATTTTTTGTCTTTTAAGTACCTATAAAGTGTTTTTTACAAAATATTAGCTCAAAATTCTGTCAATCTAACTTAGGTTTCTAAGATTAGTAGTTGTGCTGAAGACACCCAATGACAAGATGAATACCTAACCACAGGTACTAAGGAGAGAACTGATTGTTTACGTTATCCTTACCTAAATTCCAACTTTATTTAGCTACTATTCCCCAAGTTAAAAAAATATTTATTAAATGCATATAAGTTAAGGAGTAGGTATAGAATCTTAAGGAATATATTAAACTTTAAGGTATCAACTAAAAAAACGATGTATGAAGTCTTGCCCGTGTTCTTTGTTTAACAGTTAAGATTGTGTAAACTAACACAACTGTACTTGTCTTAGTTTATACCAGACATTCGTGAATAGTGATGCAATTTAAGATATATTTACTTATCACCATTACTTCTTCTAATTAAAAAAATGTAAAGTAATATAAGTCAAGTTATATTAAAAAACTCATATAAACAATATATATCACGACTGCGCTATGCAATTTATGTTTGTGTAAAAACATACAACTTGCACCCTCCCCGCTTTAACGTAAATAATCTATTTTACTCCTTTTAACAAGAAACTGCCAGATTTTAAAAAAAATAATTTTTAAAATCGGTTGAGTAGTTTTTAATCGAAACAAAAAGCAAATAATCAAATTCTTCTCCTTTATAATATTAGTATAGAAGTATAGATATTGCCTATCGGTGATATCTAGCTTAGCACAGATTTATTACTATCGTAAGTATTCGGTTTAGATTCACTCAGTATGACACAAGTATAGTATGGACTTTTGTATTAACAGGTTTATTTAGCTGAATAGGACCAGATATTGTAATATACCTGTCTCTGCATGTAACCGGTTTAATACCGATAACCATAGAATAATAACGCATAGAAACCGAGTCGACCCGCGCAATATTAAGCCATTTCAAAGAAGCCTGAAAAGGCTTCTTACGTTCGCCGGCCCCTCAGATATGCGACACGTGCCACGCGGAGTACAGCTCTCGCAATTTCAAAAAATGTGAGTTACTGTGTGGTGAAATGCTGTCACCGTGCTTCACAAAAGCGTATTTAGGACTTGGAGATAACATTTCACCGATAAAAACTACTTGGCATTGGATATTTTTGGATAAAATCCAAACAAATAAATCATAAATATCTAAGTAGAACGATATTCAAAATGTTGCCAGCCAAAGGGAAAAATATTCTACCACGTATTTGTTTTTACCTATTTTCATTATAATTAATAATATGTGTATTTCTATTTTATGTGCGATATTACATAGCCTGGACTTTGCTTTTGCATAAAAAATAGTTTTTGAGTGTTGGGACTCACCCATTATACTGGCACAAATATTACAAATCCGTTTGTCAGACTAATATTATGAAGCATTTATTCGTATATAATGAGGACTTTTAGAAGACAAAAAAAATGTTCCAACTAGCATTCTAGATGCCACAGTGACCATCAGAAAAAAAACTCTGTCACTACCAAAGTCATTTTTTTTAAATTTTCTTATTAAATAATATGCCATCGTACTATTTCGTATTGCTTAGTGTCAAGTAGTTTTATTAGCGATATTTTCGACTTTTATCCACGAAAACATGTAGGGTAACGTGCCCTAAAATCGGTCTGCGCCTAATATCGACCTCCTAATATGTTTATACTGATAATTAATCTAACATTCCACATAACTTTTAAGAACGCGGGCAAGACTTCATACAACGTTTTTTAATTATTATCTTAAAATTTAATATGTTCCTTAAGATTCTATATCAACTGCTTAATTTATACCCATTTAATAAATATTTTTTTAACTTGGGGAATAGTAGTTAAATAAAGTTGGAATTTAGGTAAGGTTAACGTAAGCAATCAGTTCTCTCCTTAGTAGTCGGTGGTTAGATATTTATCTTGTCATTGGGTGTCTTCAGTATAACAGCTGTTAATCTCAGAAATCTAAGTTAGGTTGACAGAATTCTGAGCTAAGTTTTTGCGAATACACTTTATAGGTACTTAAAAGAACAAAAAATAAATTAGCTTTAACTATTCTTTAATACAAAAACAGGGAGAATTTTTATTTGATACTTATAATGAAAATTATAATATATAAACTTATTGCTGTTTGAATGAAAATGTAAATTAAGTTTTATACAATGATAACACTTAAATTTGATGATAGAATTCAATCAAATTAAAGTCTCAATATTTTTTATATAATTGTTCATAACGATATATATTTTATTTAATTGATTTAACAATCGTAGAAAATTATTCTAGTTTTATTCTAGTAGTGAAAAATAAAACTTTGAATATCAAGTGCCTTTAAATTGTTTCCTTCCTTTGACTACAACTTAATAAAAATAAGTACCCTAAAATAGTTATAATTATTGAAGATTATTTGATATAGACAAAAAATAATTTATATAAATCGTTTTATTTAAAAAAATATCACAATATTGAATATTTAATGCTCATTTCTCTTAATTTTAAGGACCAGCAAGTAACGATCTAATGTAATTTTTACATATCAAATTTTTTCTGCATAGTTTTAAAGAGACTAAAATATCAATTTATTTCATTTATTTTATGTCTCAAAGAAAGAGACTCGATCATTAAAATTGGTGACCATTTAGATTTTTTCTTTGCAGTTTTTATCAAATTAAAAAGATCATTTAAATACATACCATAAAAAATTGAGTGCATATTATGTTTACAAAAGTTATTTAATAAAATTAAAGTAAATTTTAATGCAAAGTGAATACCTTATTTCAATTTCAAACATCCTTTACTGGCTAACATTAGAGAAAAATGGGGCTGAAATTAGGGAAACATTGACCGACAATAGAAAAGAAACCAGGATAGAGAGGGTCAATCATTTAAAACTTAACACGTTTACATATTTTTATTTCGTTGTTGAAATCAATTCGAAACATCAATAGTGTAATATTTAAATATTGATTAACACGAAAAAGAAAATTAATATTTTCTTCCCGATAACGGTTTAAGCCTAATAGGGTCCGAAAGTTACGTATTTGGTTAGGCGGCCGAAATTTGGCTATTTTACCCTATAAATTTCTACATCACTGAAATTAATTTTAATTTTTAAAATTTTAAATAAATAATTTGATTATTAAGTATACATACTTTCGTGTCACAATTTGCACAAAAACGAAAAAATCCAAGGTGATATAGCTTTGGAACGTAGAATTATAACACGTAGAAACCGAGTGGGCCGCGATGTTTTAAGCCATTTCAAAGTAGCCTTAAAAGGCTACGCATGCGCTTGCTGTCCGCTCCGAATCGCGATACATTTCATACGGAGTGCAGGTCTCGCAATTCGAAAAAAATATGACTTACTGTGTTGTTAAAGGCAAAAAAAAGACGAATAAAATAAATGCTGAATTATCAAAAAGTACCCTCAAGCTAAATTATTTTCATAAGACTTATAACACAAACATTTTTAATCTCAATAATATTAATAAGTATATAATCTCAATAGTATTAATAAGTATAAGTATAACAAGTAAAGCAAATACAATAATTAATTTTCTTAACATTAAGGTCTAACTAAAAATATTGTGCGCAATTTTTTTTCCGCAACTAGCAACTGTATAGTGATAAGTTATGTGTTTCAAATTATCTATTTTTAGTCGATTTACATAACGAAAAAATTATTAATTGTAAGTACTTACCTGTGAAATGTTCACTTTTTTGTTTTTCTAAGGTGTTAGAACACTTCCTTATAATGCAATAAGTCATTTCGAATTATTTTTCGTGAACTGCGTCCGATATAACCTGATCTTATTAAGCATTGACAACTCGCAAAACGAATTAAGCCTCTGGCTCAGTTTTATTTACTCGTTTTTTGTGGTTTCTAGGCGTTATTATTCTAAGATCAGAACCATAACAGTTGCGGACGCTAGGAGGTGCTCAAGTCGTGCACAGAGCCAATAGTAGCCAATATAGTACGTTTAGCTTAAAACTTTTTCATTTTTTAAGTTGATTTAAATAAATACTTGATTAATAAGTATCTTATTAATTTTTACCTTAAAACGTTCGTCTATAACGTAAGTATTGTTTCTGCTTGCCCACCCATTTGCTAATTTTCAAGCTAGTTTAAGGTTTAGAATCATGGCAAGATTTGTATGAAAGTTAAAATAAAAAAGGTTCCAAGGTAATAGCTTTGAACAAACATACATACACATGCACGCACACAAACATACACATAATAACACACAAGTATTTGCCAAGCAATGTATTTCAAACATTTGTATGATATAGGATAATATATTAGTAGATACATATCAATAAGTTTTTTTTTTGTAAGAATTACTTCAATCACTGTTTTTATAACTTAAATAACGTAAACTCGTATTGACCATGTTTTTTATTTACGCTCGGTGCCGGTTGGTTACCGCTGTTTAATTACTGAAATTTAAAAAAAATATCTTGAGAACCTCTAAAACATTTTCCTGTAATTCTACTCATTTTACCTCACCAGAATAAAAATTGTAAGTTCTAAATTTTCTATATGACTAATAATACTATTGGAAAGACAGACAATCTTTATTTCAGTGAGGTAAAAATATCTTAAATCACAAAAACTAAAAAAATATAAGGTTAAATAGCTTTGGAATCATCTTGAGAACATTTAGAATATTTCCCGGCATTTAACATATTTTACCTAACCGAATAAAAGTGTAAGTTTCAAGTTTATACTAAATGATTAATAATGTTATAGTATGAAAGATTATTTGTATACCGGTCAGGTAGATAAATTTTAAATACCGTCTTGGGAAAATATTTATTTACTTGCAACACTATTCGAGTGTTTGGAGTCTTTGTGTGCGTGACGACGCAAGTGATTACACGAAGCTTACACGGACATTGACACGGTTTTGGCCTAAAATATGAACGAAGCGTTGAATGCAATTATCACTCTAAGCGTTATTACTCTATGCCGATAACCTTAGATAAAACTGCAATCACTAACGGGATCAATGAGTGAGACCGGTTTAAAAAATTATTTCCGGTTTTAATATTTTAGGTTTCCAATTTCCACTTCGTTAAAAATAGATGGCGTTGTATTAAAATAGATCATGCAGGATAAATGACTAGTGTACTGGTATAGTTTTGCTTATTTTGGCCATAGCTAATATCAATAAAAAACAATCAAATTTTGGGTTGCGCGTGGATTCAATGTTTTTGTTTTCACGCGTAAAATGTAAACTCTGTAGATGAAAGGAAACGTGAGTCGAATGACATGTAGCTTAACTGATGATTAATTACTTCACAGTCCTGAGTCCACTGAAAAGTTACTTCTATGAGTACATATATTAACATTAGCGATTGGCTGAGTCGACTTTTTAGTAACTCAAGTTGACACTTACCAATACCAACTCGACTCGATTCAGTCTACCTTAAGAGCCGTCGCGTGTCGCGCCGCCGCGTCGTCACATCACGTCACAAAACGAACCACATTATTAGTGCAAAAGAATGGTAACTTTTTTACCTAGGAAATAATAAAAAAAAACTAAAATAAATCTAATGGCACTTTATTCCTTAAATTAAACACCGCAGTCCGCACCGTTTGGTCATCGAGCTGATTCGGGCTCGCTCGGAATAATTCGGGACTCGCGGTTCGCGAGCTAGGCGGCTAGCCGCGGGCCGCCCACCCACCACACCGCCCGCCGCACGCGCTCGGGTCAACTCGGTCTGCACTTCGCCGATATTTCGACCTGAGCTGACTCGCTTACGGTCTGACCCGAGTTCCCCGAGTTAGATAGACCGAGTCACCCATCGCTAATTAACATAAGCATTTCTGCTCCAGGTTAGGCAAGGCACGTGTCTTCGATCAGAATTCAGAAAGAACCATATAAAATATCAATACTGATCTGTCGTCAAAAAGACCCGGTTCTTATGACCCGTTCAATCGATTTTGACAAGAGAAAGAGTTTCCTTCATCTAAGATTGATTGATATATCTTTACACTTCAATTTAATCATGGGTTGTGATTTCAGATCACAAGTTTAACGAGTAAGTTACGATTCAATCGATTGATTGGTTTTGTTTCGATCAACACTTCTATTGATTAATGATTATTTTACAATGTACTTTTTAATCGAGTTTTAGGGTTCCGTGGCCAAAACCCAAAAAAATGGAACACTTTAAATTTAGTCATATCCTTCTGTCTGTCTGTTCATTTCTTCCTCCGTTCGTCCGTCTGTCCGTAAGTTCTTCATTTTACACTGAGACTGTGGGTACCGTTTATTTGGGATTTTGAATTCACAAGATACAATACTTCATACACACTTCATAATGTACTTAGTACAATTTTTTGGAACGAAGTTACTTATGGAGCGTTGTGGAGGGGTATACTAGCCGGCAAAAAACGTTCGTAACTTTAAAAAAATCTCTAAACGGTTGACCTTACAGGCTATCCCTGAAACTTTCCGCTTAATTGAGGTATTTTAAGCTCAAAAGATTAAAAACTATAAGCATAGATAGTTTTTTTTTTAATTCAAACATTTATTTTGTTAGAAATGGTAGTAAAAGTAGCCTATATAACTCTCCATCCCTTCAACTATCGCCACTTAAAAATCCCGTCCATTCGTCGCTCCATTTTGCCGTGAAAGACGGACAAACAAACACACACATACACTTTCCCATTTATAACATTAGTATGGATTAAGCTACCAAACCATACCTTTGAAGATCGGGCAGGAGTTTTGTTGCAAACCGTACATGTGGTCCTAGAGCTCAAAAATCAATTTAAAAAGTTGTTAAATTCAATTTCCTATAAGGAATTCAACTCACTATAGAAATGCAAAGAACTAAATACCTTAATTGCTTTGATATAAAAACATCCCGAGAAAAATACACGCAATTACTTTGAACCCCAGTCTATTAAAACCTTGGTATAAAAAGTATAATTCGTTCTTGTTAAAGGATTCCGTGAATTATTATGCATTAGTCATCGATTTTAACATTTCAAGTGATTTATAACTCTTAGGTAAAATATTGCTTTAGAGGTAGGATTTATTACAATAACTCATAGGTTTGTATTTAAAGTGAATTATACCAATTTGGTAAAATATTGCTTTAATGTTAGGATTTATCTTTCCTTGGAAGAACATTAAATGGCCGATCAAAAATGCCTATCCTTTTTGATAAAAACAGCGCAAACTTTAGACAATGGATAGAATGTTTTACAATGCCTGCATTTATTTAACTTTTCTCATTTTATTACAGTTGTAATTACAATGTTTTCCAACTGCTCAAGTTTAAACAGTTGTACTTTTTTAACTTTTCACTATGAAAATAAATGATTTTCTAAAATTGGAAAGTTGTTAATATTGAGTAAAATTTCTTACGGATAAATCTCATTATTCACCTCACAATATAACAAATATTATGTGTCATTTAATTATTTTCTGTAACTATATTTGTATACAATAAAGTGTTTATCCATGCTGATATTATAAATGCGAAAGTAACTCTATCTGTCTTTTTGTCTCTTCTTCACGCTTAAACCACTAAACCGATTTGGATGAAATTTGGTATATAGATAATTTGAGACCCGGGAAAGGATATAGGATAGTTTTTATCCCGGAAAACCCACGAGAACGGGAACTATGTGAATGAAACCCCGGGACTTTTGGAAATTTTTCCACGCGGATGAAGTCGCGGGCACAGGTAGTTAAATAAATATAAAATGTACAACATATATGTATATAGTGTAGGAAGTATTAAAAAAGAAGTTTTGAAAATTGATCCCTTTAAGATGTGAAATAGAAGAAGGAATTAATTGGGAAGAGATTTAAATCCATTGTATCGTATCGTATCGTATTGGTAGTAAGAATTATATGTATAGTTTGCCATGTTGATTAATTATCATCTGGCCATTTTAATGTCGTCTTAATTGGCAAAAGTATCTCGTTTGTAAATATTTTGTTCGTTATCTACAAACCAAAAAATTACTTCACCTTTAGTTTGCGCTAGCCACAAACCCATTAAATACAATTTAAAAGGTATGTTTGTTAGTCATCCTAAATATAGATCTAGAAGAAAATAAAACAGTTGTCCTGAGATATACGAGCGGTGATAAATCTGTGGATACACTGACAACTTTATGCTTTCCGGCAAATTTTACATTCCTGGGTGGTGACGTGCATATGAGAAATCGACGACAATTAATAAATAAGCGAATCTGCATACATTAAAAAAGATATATTATTTAATATTATAAATCCGCAAGTTTGGATTTTTTTTTTTTTGTCATAAGATAGCAAACAAGCAGATGGGTCTCCTGATGGAAAGAGTCAACCATCGCCTATAGACACCAAAGATGTTAATGGTGCGTTGCTATCTTGTGGCGAGGTATAATGCCACATGCATAAGTTTACCGGCTACCTTACCCTCCAAACCGGAACACGACAGCGACAAGCACTGACGCTATTGCGGCAGGAATAGGTAAGGCGGTGGTACCAGACCCGGGCGAGACAATGCAGAACTCTACCACCTAGTAGCCACGATGGTAGTGACTCGATAGCCAATCGGTCGCCTTTTACGACCTGCCTGGCAAAACAGCAGTTGGCCTATTCTACAAAGGAGGCCGGGACCAACACGGCGAAAATAGATGTTTGGATGAATGTTTGGATGGATGTTTGTTACTCAATCACGCAAAAACTACTGAACGGATTTGAATAAAATTTGACACATAGGTAGATGATGATCTGGAATAGCACATAGGCTATCCTTTACCCCAGAAAAATTAGGTGATCCCGCGGGATTTACCAAAAACTTATAATGCAGCGGGCTGCACGCTGCAGCTAGTAAGTTAATATTTTTTAGATATATATATATATATATATATATATATATATATATATATATATATATATATATATATATATATATATATTATATCTAAAAAATATAGATATATATTATCCGGGTATTGGGGCGTTTCGGAACGCGGACCGAAACGCCTAATAGTGCCTTTAGAATTAGACGTTTCGGCCCGCGGGACGAAACGCCCAATGTTTTTATCACTATGGGGCGATTCGTCCCGATATTAAAACTTTAAAATACTTAAGTACAACTGAGTACAAAATTTTGAAACATGAAATTGCAATATATTAAATCAAAATATTTTTTAAGGCGAGGCATCGCGACAAACAGGAAAAAACTGGTTTGTTTAATCACGTTTTTTTGTATTGATTGTTAAATAACAACTTTACAAAAATTACATGATATACCTGAAGATATTATCTAAAGAATGTGCTAACTTATTACATGATAGAATGTACTTTACTCGATCATATAAAATTCCGAAAACAGGCTAAAAAATCTCTAAAACAAATAATTTGTTAATAATATTTCTAATCTTTCACATGATTTTTATATGGTGATATTTAGTTGTAAATACAAAAAGAATGTGCTAAATTTTAGTTTTCAGCTGATGTCCTATATTTATTTATCCGAAAATTAACACGTTTCCTAGCGGTTTCAGAACATACCGCGCCACCCATTTTCTATAGAATTGACGCGCGTTGAAATACCTCGCCTTAACTATATATACATTATATATAAATATTAGCAGGAATTCATTAAGTACTTTTAATTAAAAAAAGCCGGTAGAGTTTTGCATGTGGGATGACAATGCCACATGAAAAACTCTACCGGTTACCCTACCTACCAAACCAGAACATGACAATGACAAGCATTGACACTATAGCAACATCAACAGGTAGGGTGATGCTACCAAATACATAAGCCAGACGTTGCAGAACTCCACCACACTCTAGGCACTTCTTACCACGCACTACTCCTCTGTGGAATCAATTACCGGCGAGGGTGTTTCCGAACGGATACGACTTAGGCACCTTCAAGAAAAGAGCATACTCCTTAAAAAGCCGGCAACGCAGCTGCAAGACCTCTGGAGATGTGGCTGTCGATGGGCGGCGGTAATCACTTACCATCAGGTGAGCCTCCTGCTCGTTTGCCCCTTTTTTCTATAAAAAAAAAATAAACCTAGTAGTCACAATGGTAGTGACATGTATGGAAAATCCGGCCTCCTTTTTAAATGTAACCTTATTTAGCCGGAAATGGTCACAGTCCCGACTTGAGGTAAACGATCGCGGGTTCGAGTCTCGCGTGTTGACATTTTTCTTTATTGTTTTTAAAGTTTTCCAAGTTTCTCTAGCACGGGGTGAGTGCTATAAAAACAAAAATAATGTAGCCTTATTACTAGGTATTTTGTAAAAGACGAGAAAAGGCCATATGTGTCAGTAATGACACTTATGGCCTTTTCTTGTCGTGATCGCCCCGTTGGTCGAGTGGTTAGCGAAACTAAGTAAGAATCGAGGGGGCTCGGGTTGAAATCTCGACAACGTCCAGTTCCATGGTCACTTGGAAGGCAAGGTCAAATTAGCCTCAAAAAAGCTGGGTGTTCGGTGTTCTCAGCAGGGCCAGTACTGTCTGGCCCATCGCCTACAACTTTATAAGGCGCAAATCCGGCCTCATATGGAGTACTGCTCTCACTTGTGGGCGGGGGCTCCTCAGTACCAGCTCCTTCCTTTTGACCGCATTCAACGTAGAGCAACTCGAATCGTCAATAACAGGACTATTTCTGATCGGCTTGATTCTTTGGCATTGCGTAGAGATGTGGCTTCGCTCTGCATCTTTTATCGGATCTATCATTCCGAGGAACTGTTTGGATTAATTCCTGCCGCAGAATTTCACCATCGGACATCACGACAAAATTCAAAATTTCATCCTCACCATCTCGATGTCTGGAAATCCACAACTGTGCGATTCTCGAGGCACTTCTTCCCCCGCACTATTCCTCTGTGAAACCAATTACCGGCAGGGTTTTTTTCGAGCGGATACGACTTAGGGACCTTCAAGAAAAGAGCCTACTCTTTCTTAAAATGCCGGCAACACAACTGCAAATCTTCTGATAGTGGTTGTCCATGGGCGGCGGTGATCACTTACCATCAGGTGAGCCTCCTGTCCGTTTGCCCCCTTTTCTATAAAAAAAGGACAAATATTTAAACATTTGTATGACGAGCATAGATGTTTGTATTTCTGGGTTTGGGTGTTTATTATGCATGTTAAAGTATTTATAAATGTATTTCTATTAGGGATGGGCCGAAATTTGTTTCAAATTCGGTTTGACCGAATTCCGGCAACTTGAGCCGAACTGAAACTCTTGGCCAAAATTCGGTTTAAATGCCGAACATTCGGCACTAAAAAACCCACTTGCACTATTTGACTAAAATCTACACTATTGTTATAAAGAGGAAAGATTTGTGTTTTGTTTATTTTACATATAGGTGTACCTATATATAATATATTTATTATATATATGGGTTTTGATACTTACCTATCGAATAAACTTAAAAACTACCAGACCGATTTGAAAAATTTTTCACTACTAGAAAGATATTAAATCATCCCCGACTAACATTATAACTTAATTTATACTAATATTATAAAATTGTAGAGTTTGTTTGTTTGTTTGTTTGTTTTTTGGGTTGTACGCGGTGATCTTAAAACTGCTAACCGATTTGAATAATTATTTTTGAAATGGATAGCCTGTTTATCGAGAAAGGTTATAGGCTATATAACATTTTGTTACGACCAGTAGGAGCAGAGTAAACAAAGTCTGCGCGGACGAAGTCGCGGGCAACAGCTAGTTATAAATATTTTTGTAAAAATAATACATATATTATATTTACAAAAAATAAGATATCCCCACCTAAATTGGAACAATGTAACCCGAGGTAGGTATCAAAACTTTGCCGATAAGTTATTGTTTCGCGTGCGCCGCGAAAACCATTAACGATATATAAAATACCTAATTTAATTAAAAGTTACGACGCGGACGTGTCGCTCTTGAGAAAGCACGCTAAAATTTTACCGAAATTCCGAAGGCCGAATTCTTTATTTTCACCGAATGTTCGGCCGAAGTACAAATTCGATTCAAATCACATTCGGCCCATCTCTAATTTTTATATATTAGTATCATCGTTGACTAACACCCACAACACAAACAAATAATTTGGTTACTTTGGGGTTAGATCAATTCTACACGAATTGATATAATCCCAAAATAAGCGATTCCCGGGTCGGCCACATAAAAGAAAGAGTTTTTTTTCAGTTTTCTGAGAAACACAAAGTTGCCCGGGATTGGAAAGTGCCCGGTTGGCGATAGGCTTGCCACCTGTCACATTTGTGGGATCAAGTATCTTCGGCTAATCGTGGATACACTTGTTGTACCTCTGCCTACCTCTTCGGGGATATGGGCGTGAAGATACTTTTTTTAAACTTATTTATTACTAGACGGTAGAATTCTAGAACCTTTCAACTGGGTTCTGTACCAACGCCTTACCTATTCCTGCCACAATAGCGTCGATGCTTGTCGCTGTCCTAAAAAAAACATATTTTGGTTGAGATTAAAATAAAACAAACGTTTATTTTGTTTTTACCTACAGCAATATCGCGAACATGTTGTAGAACATTAACTAACTAGCTGAACCGCGCAGCTTCGCTCGCCAGTATATTAGTAAGCCGTCCAAATAGCTTTTAATAAAAGTTTCATCCCCTATTTCAGCCCTCCAGGGACTGATTTTTAAAAAAAAATAGCCTATGTTTGACCCCGGATCTTCAACTATATCCATGCCAAACTTCATGAAAATCGGTCCAGCGGCTTAGCCGTGAAAGCGTAACAGACAGACAGACTTTCGCATTTATAATATTAGTATGGATATTAGTATGGAAGTCACTTTTCGAATAATCTAATATGCGAAAGTTTGAATGTTTGAATGTTTGTTACTTAATCACACAAAAACTACTGGACAGATTAGAATGAAATTTGGCTCACAGGTAGATGATTATCTGTAATAGCACATAGGCTACTTTTTATCCCGGAAAAAAGAGTTGTTCCCGCGGGATTCACCAAAAACATATAATGCAGCGGACTGTACGCTGCAGCTAGTATATATCAAAGGCTTTCTTGCCACGTTCGTAAAAGGCGAATGATTGATTGAATTCACAGACCCCACAAATATGAATAGAATTTATTGTGCCAATTAACAAGCTAAGGCTAAAAAAGTCACCCTAGAGTGATTTTTTTTTAATCGGTAAGCACTGTAATTCTGTATATCTGGATGTAAATGCATGTTACACTGAGAATCTATAAAAAATTGCCTTGAATGACGTATCCAGTTTAATCCGTGGTTAAACCTGTCTCTTGCTTTACGACTAATTTGGGATAGAGTTTAAGTTAAAATTCTTTTTGATTCAACTGTTAGGTAGGGCCACCATTGGGGTCTTTTCATTATACTGGAGTTTTGGTGACTTTTTTTATATCATAAGATAGCAAACAAGCAGATGGTTGTCCTGATTGAAAGAGAATCCATCGCCTATAGACACCAAAGATGTTAATGTTGTGTTACAATCCGTGTGGCGGGATGATAATGTCACATGCATAAGTCAATCGGCTATCTTACCCTCCAAACCGGAACGCGACATTGACAAGCATTGACGCTATTTCTGTAGGAATATGTAAGACGGTGGTACCTATCCGGGCGAGACGTTACAGAATTCTACCACCTAGTAGTCATGCTGGTAGTAACACGTATAGCCACTCGGTCGCCGTTTACGACCTCCCTGGCATAGCGGCAGTTACTCTATCCTTCAAAGGAGCCCGGCAAAGTACAAAGTATTTGCTTCACGTATATAGATTAAAAACGGATTTAATTAATTAAATTGCAGTAAAACAAAAACAGTGTTTTCTTAAATCTTTTCCATTTCTGTATTTTCTAAATTCCTGAAAAATAATTACGGGAACAAAATGAAATATTCATGAAACAACTGAAATAAAACAAAAAATTCTCTTTGAAAGATACACGTAAGGAAAAATTACTTATTTACCAATGTGTGCTTTAATGAAGCGGCATCGACCAACCTCGTTCAGGAATAGCCGATGCGAGTAATAATTCATTCTTATGAATATTAACTTAGAAAATGGAAAAATAGCACTTGGATAGGGTGACCATTGGAATATAGGACGCGTTCACAGTTACATGAGCTTAAGTGATTCGATGATTAAAATTTCCAGAAACTTGCACGATTTTTTCATGCTAGTAGTGTCACTTGGATTGTTATTTAACGACAGTGACTGGATAAGTATATGTTTTTATTGTTTTGTTTTGAAGATAACGCAATAACGATAATGTCTTTCTACAAAGTCCAATAGTAAAAGGGATTTGATAAAAACAGGATGATTAATTAATGTATTATAGAGTGTAAACTTTTATTTCAACTACATCTTAATTTTTTTCGTTACAACATGTTATTTTTTTATATATCATAAGATAGCAAGCAAGCAGATGGAAAGAGACAACCATCGCTTATAGACACCAAAGGTGTTAATGGTGCGTTGCTATCTTGTGGCCAGTCTAATGCCACATGTATATGTTAACCGGCTACCTTACCCTCCAAGCCGAAATATGATGTCGACAAGCACTGATGCTATTGCTGCAGGAATACGTAACGTGGTGGTACCAGACCTGGGCAAGACACTGCAGAACTCTACCACCTAATAGCCACGATGGTAGTAACTCGCGTAGCCAATCACTCACCTTTTACGACTTGCCTGGTAGAACGGCAGTTAGCCTAGTCTACAAAGGAGCCCGGGACCAACACAGGGTAAAATATTATTAGTTGTGTTTTATATATTTCTGTTTAAACTATTTAATACGTATTATGTAATGAGAAATGTGACTACGAGATTTATTATAGTACAAGCGTAGAGCGGTTCGAATCGTTGACAGACGACCAAGCTGTCTCCAATCGGCTAGACTTCTTGGCTTTACGCAGAGATGTAAGTTCGCTTAGCATCTTTTACCGCATCTATCATGGAGAGTGTTCCGACGAACTGTTTGGATTGATCCCTGCTGTTGAATTTCATCATCGGACATCGCGGCAAAACTCAAAGTTCCATCCTCATCACCTCGATGTCTGGAATTCCACAACCGTGCGATTCTCTAGGCATTTCTTACCACGCACTACTCCTCTGTGGAATCAATTACCGGGGGGTGTTTCCGAACGGATTCGACTTAGGCACCTTCAAGAAAAGAGCATACTCCTTCTGAAAAAGCCGGCAACGCAGCTACAAGACCTCGGGCGATGTGGCTGTCCATGGGCGGCGGTAATTACTCACCATCAGGTGAGCCTGATGATACATAAACAACTATTATTTTGATAATGTTTGCTGTATTTCTAAAATTTACATTCTATACATGAGTTGACGAAAAATTCTTCACATTTGAGGATAGCTGTGAGAAATCCCCGCGAGTAAGCTCACCTTTTATGCAATTTTTTTTCCTATTTTTTGTGTATTTTTTATGAAGTGTACAATAAATTATTTACTTTACACAAAAAATAATAAAAAATCCAAATTAATATTCTCTTATGTTCTATCTAAAGATAAAGTTAACAGGATTTACTGAGTAAGAAAGATCGCATGTCCTGTTTTTATGTAAAATAATGCGGTCTCTACACATCAGGAACAGTGGAAAATTGCAGGCTGTCTAGCATCGCACTTGTTAATCATTTCATAGTAGGTGGAGCTCCTGAGGCGGTATTTACGGAACCTTGTTTGTGTATCGGTTATCTATAACTGTTTAGGTAAAGCTGTGGTTCAGGTTTAATTTAGTTACTGCTTATGATCACACTTTTCTATTTAACCTATATAACTGTTAAAACTTAAATATAAAGCTTTACAGAGTTCATTGACAAGACTCGGTGCATACAATTCATGAATTTAGTGGGATATTTTTAAACGAATATTTTTATATTATCTTGTAATAATTTTACAATAATAATTACAACGCACTTTCAATTCAATATTTAGTTCCTAATTTCAAAATTTAACCAGACTTTTAAAAGTAATAAATAAATAAATAAATATTCATGGGACAAATTATACTTATTGATCTAACCCCAAAGTAAGCAAACTATTTGCTTGTGTTATGGATGTTAGTCAACGATACTAATACATAGAAATACATATATAAATACTTTTACATACATAATAAATACCCAAACCCGGAAATACAAACATTTGTCCTCATCACACAAATGCTTGTCCCCGTCGGGGATCGAGCCCGAGCCCCGTTGATTGCGTAGTCAGGGTCGCTAACCACTCGACCAACGGGGCGGTAGCCATACACAAAAAAATGAAGTCTATATGGTTCGCCCTAAAATTAGCACATTCGAACAATCAAGAAACTCTCTTTAGTTTCATAATTTTAGTATAGATATATAGATTTAGTTTTATTGAAAAAATATGACATGATATTTTTTTGACATGATATAGTTTGATATAAATAATAAAATAAATCTGTGTAATCGAGAGCTGGTTTTTTTATTATATCTGCAAACACATAAGCTAGTGGGCTACCTGATAAAAACAGCCGTCTCTGCCAAGAGATTTTGGCAACACAAAATTTAGTTACCATTGCAAAGCCGACTTTTGAGAATTTCGTAGATCCTTTTCAATTCAATAAAACTTTTTACAAGTTATTTTGACTCGTCAAAAATTTTTTAACTACTACCGGATCGAAATCGCGGCCACACACTGACAAGATTCGGCGGAAGAAACTCAGCGGGCTTGTCTTTTTTTCATTTCATATAATCTATACATATAATAAAATCGTAGGAAAGTCAAAACTGTACATTGAATTTTTTTTAAAATAATACTTGGGGCGTGATCTACAATCGATATCGAAGCCAAAAATATAGTTTTTAGAATTTTTGTCTGTTTATCTGTTGGTCTGTATGTATGTCCGGGGTAAACCCAAAAAATACTGCATGGATTTACTTCAAATTTTGCATAAATATTACTAACAGGTCGGGTCAACATATAGGCTACATATTATCACACTATCACCTACGGGGGAGGAGCTGTGCGGAGTAAACGAAGTCGCTGGCAACAGCTAGTTTTTTAAATAAGTTAATACATAATGTTTAATTTGTAAGTATTTAATTGTTACAGTAATAATAAAGATTACCGATATGAGGAGCAATTAATCCCATGCTTTTCTGTCATCTAGGTATGGGGCCGTTCATAAAATACGTCACACTAAAATCAGCTCTTTTTGACCCCCTCCCCCCCATTGTCACGCTGTGTCACACTTTTGTGACCCCCTCTAGAAATATTTCGTCACAAAAACTAAGACCCCCCTGCTGAGTATGATAAATTCTAAATGACAGTACACAAATTCTGAAAATTAAAAATATTTATTTAGTTATTATAATAACATTACGCGCAGGGTACGTGGAAACGTTACTGTCTCAAGTATTGGAAAAACAAAGAAACCCGTGTTGACGGATCGCAACGCCGTTAGAGTAGCGCCACAGAGCTAGCGCTCATGTCAAAAAAAAATAAACGGCGAACGTCACGTTGCCGTATACCCCCCGTCCCCCTTGTCACATCTTGCCACACTCAGCCAGACCCCCCCCCCTTCCCCTTGTATGCGAACGTATTTTATGAACGGCCCCTATTCAGATATATAGTAAACTTTTTTACACAGTTTTGTTTTAACACACTATTATCGTGATTACCAACTCCAACGGTTTACCCGGGCCTGGTACTATCGCCTTATCTATACTTGTCGCAATAGCGTCAGTGCATGTCAGTGTTGTGTACCGATTTGGAGGGTAAGGTAGCCAGTAAACTTACGCATGTGGCATTACCGACCAGCCATACGGAAAGCAACGCACCATTAACATATTTGCTGTCTATGGTTTCTCTTTACATTAGGAAAGCCATCTGGTTGTTTGTAATACTATGATATAAAAAAAACTTGCGCTTTATAAAACACTAGCTGTTGCCCGCGACTTCGTCTGCGCGGACTTCGTTTACTCCGCACAGCTCCTCCCCCGTAGGTGATAGCGCGATAATATGTAGCCTATATGTTGACCCGACCTGTTAGTAATATTCATGCAAAATTTGAAGTAAATCCATGCAGTACTTTTTGAGTTTACCCCGGACGTACATACAGACAATCAGACAAAAATTCTAAAAACTATATTTTTGGCTTCGATATCGATTGTAGATCACGCCCCAAGTATTATTTTAAAAAATATTCAATATTCAGTTTTGACTTTCCTACGATTTTATTATATATGTATAGATAAGTCGGGTCAACATATAGGCTACATATTATCACGTTATCACCTACGGGGGAGGTGCTGTGCAGAGTAAACGAAGTCCACTCGGACGAAGTCGCGGGCAACAGCTAGTATGTAATAATAATAGATTCATACGTGGTCAAACGAATACATCTAGCACGATTTACCCCCTGTTTCTTTTAGGCTTGCTTAGCTTTATCTCCACGAGTAATTACGGAGCTGGACGTCGCTTGCTATTTTTATAATTAAAATTGTATCAGGGATGTTAAAAGCCGCGAAGGTGTAGACTGATAAAATGCAGTACCTAAT
Source organism: Apodemia mormo (assembly GCA_036924255.1). Taxonomy (NCBI): domain Eukaryota; kingdom Metazoa; phylum Arthropoda; class Insecta; order Lepidoptera; family Riodinidae; genus Apodemia; species Apodemia mormo. Next base: position 43,625,348 of record JAUPFN010000003.1, on the reverse strand, counting down.
CTCTATTAGATGATCACTATCACCGACTATCTCACGAACGAACAAACTAGTGAACCCTGGTGAACGGAACATTTATTTCAGACTTAATAGTACTCTGTTATACCGTAAGGCTACCCGCTTTAAGTTGGTCATTATTCCGCCGTAAATAAACAAAACCAACAATGAAACTCATAAATCGGGATTTTCTTCCGAAATTCTGGTAATTGTCGTTTAATTACTAACAGGGGACACCAAAAAATGTTAAAGCCTCTTAATGGCGACCAATTTTCCGGTTCCCTGGCTCTGAAACGTTCAGCTGGGACATTGGTTTGGACGGTATTAATTAAAATATTTCAAATTTAAACTATCGTGTGTACTATGTTTTTATTGCAGTGCAAAGTTTTAATAGAAATAATCTATTTACATTAACAAGCAAAAGGTTTATGTGTACTGAGGCGCTAAATTAAAATCGTGGTTTATGTAATTCTCTTTACTTCGTTCTATCTCATAGTATACCAGTCGCTATCTCACTCATCTACATTTTTAGGGTTCTGTACCCAAAGGGTAAAACGGGACCCCATTACTAAGACTCCATTGTCCATCCGTCTTTCTGTCTATCCGTTATAGTTAGACAGTCGAAATTTTCGCAGATGATGTATTTCTGTTACCGCTATAACAACAAATACTAAAAACAGAATAAAATAAATGTTTAAGGCCCACCATGTTACTTTTCTTTGATCTTAAGAACGAGAACTAGTAGACTCGTGTCCAAAGAACATTTGTTTACATATTCTCTTTACAGACATAGCGCACATGCTACTTTTAGCATCCGAAACGCGCGTTTTAAAAGTAATTAAAATAAAAGAAAATATTTATATATGGCTCCCATAAAACAAACGTGATTTTTTGCCGTTTTTTATAGATGATGGTACGAAACCCTTCGTGCGCGAGTCCAACTGACACTTAGCCGTTTTTTTTATAAGACATTAAACAAGCAGATGGCTCTCCTGATGGAAAGAGGTGACCCACGCCTATAGACATCAAAGATGTTAATGGTGCGTTGCTTTCCGCGTGGCCGATACTCGTGATTTAAATAGATTAGACCAGGGTTTCCCATTTGCCGGATCGCGACTTGGTACCGGGCAACAATATAAAATACGGGGTCGCAACATTCCCGGCTAATTTTAAAAATATTACCTTTTATCGATCGATGATTTCATCATCATCATCATCATAACTTGTTAATGCCGTTTGGCACAAGTTATAAACGTAAAGCTGGCTTTTCAACACGAGTTTACCTTAAAAATAAATATAGAAACCGTCTTCAAGTGGAACCAGAACATAGGACAAAACTTTCATCATTTTCCGCGAACTTGGATTTTTAGTAAAAAATAAGTAGCAGCTCCACTCTTCGCACTAAAATTTAGCGACCAAAGAGGCGATACCAAAGTATATAGTACTTTTTTCTTATTATATATTTAATTAGAGTATACCTGTTTCGTTTTAAAATTGTATTTCACTGTCTTGGGTTAGCTGTAAGATATCTCTTATTAGGGATAAGCTCGCCTTTTGTACTGTTTTCGTTTGTTATTCTCTGTCATGTATTTTTTTATGTGTACAATAAAGTGTTAAATAAATAAATAAATATATATATATATAATAAAACCTTTTTAAAATTAATAAATGTTAATTATTTTACCTAATGGAACCAGCTTGGGTTTAAAAGTATTAAGTGGGTCACGAAGAGATAGAGGTAAGAAGAGGGAGAGAGAGAGAAGAGAGAAGAGAAAACAATGTTTGAGAAACACTGGATTAGACCATAGAGATTAATGGTGGTTAATATAACGCATAGCGTTAAGTTATAACGCGCTATGTATACTCAACGTATAGCATACGCTATTTAGATTCGCATTCGCCGCTATAACATAATGCCACGCTATATACCTAGCGGCTTGCGTAGGCCGTAATTACATGGGGCACACTACTTCTAGCTAATCGGAACTATTTGAATTTCGAATGTTATATTTTTAAACGTTGCAACCTTCTTAGTAATAAAAAAAAACAATTGGCGGGAAATGATTTGTCAATTGTTTTTTTATCACACATCAAGTTCTACGTACACAACGAAAATGGAATTAAGTCGAAAAGATTTTAGAGGAATGATCTTTTATGATTTTAAAAGTTCTCTTTCTCCGCAAGACTGTGCTGCTCGTCTTCAAAATGCTTTTGGGAAAGAAGCACTTATTTGAGCACCGTGAGGCGATGGTTTGCTGAATTTGAGTGAGGTCGAGTTTCTTTACATGACAAATTTCGTGAAGGGCGGCCTTCAACTGCCATCAACGAAAATAATGTGGCTACTGTTAAGCGGTTAATTGAAGAAAATGTAGTGTGGCATTCTACCATTTGTTTACCCAGGGTGTTAAAAATGTTCGCGAAAGGCAACCCAAAAGCCGCATTCTCCTACACCATGATAACGCTTCTTCACACACGGCCAACAAAACAAAGTCATTTTTAGCTTCCGAAAAAGTACATCTCATCACACATCCTGCGCATAGCCCCGACCTAGCTCCCTGTGATTTCTGTATTTTCCCCAAAATCAAAGATTTGATGAGAGGTTTAACATTTACCTACTCCGAAGAGGCAGTGATAGCGTTCAATCAGCACGTAGAAAACATGCCTTCAGATCTGTGGTCCTCCTGTTTTAAAAAAGGTTCGATCGCATGAAAAAATGTTTAAAATGTAAAGGAGATTATTTTGAAAAGCAATAAACACTCTGTTGTGGAACCAATTACCTGCAGGGGTATTACCGAACGGGTACGACATAGGGACCTTCAAGAAAAGAGCTTACTCATTCTTAAAAGGCCGGCAACGCAACTGCAAAACCTCTGGAATTGCAGATGTCCATGGGCGGCAGTGATCACTTACCATCAGGTGCGCCTCTTGCTCGTTTGCCCCCTCTTCTATAAAAAAAAACATAATATTTTGGTTATAACATGTTGTTTTTTTTAAGTTACGAAAAACTTATAGTGTGACCTACGTACTATTTTTTTACGTCTATTGTCTGTTGTCAAACTTAAAATAGATTTAATCGTTTAGTCTATGGTCGAATTTCGACCACAGGCAATCTTCGACAGGGGCTAGTATTAATAAATCTTTGAACTTGTTAATTAAATTTATATAAATACCTATTGAGAGACATATTTTCAGAGCTAAAATAAAATTGTAGTAAACAATACTAGCTCGTTATTATCCACAAACGGGAATATATATTTAATAATTAAATTTGCTATAAATTGGCGTTTGGGTTAGTTCATAATTCAGTTAAACAATTTCAAAGGGATAATAATTAAACCGTTATTGATTATATTCATTATTAAATACTACACATAACAGATGCAATTAATAATTACGTTATAGAGGGCATACGGTTAATGGCTTCTATTAATTTCATGAAATATTAATATTACATTGTAATTAATTATTTTCGGTGTTGTGATCATCGCAGAATATTAAGATGTGATTATTAATGCATTAAAACTACAGCAACAATCATTATACCCAGACAAGAACGAAATATGGGAGCGACATAGCAAAACACAGTTTTCAATAAAAAATCTAGAAAAAAAAGTCAGTGAACATAAAAAAAAAACAAATTACAATCTACAGTAACCTTGATTATAATACATAATAAAAGAATAGTAAATATCACAGTATAGAACACACGAAACTGACGCATCTAATCAAAAGACATATAGTCATATCTTTTCATTAGGTAGTAGTCAGCTTCGTACCTAGATACATACCTACACCAAAGATGTAATGCGTGATCCGTAAGGTGACAAACATTAATTACGTGAGGCTCTTAGGGGGGAAAGGAGTTGAGTCAAATCTCATCAAATCTCACTTGGGGAACTTCGTGGTCTCGTCAAATATCACATATTTTTATCCCGCAAGAAGAAGAGTAATATAACGAGAAAACTGAGTAAATAAAGTAAAAAATGTTCCTCAACTAAAACATGACAAAATAAAATGTAATTATGTTTATCTTGGTTTAATTTATGCACTGAAAAGTATTTTAAAACTATTAAGAAATTGAGTTTTTGGAAAAAATCTTTCACTAATTAAATACAAGCTGCAGCGTGCAGCCCGCTGCATTGTAAAAGTTTTTGGTGAATAACACGTGATCACCATATTTTTTCGGGGTAAAATCTAGCCTATATTCTATATAGGTCATCATCTACCTGTGTGCTAAATTTCATTCAAATCTAGTAAGTACTTTTTGCGTGATTATTTGCGAGTCCCTCCAAGCCTCCAAACATTCGAACTTCCGCAGATATGTAGGCTGTAAGGATAAACACCGTTGTCACTAAAACCATAGGACTTAATTATAAATATATTTATGTAAATTTAAAAATTACATAAATATTACACAAAAGACTTAATTATAAATATATTTATGTAAATTTAAAAATTAAAAAAACATTATTTTCTTTCAAAAATATAAGAAAGTTGCTGTCCGACACCGTCAGTAAATTTATGGATACTATACGCAAAGGGCGCTGACCTGCCACACTGGCCGTCAGGCTGGCTTGCGGTGTCTGATCAAGCGCTGTTTCCCGCGCTCCGTTTACCGTGCACTTGTATAGGGTAAAATCATTTTGAGGAAAATTGGAGACTTTACTTTTAAAAAAAAGTTTTTCATTGAATTTACGTTCTATAAGTGAAACAAAACCATTGGTTTCAACGATAACGCTATTTACACAAACAGCCACGATATGAATAAATATATATCAACTTTCAATAAATATTTTTATCAAGAACATATTAATTTATTTGCATTAATATTTTTAACGCAGTCAAACTGCAGCAACTGACTTCCCATTTCCTATATCTCCGGAACCCAGCATCTGATCTTCAAAAATTTAAAATGGGATTAAGCGGGGAGTATACACACTCATACAAAAAAATTCAAAATTGTTTCATAAATGACCGAGTTCTGAGATAATAAACATTTAAAAGAAACGTACAGGCGAATTGATTACCTCCTCTTTTTGGGAAAATATGCATTTTCAATGATTCACGTGCGGTTCGCGGAAGGGAGGTGGGAGTTGAGCAAAATATCCCACGATATCTCACCAGGGAGAGGGGGTCAAAAAATCGCCAAAATTGTCTTACGTAAATAATAAATGTCCCCTAAGTTTATCACATAACTCCCCAAATCCCAACACGACGATAAGAAGCACTATCTCTATTACGGCAGGACTTGGAAGACAGTGACATGACGGAACCCGGAAGAGATTAATACCTACTACTAGTAGTTACGATGATGGTGACTCCATTGGTTGTTCGTTTTACAGAAATTACTTACATTTATACAGTTGCCCACGACTTCGTCTACTCCGCACAGCACCTCCCCCGTAGGTAATAGCGTGATAATATGTAGCCTATATGTTGACCCGTCCTATTAGTAATATTCATGCAAAATTTGAAGTAAATCCATGCAGTACTTTTTAAGTTTATCCCGGACATACATACAGACAAACAGACAAAAATTCTAAAAACTACATTTTTGGCTTCGATATCGATTGTAGATCAAGCCCCAAGTATTCTTTTAAAAATATATTCAATGTTTACAGTTTTGGCTTTCCTACGATTTTATTATATGTATAGATGAGTTCTGCATTGTCTCGCTTGGGTCTGGCACCACCGCCTTACCTATTCATGGCGCAGTAGCATCAGAGCTTGTCACTGTCGTGTTCCGATTTGGAGGGTAAGGTAGCTAGTAAACTCATGCATGTGGCATTAGAACTCGCCACAAGATAGCAACGCACCATTAATATCTTTGGTGTCTATAGGCGACGGTTGTCTCTTTCCGTCACAAGACTCATCTGCTTGTTGCCATCTTATGATAAAAAAAAATCACACTAATATAATTAGAGTAATCTAGATTTCTTACCTAAAGCGACTGCTCTTAAGCCCTCAAATTCAAATATATCATGTATACTTAACAAATAGAGCTTTACGTTGAACAACCCTGCAGTTCAACGTAAAAAGACATGGGAAATTTCGCCGCGTAACTGCTATAAGCAGCTGTCTCGTATTATTTCCGCATTCTCATTTCCAAATGTAAATTTCAATTTCAATATTTTTTTTCCACGTTAAAACATCGTCAGCAGAGGTTTTCGGTACCACAAACGAATGGCCAGTGTATTTATTGTCGACTCCAATTATTCCGTTTGTATATTTTGTGGAAGATTTTTTCGTATTTAAATAATTTGTTTTGCCGGTACAAGTTATGACTTGAATAATTGTTTAGCTTGGTTGTGTTGTTTTAAATGTGTTTTATAGTGAAAATAAATTTCAATTTAAGTTTTTTTAGGGCCACGACGGGTTAATCTATTTTCAGAAAAATGAAATTAATAAAGCCACAAAAATATATCTTGATATGTTTACCCCCTGTGTTGTTAAGGGGCTTTTTTGATAACATAGCAAACAAGCAGATGGGTCTCCTGATGGGAAGAGTCAGCAATCACCTATAGACACCAAAGATGTTAATGGTGCGTTGCTATCATGTGGGGAGGTCTAATGCCACATGCATAAATTTTCTGGGTACCTTACTCTCCATACCGGAACACGACAGTGTCTAGCACTAACACTATTGTGGCAGGAACAGGTAAGACGGTGGTACCAGAGCCGGTCGAGCCGATGCAGAAATCTACCACCTAGTACTCACGATGGTAGTGACACGGATCTCGGTCGCCTTTTAGCCTCAGTTGGCCTATTCTTCAAAGGAGCCCGGGACCAACACGAGGATTGTAAACGGACTCCTTTGCAGAATAAACCATTTGCTGTTGTAAAGGAGAAATTATGGTATTTAATTTGTAAAATTTCTGCGTAACCTTTTATGGAACTTCTCTGATGCAATAGAAATGAAAAGTAGTGTAAAGAATGGGCCAAACTTATTCAAGTTCTGAAGTTAGTGAAGACCACAGCGGCACAATAGTCCACCCACTTCCACCACACTTCCAGTTTCAGCCAAATCTAAATTTTCATAACCGCTCAAATTAACATAATCGCTCAAAAATAAATTAGCTTTCAGTTTTACTTTTGCGTTAAAAACGTAGTTTTTAATATGAAAATGATATAGTAGGGGAACCCAAGTGGGGATTTTGGAATTTACTTGAGCACGACAGATTAACACAGAGGCATAATTTGAGGCTCTCTACAAAATATAAGGTACTGGCTGATTCCTGCGACCCAAAAATTTTTGCTCAATCGGGTAAAAAGCTAACATATAGCCTACCTCGCCAATGTGGCTATCATAACTTAAATACTTTTTCAAATCTGACTGATACATCCAGAGATTAGCACGTTCAACCAAACCAACAAACTCTTCAGTTTTATAATATTAGTACAGATAGAGCCGGGCATATAGAGCAGTAGAAAAAAATCGGGACAAATTCAGTAACTTCCTATCTACATACACTACGTACTACGTAGCGGAAAGTTAAAAAACCAATAACTTTGGCTTGTAGAAATTATATTGTAAAAATATATTTTTTTCGTAAATTTTTATCATTTCCTTTAAAAAAAAAACTTCGAACGCACTCGAGAATATCAAGATAACAATTTTTTTGTAATTTTGTGAACCCCTTTGCAAGTAATCCATCATATCTTAATCTGATTGTGTTTCCATGTCACTGTTTTCTCACTTTTTCATCTATAGATGTTTTGCCTACCATATTACCCTTTATGTTTTCTACTAGCTGTTGCCTGCAACTTCGTCCGCACGGACTTCGTTTACTCCGCACAGCCTCTCCCACGTAGGTGATAGCGTGATAATATGTAGCCTATATGTTGACCCGACCTGTTAGTAATATTCATGCAAAATTTGAAGTAAATCCATACAGTCCATTTTGAGTTTACCCCGGACATACATACAGACAAACAGACATACAGACAAACAGACAAAAATTCTAAAAACTATATTTTTGGCTTCGATATCGATTGTAGATCACGCCCCAAGTAATTTTTAAAAAATATTCAATGTACAGTTTTGACTTTCCTACGATTTTATTATATGTATAGATCATCTAATCTACAAATTTAAGTATTTTCACTTTTAGCATATTGAGCTTCCCTACTAGAGCATTTGAGAGGAAAATTATAGTTTATCTGCTAGTAGACCGGGGCCGATCCCTCTGAAATTAATTAAAAACAAAAGAAAATAATAGTAGGATGAAAATGAAATTTCCTCTTATTTTGACTTTATTTTCTTCCATTGAAAATGGAAGAAAATAAAGACAAAATAAGAGGAAAAATAAATTACGGGCGATTTGAATTCGGGAAGCGTGAAGGAGTAGTTTTTAAGGGGGAAAAACGGATTATCACATTTTCGGTAAAACTACGAGTCTTATCGAAAAAAGTTTAATGGCAAAGTTGTCGGCAATTAGAATATCTACGACTTTTGTATTTGCATTTTTTTCATATGTCATCAAAATTATGCGATAAATTTGAAAAACTGACTTCTTGGTTTTTTATTTTTATCTCCTACAAAAAAAGATTGATTATACGAAACTTGGCAAGAAATTGCTTTTTTATATCCCAAATACAGTGTATTTTTTTAAAAATATTAATGTTTTTTTCTTTTATTGCCGACAAACTCACACTCCCGAATTCAAATCTCCCGTAATTTATTTTTCCTCTTATTTTGGCTTTATTTTCTTCCTTTTCCAATGGGTTTCCTCCTACTATTATTTTCTTTTGTTTTAGAAATTATCTACCCTAGCCTATACTGTCAACATATATTTAATTTTTTGACAGATAACGCTAAAACGACAGTGACAAATCCCCACAAATTAAATTAGTTTATTATAACTCGCGATCACTTGTGGCCGAAATTCGACCATAGACTAAGCAATTAAACTTCTTTAATGTTTGACAACTGATTTTAGCCGTAAATAAAATGTTAGAAATGTGTGTAATATCATGTATGTCATATGAATTTAATGTGGGTAATGTTTATTTTTAGTAATCGCATGTATTTCTGGTAAATATTATTTAAAAATATTAGACCTCTGCAGTACTCTGCAATGTAAATTTTAACTCTGCCAAGTTTCACAATCCACCGTACGCGCAATTGTCTTAAAAGGGTCCAAAGTTTTTCCTTTACATATTAATATATAGAGATCTCTTATTAAAACGAACATAAAACGAAAACTTTCTACCCGTCCTCACTACAATTACAAATAAAATTTGAAATTTGACACCGTTCAAGTTTACATTGCGATCTTTGCGTGTAGTAGGTATATCTATAATTGCGATGCATGGAGATTAGTTCGAAATTCAATAAAATAAAAATAAGCACTACAAACACTGCCGTTAATGTGACACACATCGTAATTATAGTGCGCACGGAACTAGTTGGCCGCGCCATACGTAATACGTATTACGTATTACGTATGGCGCGGCCAACTAGTTCCGCGCGCACTATAATACACATAATATCCTAAATTGTGGCGTCAAACTTAAAAGAGAATTTATTATTTAGTTTATGGTCAAACGGTGTCAAAGAAGGTCGAATTTCGACCAGAGGGCATTCGCTAGTTTTATTAATTTCACTAATATTCAAATAATATGGATGTATTGTATTATTGTATATTCAGTAAATGTTTAATTTATCAGATTCACAATTACGATGCGGTTCGTAAGTGACTCTTAAGTAATAAAGGAAGTCTATATAGGTAACTGATGCCAATCGTTCTAACCCATCTATTGGCGGTGGAGACTAAAATGTTAATGGACGCATTCTCACCTTACATCATTGTTGCTATTACAAATTTAATCTTACTATTAATCAAATTGATATAAACTGTAATACAATACAAGAAGACTCGTATTACAGCGATAATCATTTATCTATCCGCAGTGATAGTTTTGTAAGAATAATTTGGACAATCTTACAAATGCAGATGAAATAATCAAAAACAGCTTTAAAGCAAAGCAATAAGTTTAAAAGTCCTGTAAATAGTATCTGAATATAAAATTGTTTGAACTACAAGTCCGTAAGGTGAATTAGTAGTCAAGTGTTCACAGCGCATGCGCTTGAACAGGACTATCGCGATACAAAATGCAAATTTCCTTGAGTATATGTTGTATTAAAACAGGGCCTTCGGCAGTTTCTCTTGGCCCGATTAGACTTGCACTGTGGCAGAAATCGCTTATTCAGAGTAGCCTGCAGGTTCAAATATTAAATCAGAACTTAAACGCTGTAAAGTTCGTGTGTTCCTTGGAAATCTATCACAAGTATACCTAAATTCGTAGACTTGAAGACGTTTGAACTTAAAGTGAAGTAAAATTATTACACTAATTAATTTGGGACTTACATTAAATCGATATTATTACCTGTTGCATATTAAAACTGTTGCATTATGTTTGCTTTATACCTGATGGAGCTATAGCAAGCAATGACTTTGTATCATACTGACGAAGCCACAAGTTGCTAATTGTGGCTTCGATAGATAAACTTATTTCTGTACTAGCTATTGCCCGCAATTTCGTCCGCGCGGATTTCGTTTACTCCGCACAGCCCCTCCCCCGTAGGTGATAGCGTGGTAATATGTAGCCTATATGTTGACCCGACCTATTAGTAATATTCATGCAAAATTTGAAGTAAATCCATGCAGTACTTTTTGAGTTTACCCCGGACATACATACAGACAAACAAACAAAAATTCTAAAAAACTATATTTTTGGCTTCGATATCGATTGTAGATCACGCCTCAAGTATTCTTTAAAAAAAAATATTCAATGTACAGTTTTGACTTTCCTACGATTAAAGATTTTACATAAGTACTAGCTGTGCCCATTACTTCGTCCGCGTGGAAAATTTTCTAGAGACAGTTCCGAGGTTTTACCCGCATAGTCCCCGTTCCCCTGGGATTTCCGGGATAAAAATTGTTCTATATTTTTTCGCCCGTCTCAAACTATATTTGTACCAAATTTCATCCAAATCGGTTCTGTGGTTTATGCGTGAAGAAGGGACAAGCAGACAGAGTTACTTCACATTTATGATATTAGTACGGAAAGTATGCATGTGTATTTGTGATTAACACCCATTACACTAGTAAATAATTTCCGGGATACATTTAAAACGCATAATTTGTTTTCCTAATTTACTTTGTCATAATGAATATAGCATAATATGTAGTGTCATTATATAATTTAAGCATAATCTTTTTTTTTTGCGAAATGTGTTTTAAGCATAACAATCTATTGTACTACATTTAATTCGACTATTGATGATACGCATAATAGTCTTTAGACATTTTTTTATTTTTCCTAATGTTATCTTACCATAAAAACACATGGCATAAACCCCCCGCCACAAAGAAACAAAGCTATCCAATGCTACACAGTTGAAGTAGGTTAGTTAGGTTCTCTTTAGATCCCACACCCAGAAATAGGAGCCCCGCGTAGTCGACTTGGTCCAACCCCACTTTTTACGGGAATAGTATGCTGCTACAATACAGTCTGCTATTTGGTATTGCTATTTATGCAATGCTGCTACAGTCTGCTATCCACCTATTTCTTGCATTTTAATTAGGACTTTTAAGTGTATGCCGTTGATCATTATGTTTATGTATTGTTATGCTTTCAAAATTATGCGAAAACAGTTATGTGTTTAGTTGTTATGGTAAATTATCATTAGTTGTAAAAACGTGATGCCTACTTAAAATAGTACGAAAATTGTTATGCTACTAAATATAAACCCATAATTTCCTTATTCAATTTTTTATTATTGTTTGATTTATCTTTTAACAATAAGTTGAATTGCTCTATTATCAGATGCACCAACTCTTTAATTTTCTTTCTGTACTACATTAGCTAGGATAGAATGCCTAGGCGTTAAGTTTAACCCATCTACTTACATTTTTTATGTCTAAATATAAAGAAATATAATTTTAACGCAGTAACACTGCAGCAACCGACTTTCCGTGTCCGGTATTTCCGGAACCCTGCATCAGATCTTCACCAATTAAAATAGAAGCATACGGGAAGTATATCCTCCCATAAATATAAAAAGAATGTTCAAAATCGGTACATAAACGACTAACTTTTAAGGTAACAAAGAAAAAAAACCATACAGCCAAATTGATAACCTCCTCCTTTTGGGAAGTCGGTTTGAAAATAAATATATGTGTATGTAAAAACATAATTGTATAAAATCTATTTTTTTTGTATGTGTCCGTTTTGGGTGTACAATAAAGTATGTAAATGATTGAATGATTGATATATAAAAAATACAGCTAAATTCAGATTCTCTTACTTTTGGGAAGTCATTGAGAATTTCCTGCCATAATCACACAAACATGTCTAACGTTAAAATTAGAAACTAAATGCTAGTTCCAAAATAACTGAACTCTTAATTCATTAAACCTAAAGCAACTCATACATCCTGTTCGCTCCAAAATTTGGGTCGATTCACAAACTCAGAGCCGAACTCGTATAAAATCGCTTTGGGGGCAGGAAAACAAGGCTGAGGAAGTGTACAAAGCTCCAACTTGCTAACCTCAAACAGACAAACAGACTTGATAAAGCACTAACCAAATTGCTCTATTTAAACTTTAGAGTACATATTAAATCTTGCATATATAACAACGAACTGCTTTTTATAGCTTAGCGTAGCAAATATATAAACAGCTCTCCTAATTAATAGAAATAACCATTGCCTAAAGAAGCAAAGATGGTAATAGCACGTTGCTATCCGCGTAGCAAAGATGTAAAACGTAAGATTATCGACTGCACTATCCTCAAAACCCAACCACAACTAAAACTAAACACAACTAAAATGTAGATGAATGTAGATAAAAATTTAACCGGTCAAGTGGTTAGCGAACCTAACTTCAAATCGAAGAGGCTGGGGTTCGATTCCCAACAGGGACAAACATTTGTTTGATGAGCATAGATATTTTATTTCTAGGTTTGAGTGTTTATTGTGTACATAACATTATTTATATAGGTATTTATACACATAAATACCTATATAAATAATGTTATGTACACAATTAGTATCATTGACTAACGCCCATAACACAAGCAAATAATTTGCTTACCTTGGGGTTTGATCAATTCGTTTAATTTATCCAGCATTTTTTTTATTATTACTAGCTGACCCGACAAACGTTGTTCTGCCTTTTCAACTTTTTTTCTATATTTTCTCACCTTTTAAACCTTCCCTGGACTTCAACAATTAATTCAAAACCAAAATTAGCCAAATCGGTTCAGCCGTTCTCGAGTTTTAGCGAGACTAACAAACAGCAATATATATATATATATATATATATATATATATATATTAGGGTGGCCCAAAAAAACCGACTATTTTTTTTTTTTTAGTCTCGGGTGAAAAAATGTAAGTTTATGATGTTTTAAGAGCCCTCTCCAAAAGACAGCTCGAAAAAAAATTTTTAAGAGGTCGCTCCAAATTTTTTAAAATTTCAAAAATCGTGAAAAATCGAATTTTTTTTTTTTTTAATTTTTTTTCTCGTTACGGTATAATTTTGTAGACCAAAAAAAAATAAGTTTCTGAAAGTTTCAGTACAAAATTTAAATTTTGAAAGGTCGCTCGCATATATATATATATATATATATATATATATATATATATATATATATATATATATATATATATATATATGTATGTAATATATATATATATATATATATATATATATATATATATATATATATATATAGAGAGAGAGAGAGAGATTTATGTATTTATGTAAATAATCATATGTAGTAATCAAATTAGAAAAATCAAGTTACTTTAGGATGATACTAAGAGTAGCATGTTTATACAGCCTTCTATGTTGTATTTTTCGACTAAAGTAATAATAATTTCCTGCGTTTTATACAATAGTTTGTTTAACATTGGCGTCTTACCTATCCGACATATCTCTAACTTGTTTGGTTGGTTAACAGTTTATTTTATTTATGAATAGAAGAAATAGATGGCAGCAAAGAAAAATCTGTGATTAATTTAGAAATAAGAAACAATTTGATTAGTTTCATGACTTCCAAGTACATTACTTTTTAAAATTTACTTGCTATTAAATATCCGTTAAATTCTAATATGGGCTTATACCTAGTATTATTTATTATTAAATTACTTTGATAGTTTTAGTTTACTCTACATTCTTGTAGTACTTGAGGCATATTTCATCAATCTCCTCTACAAATGGCTTTGTTATAAATTAAAAAAAAACAATATAGCCCGTAACTAAAGAAGCTTATCTTGTTCATTGAAAACGATACAGATTTGCAGTAAAAATAAACCTGTAGAACTTTATTTTTAACTAGCTGAGCTCGCGACTTTCTTCCGCATGGAAAAAATTCGAATAAAGTAGCCTAAGTTACTCCCTATTACGTCAGCTATCTGCCAGTGAAAGTTCCGTCAAAATCGGTCCAGCCGTTGCCAAGATTATACAAATACACAGACAACAACAAATAGACAGACAGACAAAAATTGTAAAAAAAAAACGTCATTTTGGTATGTGTATCGTGTATACATCCATATGCATTTAGTAAAAGCGGTTATTTTAATATTACAAACAGACACTCGATTTTAATTATTTGTATAGATTTCATATTTTTTAATCTCTAAAAGATGATTATCATTGCAAATCTGTATAAGCTGTATAAGCTTCTTTACTTAAGGATTTTTTTTATTTTATTAATAACAACAACAATTGTCGCCTCTGTGGTCTAGTGGCCCAGCGTTGGCGTTGACCGCATGAGGTCCCGGGTTCGCTTCCCGGGTCGGGCATATAAAAAAGTGTTTTTTTAGTTCTCTGAGAAACACAAAGTTGCCCGGGATTGGAAAGTGCCCGGTTGGCGATAGGCTTGCCACCTATCACATTTGTGGGTTCAAGTATTTTCGGCTAATCGTGGGTGCACTTGTTGTACCTCTGCCTACCCCTTCGGGGATATGAGCGTGAGAATACTTTTTAATAACAAAACAATTTACTAATTTCAAATTTTTGATTCTCAGAAAACAAAGGTTTCAAGAAGCATACAATTGCCATTTTTATAAGGAATAGAAATTTAAAAAATGAACTAGAATTTAAACATTTAGAATTTACTGCATCGCAGAGATCCAGCGAAATAAGCACTGGAAACAATTTCATATTTCATATGTAACTCCTCCCCTTCTGTCCATAGGAGACACTTTTATTCTAAATGTATGAAATTCAGTGAGCCCTGCCAGGAGTGGTCTTATAAGCTGACACAATAATGTTATATTATCTTGTAACACCTGTTTTACAATATTTTTGATATATAAAATATCTCTTGTGCACGCGCGCGCGTATGTTTGTGTGTGTGTGTGTGTGTGTGTGTGTGCGTACTGTTAGCTCTGTCACTCAGGCACTTATAAAAAAAAGGCACTTCTGTGAACAGAAGTTTATTATTTACTACTAATATTTTACACTTTTATGGAACTTGAACAACTTGGATTACTATTCACTCGCGATTCCCTTGTGTAGGGTTATAACGACCCGGAGTCGGGATATAGCACTAGTCTTTTTGCTGAAGGCCAGCCGGCAGGCAGAAACCGGGTCCGTAGCTGGGCAGCGGTTAGACTAGAGAATATCTAACTAACTGAAATTTGGAAAAACATCTGTTTATATACTACTTTATTGATGATTTGCAGTTATGATTGCAAATCAGCAAATACTAAGACTATAAGGGGTGTAACAGGGGTGAAAGTTGTGCGCCCCGGTTATCACTTGTAAAAAGTAAGTGACAATTTACTTAAATATCGTTAAAGTTCGCAAATACAGCATCAGGGAACATTATCTAGCCATCCATCAATCGTGGTAAGGGTCAAGTAAGGATCATCAAGAAAAAATGTAAAGTTCACTCTGTATACTCCATATAAGACCCAATCTGCCAGGCAGTTCGTAAAAGGCGACGAATTGACTATACGAGTCACTACGACTGTGACTACTAGGAGGTAGAGTTCTGTAACGTCTCGCCTGGGTCTCGTCCCACCTCCTTGCCTTTTCTTGCCGCAATAGCGTCAGCGCATGCCACTGTCGTGTTCCGATTTGGATGGTTTGGTCGCCGGTATATATCTTTGGTGTTTATAGGATTATTTTTTCTCTTTCCATCAGAAAACCCATCTGCTTGTTTGCTCTTACAATATAAAAAAAATATACACAAGAAGATGACTTTCCTAATGGAAAGATGTATCCATCGCCTAAAGACACCAATAATGTTAATGATGCATTGCTATCCGTGTGACAGCTGGAAATGCCGCAAGCACAATTTTATCCGCTACTTCACTCTCTGAACCGGAACACGACAGTGGGAACTGGAACAGCTGCCCCCCCTGGATTTTGTTAACCTCACTACTATCAACTGTTGTCGACAAAAACTGTTGTTTTGCAATTTTGCAAATTGCAATTGCATTACGTAGGTTTTGTATTTGTCCCCACTGGCCTAGAACTTGGGCATGGCCTTTTACAAGCACTGACGTTATTTCGTTGCTATCTTGTGAAGAGGTCTTATGCCACATGCATAAGTTTAGCGGCTACCTTACCCTCCAAACCGGAACACGACAGTGACAAGCACTGACGTTATTACGGCAGGAATAGGTAAGGCGACGGTACCAGACCCAGGCGAGTCGTTAACGGATAGTTATTCGAAATTTGTTGGTAATGTAGTAGTCACGATCATAGTGACTTATTAGACCTTTTACGAGCCGCCAGATAAGACGGTAGA
Organism: Apodemia mormo; assembly: GCA_036924255.1. Taxonomy (NCBI): domain Eukaryota; kingdom Metazoa; phylum Arthropoda; class Insecta; order Lepidoptera; family Riodinidae; genus Apodemia; species Apodemia mormo. The sequence goes on along the minus strand of JAUPFN010000003.1, from coordinate 43,608,581 downwards.
TGTTCTATTCTTCCAAAGCGATTTTATTTTCAGTTCCTAAAGTTCAATACAAAGCAGTGTATTGCTTCCTAATCGACAATTTTAACTTTCGTATCTAGCGAAATACTCTGTACGCGAACCAAGCGTGCTTACAACAAGTGCACTCAATGGTCTCATAAAAAAGTCAATAGAAAGCTAGTAATAGCAGAGCAAATTGACTTAAAAGAGCATCTTTTAAATCGGCAATTTCTAATAATCTATACAACCAGTGCACCCACGCCAAATATATTTAGTCCACAATGTGATAGATGGCAAGCCTATCGCCAACTGAGTACTTTCCAATCCCAGAAACGTTGTCAACACCGACACCGGACCATAAGACCGCAGAGGCGATGATAGATTTTAATAATCACTTTTCCCCGTATTGGTCCCGGGCTCCTTAGAAGGATAGGCCAACCGCCGTTCTGCCAGGCAGGTCGTAAAAGGCGACCCTTTAGCCTTGCGAGTCACTACCATCGTGGCTACTAAATGATAGAGTTCTGCATTGTCTCGCCCGCATCTGGTACCCCCGCCTTACCTATTCCTGCCGCAATAGCGTCAGTGCTTGTCATTATTGTGCTCCAGTTTGTAGGGTAGGGTAGCCGGTAAACTTATGAATGCGGCATTAGACCTCGCCACAAGGTAGCAACGCACCATTAACATCTTTGGTATCTATAGGCGATGGTTGACTCTTTTCATCAGGAGAAACATCCATCTATCTGCTTGCATCGCCTCCTGTGGCCGAAATTCGGTTCACAATTTGGTTGGTTCATTTATTTATTTTGTAATATCACGTCTAGAATAACGTCATTGCGTAAATTTATATAACTCCATGCCAGTGGGATATGTCCACAACTTTACTGCGAATGTACTTACAGACCGGTCAATATACATTTAAATTTCGGAGCGAGCAGAGCAAATCCGCTTAAACGGGCATCTTTCACCGCCGCAATACCCAGTCATTAAACACTGAATTCCTTCAGCAGTCGTGTGTCCAAGATTTATTAATGCTGCAACAAGACAGTCTCAATTAAACGAGCCAGTTTTATTTTCGTGTCAGTTTTGGGGTTCCGTACCTAAAAAGTAAAACGGGACCCTATTACTAAGCCTCCACTGTCTATCTGTCCGTCTGCCTGTCTGTCACGAGGTTGTATCTCATAAACCGTGATATCTAGAAAGCTGAAATGTTCACAAATGTATTTCCGTTGCCGCTATAACAACATATACAACAAACGTGTTTTTTCGTATTTTTGCTATGATGGTACAGAACCCTTCGTGCGCGTGTCCGGCTCGCACTTGGCCGGTTATTTTATTACGATTGTTTTTCTCTACCTCTGTCTGCTTCATCAATGAAATGATCAGTCCTTTTGTGTGAATGTTGAGAGAATGAGAACAAATTTGGAAAAACATCGTCCAGTTTTCTTATGTTGCGAGAAATATCAGTAGTTTTTAGAGTTCCGTGACCAAAGGGTAAAACAAGACACTATTACTAGGACTCCGCTGACGCAGACGAACGGTCTGTATGTCTATCCGTCTGTCACCAGACTGTATCTCATGAACTGTGATAGACAGTTTAAATTGTCACAGGTGATGTATTTCTGTTGCCATTATAATAATAAATACTAAAGACAGAACAAAATAAATATTAAAGGGGCTCCCATACAACAAAAGTGATTTGTTGCAATTTTTTCTCGACTTTAATAACAACAGCTGGTAGACGTTGCGAATATACATAGAATATTTAGTTACATATACACATTAAAAATAAATAAAATAAAATAAATATTTAAGGGTAACTAAAATAAAATAAATATTTAAGGCTCCCATGTAACAAACCTTTGATTATGAGTTGATTTTTGTCTTTTTATAGATGGCACAGAACTCTGTGTGCGCGAGTCCGACTATCACTTGGCTGGTTTTTTATATCATAGGCTCTCAAACAAGCAGATAAAATAAATATTCACGAGACAAATTACACTTTCTGATCTAACCCCAAAGTAAGCAAGTTATTTGCTTGTGTTATGTGTGTTAGTCAACGATACTAATACATAGAAATACATATATAAATATTGGAATATATTTAATAAACACCCAAACCCGGAAATACAAACATTTATGCTCATCACACAAATGCTTGTCTTAGTCGGGGATCGAACCAGAACCCTGTCGATTGCGTAGTCAGGGTCGCTAACCACTCGACCAACGGGGGGGCGGTCAGATGACTTTCCTGATGGAAAAAACCACCGCCTAAAGACCCCAAAGATGTTAATGGTGCAGTGCTAACCGTGTAGCAGAGTAGTAATACCACATACATAAGTTTACCGGTTACCTTACCCTCCAAACCGGAACACGACAGTGACAAGCACTGACGCTAATGCGGCAAAAACAGATAAGGAGATGGTACCAGACCCAGGCGAACTGTTAACGGTTAGTTATTTGAAATCTGTTGCATGGAAAACATGACAAGTTTAAACTGTATTCTATTAAATAGAACCATCTGATTGATTACCTTAGCACCAAAGGTGTGTGAGAAAATGATATAAAAGAGAATTCTTGCGAAGCCAGAAGCAATTTGGTGGGGGAAACAAGGGATTTTAAGGTTTACAATATTAGTTTTTTTTTTATAGTATAAGATAGCAAACAAGCAGATGGGTCTCCTGATGGAGAGTCAACTATCAAGACACCAAAGGTGTTAATGGTACGTTGCTATCTTTCGAAGAGGTGTTATGCCACATGCATAAGTTTAGCGGCTACCTTACCCTCCAAACCGGAACACGACAGTGACAAGCACTGACGTTATTACGGCAGGAATAGATAAGGCGGTGGTACCAGACCCGGGCGAGACAATGCAGAACTCTACCACCTAGTAGTCACGATGTTAGTCACTAGTATAGCCAATTTTTTAAATCATACGATAAACATCAATCAGATGGTTCTCCTGATGGAAAGGGACAACCATCGCTAATAGGAACTAGAAATCTTAATGGTGCGTTTAAACCTCCGTGTGGCGAACTAAAGTGCCACACGTATAAGTTTTTTAGCTGCTTTCTCAAATCGAAACACGATAGTGACAAGCACTGACGCTATTACGGCAAAAACTAGGTAAGACAATACGATACCTGGCTGAAACAACGTATAACTTTACCGTCTAACTATGAGAAGATAAAATTGTTCCCACTGTCATAATGGTGACAATTTTATCATTCGCTAATCTTTAACAAAATGGCTAGCAGGAATGCAGAAAGTATATAATAATAATAATATCTTTATTTGCATAAAATAGGGTACATAATTAGATCTTATTTAAAAATATGTTGCTCTTTAATCCTATTTTGCCTGTTTTGTGGCGTGCAAATGTTAAAATTATGTTTATAATCATAGTAAATTTATGTTGTCGCCTCTGTGGTCTAGTGGTCCAGCGTTGGCGTTGACCACATGAGGTCCCGGGTTCGATTCCCGGGTCGGGCATTTAAAAAAATTTAAAAAACTTCCAAAATAACTTGTAGGCAGAGGTGAGAGCTTAAACGAAAAGCTACTTAAAAAGTTTGCTTTTTCACAAAAACATATAAGCGTGCTTAAAAGTAGACAGTTTTCGTTTATACGTAAAACATACTGGTGGGATAAATTTTGTGTCAAAAATTATCTAATACCGTTGCAGTCAGTCAATCAAATTAGTGGTAGAGACATACTGCATTTGCAACTGAATAGGCCGCCACGCCCGGGGAGATACCACTCTATAGAGTAGGGTAACAATCAATACAATAATTTTCCAACAATTTTTCATACCCTAATTCAGCCCCTTTATGGTTAATTTTTGAGAAAAAGTAACTTTCGTTTGTTCCGGTTCTTTAATTACCTTCTTGCCTAATTTCATCTAAATCAGTTCAGCGGTTTACGCCTGAAAACGTAAGAAACAAACAGACAGATTTTCGCATTTAAAATATTAATATGGATGATAACGTTATCCTTTTATGTGGCATTTTCTGCCTTTTCTCACCTTTTACAGTTTACCTGGCAGTTAGACAACACGGAATGAAACAAGTACAATCAATTGTAATACTTAGACATTTCCTTTAAAAATCCATAAAATACCAAAAGTGTGGAGTTCCTATCTCGTATTGCCCCAACATGAAGCGAACCCTTTGAGTCGAGCGCACGAATGCACCGAATACCTCTCTAGACTCCTTAAAATGCTTTAATTCCAAAGCACTAAGTAATAAAGTTTAAGCGGAGGGGATTTCGGACTGTACATAAAGAGAACCGTTAGCCTACAGTTACTTTCCGCTAGTTAAAAAACTTTGCGGAAAATACACTTTCATAAGTACTCAACTTAGAGAGTGTTTATTGGCGAGCGCGTACAATACAATCCAAATAAGTTTGCCGGTGAGAGTTTAATGTAATGACTCACTGGTCAATGACAATGTTGCGCCTGCGGTGTTAGGGCCATTGGTGAATGGTAATTGATTCAAATTCAATACAATTAATTTAAATAGTTACATCAACATATATCTGTCCTCCCACTCATACTGTTCTCTTAAGGTGCATTAAACCAGCCACTTGTCAAGCGATCAGGAACGATATCACTCACTTTACAATCCATTTTACCGAACGCATACTCATTAAACAACTACATACATCAAACAGTACTAAAGATGACAAGTTAAAGAAATGACGCACTGAAATCAATCCGGAGAAATCTAGGTTTATCGTTGCAGCTACCATCCGAGCGAGCAAGGATTCCACTGTATTAGCAAATCAAAACTTTGTAATATTAATGCTCTAACTAAAAGACGAATTAGATCAAAGGACAAACTTAACTTTGTCGTTCGATCCCTAGCTACAGTTAAAAAACCAACCGCAAATAAATAAGTTTGTAACAGTAAATTCAATTTTTTTGTTATTTAAACTACATTTTTTATAATCGTTAGATAGCAAACATGCCGATGGCTCTCCTGATGAAAAGAAAAATCATTGTCAATAGACATCAAAGATCTTAATGCTGCGTTGCAAAAGCATACTTTGTGGCGGGATGGCAATGCCACATGCATAAGTCTACCGGCTACCTTACCCTCCAAGTCAGAACATGAAAATGACAAGTATCGACGCTATTGCGGCAGGAGTAGTTAACGCAGTGGTACCATATACATAGGCGAGACGTTGCAGAGCTCTTCTACCTAGTAGTAGTAGTAGTAGTGTTCACGGTTTTAGATTTTTTCTTTTCAATTGATGCCTAAAGTACATTACTTCTTGCCATATTTTCAGATATATATATATATATATATATATATATATATATATATATATATATATATATATATATATATATATATATATATATATATATATATATATATATATGCCAGATTCTTTGTCAACGAGTACCTGATAGGTTTAGATCAAAGATCAAATTGCAAAATGTACGATATAAATTGTCATTTTGGTCGCGTTTATTTAAAAGTTTAATTTTTTACAGCCAAATGGCACCCAATTTCGCAACACATGTTTCACCTAACAGTGAATGGAACCCAAGATCTAGGACTAGAAGGAGGATACATCCCAGCTAGAGTACTTTCAACGCAAATTGCCCTAAGCCAAGGTTCACAGACGACCTCGATCATCAGAAAACATCGTGTTTAAAGTCTGTTTGAGCTCGCTCCTTTGTTGAAGTCCATAAAAAAGTAAACATGTCATTTAGAATAAAAACTAAACTCCACTATACAAGTTTGCGCGTATCGTCTGTTGTTTGGCACGTTGTTGCACGTTTGGGATAAGGAGAGTGTAAGATAGATATCAATTCATATAAAATCATATCCCTTACCTGGATACTAAATATTATATACTAGCTGTTGCCAGCGACTTCGTCCGCATGGACTTCGTTTACTCCACACTGCTTCTACCCCGTAGGTGGTAGCGTGATAATATATAGCCTATATGTTGACCCGAGCTGTTAGTAATAATATTCATGCAAAATTTGAAGTATCTTTTTGGCTTCGACATCGATTGTAGATCACGCCCCAAGTATTCTTTTAAAAAAATATTCAATGTACAGTTTTGACTTTCCTACGGTTTTATTATATGTATAGATTTTTCGCATAACTATGAGTATGGTAAAATTGGTCCAAGCAATAGAAACAACTTTTTGAAGGACAGTTCTTTTAGGTGCTCTGGGCACTTCTGTGAGCATTTTATGGGTACTGAATAAGATTGAATCATCATCCTCGGCAAAGTATTTTTTTTATATCATAAGATAGCAAACAAGCAAATGGGTCTCTTGATGGAAAGAGTCAACCATCGCCTATAGACACCAAAGATGTTAATGGTGCGTTGCTATCTTGTGGCGAGGTCTAATGCCACATGCATAAGTTTACCGGCTACCTTACCCTCCAAACTGGAACACGACTTTCCCCGTGTTGGTTCCGGGCTCCTTTGAAGAATAGACCAACTGCCGTTCGCCAGGTCGTAAAAGGCGACCGATTGGCTATGCGAGTCAATAACATCTACTGTATACTGTGGCTACTAGGTGGTAGAGTTCTGTATTGTCTTGCTCGGTTCTGGTACCACCGCCTTACCTATTCTTGCCGCAATAGCGTCAGTGCTTGTCGCTGTCGTGTTCCGGTTTCTCGGGTAATGTAGCCGGTAAACTTATGCATGTGGCATTAGACCTCACCACAAGATAGCAACGCACCCTTAACATCTTTGGTGTATATAGGCGATGGTTGACTCTTTCTATCAGGAGACCCATCTGCTTGTTTGCTATCTTATGATATAAAAAAAATACACGTCAACGCGTCACAGCTATACTCGCTCGATGGCCGTTGCATTTATTATTAAATAATAAAATAAATAAATGAATAGCGCTAGACAAATTAGACGAATTGATCTAATACAAAAGTAAGCAAAATTATTTGCTTGTGTTATGAGCGTAAGTCAACGACTCTAATACATAGAAATTCATATTTTGAAAATATTTGCTTTTCATTTGTATTAATATTTGTATTTCTTACAAATTTTAGATTTTTGAACTCTTTGAAATTAGGTATAGTTTTTGCTCCTTTGAGCTTAAAATACCTAAATTTTAAGCTCAAAGAAGCAAAAACCATACGTAATCGGGAAATTTCCGGGTTGGCCTACAGAGCTAACCGATTTACAGTTATTTCATAAGATAGTAAACAAGCAGATAGTTATCTAGTTGAAATGGCACAACCACTGCTTTAAATACTATAATATTTATATTATACATATATACATACTGTAACATATCCGAACGCACACCCAAACCAAAAAATAAAAACATCCATGCTCATCACAAAAACGTTTGTCCCTGTCGGGAGTCGACCCGAGCCCCATCGATTCGTAGTTAGGTTCGCTAACCACTCGACCAACGGGGAGATCAATATTAATTATTTTTATAAAGCTTTCACTTCTTTCGTGTAGCATCTTTTGTGTCCTTCAGCACACGCCATTTTTTTGTAATAACAATAAGATTTGTATTAGATAAGAACAGTATAACTTATTCCTGCCACAATAGCTTCAATGCTAGGTAAACTAATACATGTGACGTTACATTTTCGCCGAATGGATGGCAAAGCTTTATAAAGGATTAAATAAATAGATATTGTATATTTCCTTCAAGAAACCATGTATTCGTTTGCCGTTTGATAATATATAAAACAGTAGCAGTCGTGGGACTGCCGATAGAAGTGAAAACGGAACTATTAAGTTGAGAGTAATTAAAACTATATGCAAAAATTATATGAAATTTTTTATGTTTTATTTATTAGTTACATATGATGGGTTAAATAATTAAATACAGTCAGAAATAGTCGATGTATTAGTGTATACGTGTACACAGGCTACTGCGCGTGCGCTAGTCTGGCTCTCCATAGCTATAGATATACTATTATCATTAGCATGTCGGTGACGCGAACCGAGGATTTTACCCTCTACCAAAACGCTCAACGCGCCTAAAGAAGTTTTCACTTCAAAAATAGAAAATTCATTACTTTCTAAACCTTCAAACTTATTAATTTTGCATGAATCACGGTTACGTACGATGTTATTTCTAAATACAGTACCTTAAGTCTGCTTTACCAAATAAATAGCCTGCAAAATCTTATCACATAATCTACATCTACATTATACATTTTTCAACAAATTAACAAATAATATTTTACTATTTTAACAACCATTTTAACAAAGTGAGAACAGTCATTAATTTTTTGTACAAATATCTATAACATAACATCTATACGTATTTTATAACGACATAAAAATTTCACATTGTTTTCACTGCCAATAGTTCGGATGCGCTCTAAAGCAAAATATACTCTACGATCTCAACTTTACGGCGAAGTATTCTCGGAGTTCATAAAAGTGGAGTAAAATGTTAACTGTGGACAAGTTATATTTCAGCATGTACTTATTTTGATGTTGTTTTTAATGAGCTACGTTAACGGTCTTGTCTTTTACAGTATTTTAATGTACGCTGCACCTGGGTTGTTAAACAAAAATAATTAGGCATCATCGCATCAATTCCCTGGCGATTTAGATAGAAAAAATAATTAAGCCTCACCATGTCCATTCCTTGGCGATTTGATAGACAAAATAATTAAGCCTCATCATGTTCATTCCCTGCCGATTTAGAAAGAAAAAACGGAAACCCAAGAAAGGTTTCAATAAAAATGTCACCCTAATTGGCAATCGAACCCGGGATACGATTTGAGCCATCTCGGCGACGATCTCCAGTGCAGTATTTTACCGACCTGATAACAGCATCTTGTTTCCATTGATAACCAGGTCTGGCAGTTAAACATACTCTTTCGAGGCACCGCCAAACTTAATGCTGCTACTAAGATTTCGCCGGCGATCAAACCCGAGACATCGAGTTTGGAGTCCACCATTAAACCATTAAAGTGATTGTCGACGCGAGCTAATTTAATTTTAGTCAGAAATAACACAGATACGTTCCGGTATTCCCCAGGCCTTCTTTAAAGAAAAAAACTGTAATTCTGTCAGGCAATTCGTAAAAGGCGAAGAATTGACTTAACTCGTCACTACCATCGAGACCACTAGGAGATTATTCTGCAACATGCCGCCTAAATACGGTCCCACTGCCTTACCTAATCCTGTCGCAACTGCGCCAGTGCTTATCACTGTACTTCCAGTTCACTTCTATCTCATATAATTTTACACACCCAACTGGTTTCGCTTATTACAGCATTATCATGGATGTTTTGTATCGTTATAATATCTTTGACAAAAATAAAACAAGTAAGTTTATTATACCTTTTTTAAAATACAGTTTCACGAAGTACCGAGAATGGAAAATATCCAATTTATCAGTGTCGTGTTTCGGGTTAGATGGTAAGGTAGCCGGTAAACTTATGCACTTAACACTACCATCCTGCCCACGGATAACTAGGGATGCAACATTGCTCATAAAAAAACCTCGATATCAGGACATCGATGTTTTCTAGAGTAAAACATCGGAGCTTATGAACAATAAATACATCGATGTGGATTATGGTCGATTTTTTGCGATACAAATTACTTGTATTGAATATTTTGTTGGGGTACTTGAGAGCGGGGAGAAGATGGTACTAAGATAAAAAATCGTTCATAAAACATCGCTCGTGAAGAACGATGTATCGTCGATTTTTGTGGTTTCAACATCGATGTTAAAACATCGATGTTTGTGAACGATATACCGATGTTTGAAAAATCGATGTATCGTTTACATCCCTACTGATAACCAACGCACCATTACAAAAGTGTCTAAAGGCGATACATCTCTTTCTATGAGGAGACTCTGCCGCTCTCTGCTGCTTCTATGTTTTCTGTATTCGTAATCTGCTTCTTTGTTACCCTATGTTATATAAAAAACAACAAATATTAACAATATAGTTTCGCAGTCAGTTATAAATATACTGAAATGAGCATTATTATTAGTATGTATGTGTGTATATATATGGATACACATATACATGTATATGTGTATGTATATGTATACATATATTAATCTATTGTTAAAGCAAGAACATAACCGCCAATATATTATTGTCGTGGGTAATAGTGTTGGGTGTGCAATTAGTTTAATTAATTAAGTTTATGTTATAAAATTATATTTATTGTATACCTGTTTTTTACCCCAAATAAAATAAAATAAAATAAAAAAAAAACTATTTGACCGCCACCTTGGTCGAGTGCTTAGCGAAACTAACTACGAATCAATGGAACTCGGGATCGATCCCCGACAGGGACAAACATTTGTGTGATGAGCATAGATGTTTGTATTTCTATTCTGGGTGTTTATTATGTACTAGCTGTTGCCCACGACTTCGTCCGCGCAGACTTCGTTTACTCACCGCTTCTTCCCCGTAGGTGATAGCGTAATAATATGTAGCCTATATGTTACCCGACCCATTAGTAATATTTAATGCAAAATTTGAAGTAAATCCATGCAGTACTTTTTGAGTTTACCTCGGACATACATACAGACAAACAGACAAAAATTCTAAAAACTATATTTTTGGCTTCGATATCGATTGTAGATCACGCCCCAAGTATTCTTTTAAAAAAATATTCAATGTACAGTTTTGACTTTCCTACGATTTTATTATATGTATAGATGTTACAGTATTTTTATACGTCCTTATTTCTATGTACTAGTATCGTTGACTAACACCCATAACACAAGCAAATAATTTGCTTACTTTGGGGTTAGATCAGTAAGTGTAATTTGTCCTGTGAATATTTATTATTATTATTTATTGTAAAATACAATTTTTTTTATATCATAAGATAGCAAACAAGCAGATGGGTCTCCTGATGGAAAGAGTCAACCATCGCCTATAGACACCAAAGATGTTAATAGTGCGTTGCTATCTTGTGGCGAGGTCTAATGCCACATACATAAGTTTACCGGCTACCTTATCCTCCAAACCGGAACACGACAGTAACTAGCACTGACGCTATTGCGGCAGGAATAGGTAAGGCGGTGGTACCAGGCCCAGTCGAGTCGATGCAGAATCTACCACTTAGTAATCACGATGGTAGTGACGCGCATAGCCATTCGGTCGCTTTTTACGACCTGCCTGGCAGAACGGCAGTTGGTCTATTATTCAAAGGAGCCCGAGACCAACACGGGGTAGCTAATAAACTTAAGCATGTAGCACTTTAATCCGTCACTCGGATTTAAACACACCTTTAAAGGATTTTTAGTCACCTCTGTCACAGAATACTGGAGACTAACAGAAGTCAATGTACAAGTGATATTCGAGCAACCCTCCTAGAATAGACACCTCTCACGAGCGCGATATTCAGAATGGTGCGGAACAAACTGTCCGAACCATTCCGAGTGATGTCCGAGAATATTACTTGTATGTACTATGTACATTAATTTCTGCTAGTCTCCAGTATCATGTGCCTCTAGTCTAGTAGTCTGGTGTTGGTGTTGACCACATAAGGTCTCGGGTTCGATTCCCGGATCAGGTGTTACAAAAATGTGTTTTTTCAGTTTTCTGATAAAAACAACTTTGCCCGGGTTTAAATAAGTGTCCGATTGGCAATAGGCTTGCCACCACATTGTGAGACTAATCGCTAATTGCACCAACTCCAACCTGGTCTTAGTTTAGGGTAGTCTTTAGTGACATGCTGTCACTTTTTTTTCATTTGAGACAGAAAGTGACAGCATACTGCTTAGGATTTTCCTAAGCTAATACAATGTTGGTTCAATTGGCTATAAGTATCTTCGGCTAATCAGGCGTGCACTAGTTGTACCTCTGCCTTTCTCTTCGAGAATACAGGCGTGAAGATACTTACTTTAAGATTCTTGGTGTCTATAAGCGATGGTTGTGTCTTTCCATCTGGGGAGCCATCAGCTTGTTGTGCGTAATGTCCGTGTGTGCATGTATTATTATGGGTGGATCAGAGATTTAGCTTTTTAAAAAATAAACTTTTATTAACACTGAAAGAGTTTATTACTTTGATTTTTTTTAATTTATTTATTAAAATTATTATTTTTTTATAAAATTTATTACAGTTATTTTATTATAAAATAAAATAATATTTATTTTATAATAAAATAACTACACCTGACGAATATCCAATTCAATCTGATTTAAAAACCCGTAAATAGAATTGAGGAAGCAACAGAAGTTTCCTATTACATTACCTAGAATACAAATGGAAACTAAGCACCTTTACTACACATATTAACAGTACATACTGGTCACCGTCTCAAGAGAAAATAATATTTATTGAGCACATTTTTTTTTTATTTATTTTATGTCATAAGATAGCAAACAAGCAGATGGGTCTCCTGATGGAAAGAGTCAACCATCGCCTATAGACACCAAAGATGTTAATGGTGCGTTGCTATCTTGTGGCGAGGTATAATGCCACATGCATAAGTTTACCGGCTACCTTACCCTCCAAACCGGAACACGACAGCGACAAGCACTGACGCTATTGCGGCAGGAATAGGTAAGGCGGTGGTACCAGACCCGGGCGAGAAATGCAGAACTCTACCACCTAGTAACCACGATGGTAGTGACTCGATAGCCAATCGGTCGCCTTTTACGACCTGCCTGGCAGAACGGCAGTTGGCCTATTCTACAAAGGAGGCCGGGACCAACACACATACGTACATACATATAACAGATAACTAGAACAGAGGTTAAACATCAAGTTCCATATAAACTTTGTTTGACTTTATCATTCAAAATTCTCACACACAAACTTGCAAGTTGCGAGGACCTTCAAATATTTTTAAAAGGGGTATTACAAGCGTAAAAACAGCACATCTTTTAGCCATTACATCCAAGAAACTGTCCCCAAAGAGTCATTACCAAGCACGTCAAAACTGTATTTTACAAGTTTAACAACGAAGATAAGAGAACGTCTCTTGGATACAACTCATAAATAAGTTTGAGTGTAAACTTTTTGCGGGTGTGCGGTGAGAAACTGACAATAACTTGTTGATTTATTGACTGTGTTTGTTGTTTATAGCGCTGGGGTGGGGGTAGAAGGAGGGTGGATAAATGCCGTGAAACCTAACATTGCCTTTGGCAAACTTCACTCAAAAGCAAAGATAAGGAGTGGAACAATTTTTTGAAATTTTTGACACATATTCCTAGCTTTAATTATCTTCCGCGTGTTAGTCTGGGCCTTTTTGAAGTATGAACCATTTGCTGTACTGCCAGGCCGTTTGTAAAAGGCGGAAGATTTGCTATGCGAGTCAATATTATCGTGGTAGAATTCTCTCGCTCTGGTCAGGTTATTATTTAATAACTTATGTATAAAATATGCGAAACAGCGAGCTTGCGGACAAACCGAGACACGGTTTTTGCAATGCTTTTCTGTTAAAGAATGTTTAAAGTATATGATTCAATAAATAAAAAAAAGGTATAGTAAGTTGTGGTGGTTAATATAACTCATAAATAATAATAATTAAATAATAACGCGCTATGTTTATTTTTTTTATATCATAAGATAACAAACAAGCAGATTGGTCTCCTGATGGAAAGAGTCAACCATCGCCTATAGACACCAAAGGTGTTAATAGTGCGTTGTTATCTTGTGCTATCTATATTCAACGAAAAGCAAAGAAAAATATAGTTATTAGTCGATAACGCGCTATCATAAAATAGATTATTGGAACAATACACCACACCTCTACTCAGGTACCACGGCCTTATCTATTCCTGCCGCAACAGCATCAGTAGCTGTCACTGACGTGTTCTGGTTTGGAGGGTAAAGTAGCATTAAGGCCCTGCTACAAGGATAGCAACGCACTATTAACATCGTTGTTTTCAATAGGCCAGGATTGTTTATTTCCATTAGGAGAGTAACTGCTTCTTTGCTATCTTATGATACAAAAAATCTTATTGAACCACATAAAATGTTTAAGTATAGAGTACAATCGCCTCTGTGGTCTAGTGGTCCAGCGTTGGCGTTGACCACATGAGGTCCCGGGTTCGGTTCCCGGGTCGGGCACTAAAAAAAAGTGTTTTTTCAGTTTTCTGAGAAACATTAAGTTGCCCGGGATTGGAAAGTGCCCGGTTGGCGATAGGCTTGCCACTTATCACATTTGTGGGACCAAGTATCTTCGGCTAATCGTGTGTGCACTTGTTGTACCTCAGCCTGCCCCTAGGGGATATGGGCGTGGAGATACTTTTTTTTGAGTACAAATGGATAACTTAATGTATAAAACATTCTTTACTGACTTAACATAGGGCTAACCAGTATTCATGTGATCTGTGGGCTAACCAGCAAATCATATGTTTAATTTTCGTGAAACTCTTAGGCGTCTAGATTAAACATACATACCTACATAGATTTTATATTTGGTGTATATGTCGCCGTGAAATTGTCAATACCGTTAGATTATAATATACCTAGGAAGCAATTCCGTTACATTATAATCTAGCTAAGTGATATTATAAAGTAACTGCTAACCTAACCTAACCAAATTATAAACTCCCTAGGTAGATTATAATCTATCGTAATATGTGTAATATGGGTAATATGGGTGCTAGTCAATAATGCTAATACATAGAAATACATATTCAAATACTGTAACATACATAATAAACAACCAAACCCAGAAATATTTATTTCTGGGTTTATCTTCTATCATTATTCTATATTTTATGCTTATCACTCAAATGTTTGCGCCTGTCGGGAATCGATTCGCAGTTAGGTTCATTAACCAACGGGGCGGTTAAAAAATGGTGGTGACACGTTTGTCCAATCGTTTGCGTTTTATGACCTGCCTAGCAAAATGACATATAGTCTATTCTACAAAGGAGGCTCAGGACACATTGAGGCCCGATGAAACGAAAATGTGACGGTAAAAAAACGTGATCGTTAGAATTAAACTTGCGAGAGAATGAATTGGAATACATTTTTAATCGACTTAAAAAGTAGGTTATTAGTTTGACCTGTACGTCTGTAACATTGTTGGAACTGGATAATATTTGAATACGATTACCTATTTAGGCTTCCAACTTATTTTGTGTTTATAAGTTTGTAAATTGTCCACAATTTTCTCGAAAACTAAAAGTCATATCGAGATGATCGCTTTTTGTTACAATCAGATATATTTCAACTAAGGGAAAAGTCCAAGTTTTATCAAAATGGGTCAGTAATTTTTGAGATGGGGATATAGCTGACAGATATTTTAAGTTGGTTATTTTTTTTTACGATCAGACGAATTGTCCTAACATGACCTGGTAAAAAAATAAAAGGTTGTTTTCCCCGCGTTAGTTCAGGCTCCTTTGAAGAAAAGACCACTTGCCGTTCTGCCAGGCTATCTGCCAGGCATATAAAAGACGACCAATTGGCTATACGTATCACTACTAAGTGGTAGAGTTTTACAACGAGTCGCCCGGGTATTTGGTACCACTACCTTACCTATTCCTGCCGCAATAGCGTCAATGCTTGTCATTGTGGTGTTCCGGTTTGGAGGGTAAGTGAGCCGGTAGACTTATGTATGTGGCATTGCCATCCAGCCAAACGGATAGCAACGCACCATTAACATCTTTGGTATCTATTTGCGATGCCATCTGCTTGTTTGCTATATTATAATATAAAAAAATCAATAATGAGAACCGGAATATATAATATTGTTATATATTCCGGTTATATATTATAATCCGGTTTATATTAGTTCGTTATATTAGTTCCGGTAATATAATATTTTCAAATCTTAGTATTTTTACTGACTTGTCAGAGTTGTTAGTATTTAATGTAGACGACCCAAATATGTCGGCAAAGAAATGGAGCTTGACATGCTTTTTATAAAGAAAACGCTTTGTCAGAGTTGTTTTGAGTAATTGTTACCCTAGATGTCCGGTCACTTGTCAGACTACTTCATATTTCAGCTGAAATACAGCTCAAAATCTTTTTACCGGCTTCCCAAAAAGGAGGAGGCTCTCAATTCGATTGTATGTTTTCATCTCATAACTTGGTCACCGATTTTGAATATTCTTTTTGTTTGAT
Organism: Apodemia mormo; assembly: GCA_036924255.1. NCBI lineage: Eukaryota > Metazoa > Arthropoda > Insecta > Lepidoptera > Riodinidae > Apodemia > Apodemia mormo. The sequence goes on along the minus strand of JAUPFN010000003.1, from coordinate 43,592,561 downwards.
AAAATGTATTTCCCGTGTGGCCCCATTTTTTTTATTTGTTATATATTTATTTAACAATTTATTTTACACAAAAAACAGAAAATGTGTTGTAAACAGTGTTGGTCGCGAGCTCCTTTGAAGAATAGGCCAATTGCCGTTCTGCCAGCCAGGTCGTGAAAGGCGGCTATGCGAGTCACTGTCATTGTGGTATTGTGGTGGTAGAGTTCTGCATTGTCTCGCCCGGGTATGAAACCACCGCATTACCTATTCCTGCCGCAATAGCATTAGTGCTTATTGCTGTCATGATCCAGTTTGGAGGGTAAGGTAGACGGTAAACTTATGCATGTGACATTAGACCTTTCCACTAGATAGCAACCCACCACTAACATTTTTGGTGTCTATAAGAGATGGTTGACTCTTTCCATCAGGAGAAATATCTGCTTGTTTGCATCTTATGTATAATAACCTCTTAAACAAAAAAAATAATTTTTAAAGTCGGTTCATAAATGAACGAATTCTAAGGTAACGTAAAAAAATAAAAAATACAAACAGCAAAATTGGAAACTTACTGATCGACATATCAACGCCCAATCTAAGAACAAAGAAAACTGAAATTTTTCACTGGGTTTTATCTTGCAATGTAGACGAGGAATACGAAGGGTTTTTCGAATTTCATCCCCTAAAATAATAAAACGGGGGATGATATATTGTACGAAATTTTTACATTGATGACGATTTACCCACTGGCGAAGTTGCGCGAGTCCGCTAGTGTGTACGTTTAACAGTGGTAATATAAAACGGCTGCTGTGCGTATTATAATAGCCGATAGTTACTATAAATACGCGAAACGAAAAGTTTTTTTATATTATAAGATAGGAAACAAGCACGTTTTGTTCCACGTATTCGGACAAAGCTGTTCGACTCAGAAATATCGTGATTCGAACCGCAAGGGACTGAAACATGCTTCCTGAGTTCCCCGTGTTCCCCGACGAGTACAATCTGGGGATCTTCAAGAGAAGAGTGAACAGGTACCTTCTAGGAAAGCGCTTTCCACCTTAGGCCGCATCTTAGCTTACCATCTGGCGAGATCGTGGTCAAGCGCTTCCCTATCGATAATAAAAAAGCGCAGATGGCTTTCCTGATAGAAAGAATCAACCATCACCTATAGACACCAAAGATGTTAATGGCGCGTTGCTATCCATGTGGCAAGGTCTTGCCACATGCATAAGTTTATTGGCTACCTTACTCTCCAAACGGGTACACGGCAGTATCAAATACTGACGTTATTGCGGCAAGAATAGGTAAAGGAATGGTATCAGTAGTTCCTCGCAAAGCAAATCGTTTGCCTCTTATGAACTTTCTGGCACAACAGCAGTTGGTCTATTTTTCAAAGGATCCCTGACCAACACGGGATAACTCTGTACCCCTTTTGTACTCGCCATTTCCCATGGTATACCATGGTAAAGATGCGTAAAACCTGATCTCGCGGGGAAATTGGGCTGAAATCTAGCTTTCTAGTGGAATTCGAATTTTTCGATTTTAAAAGTAAATGCACAGTACTTCGTGGATTACTGCCTGCATACAATCTCTCAACCCTTCCTCCTTTATAATTATTTTAGTATAGATCGAGCAATGGATCAAATTAAAGCTTAAAGCTTACTTTGGTGAGTGTGCGAAAGCTCTCTTCGAACTTATCGGACTCTCAACATTCCTTTATCAGACTACTAGATGCAGGCAGAAATTCCATCCGTACTTTGTGAATGTACCAAAAAACCAAAGTCTTCTCTGGTTCGAGTCGCCAAGGTTTATGAAAGATCTGCCGAGGTCTTTTTTTCCTGACAAAGTTCTGAAACCTTTAACAGTATAGTGAATAGACTTTTTCTGGATGGACGTGTGCCACTCGTTATTCCACTTTTCTTCAGATGAGATGGAAGACAAACTCCTATTCCAAGTAAAGTTTAAAAAAACCACGGATTAAACTGGATACGCCTTCCAAGGCAATTCCTTAGACTGTCAGTGTCGCTTGCAATTACACACACAAAATTACTCCAGAGGTATTCCTATTTTATTCAACACAATAAAATATTACAATATAACATATTTCTACTGTTTCTATATTATATCTACATACATTTGCTTATATGAGCAACTAGGCATTTTGCGTCCAACACCATCTCTATTAGTATTTGTGTAGTCTGTGAAAAAAAACAGAACCCTAAAACGATATAAAAATCAAAATGTAATTTACGCATCGTTTTGCTTTAACTTAATACCAGTGCCTCGAAAACACAAATCAGGTTTGACCGAGTAAAATAAATTGCAGGAAATTTGGAGCCAGATTCCATCTTCTAATATATTATGCTAGGTCGGCGCTTATCAAATATCCGACCTTTCCTATCTTGAGCCAGTCCTTACGTCGTAGTAAAGCCTTATCTTAGTCTAGTTTATCACTAGAATAGTATTCTTTATTAGGATCTATTATAATAAAGCTGGAATTATCCAGTCCTAATTTTCCTTCCTCCTTTATTAAGTACTAGCTGTTGCCTGCGACTACGTCCACGCGGAGTTCGTTTACTCCGCACTGCCCCTCCCCCGTAGGTGATAGCGTCATAATATGTAACCTATATGTTAACCCGACCTATTAGTAATATTCGTGCAAAATTTGAAGTAAATCCATGCAGTACTTTTTGAGTTTACCCCGATATACATACAGACAAAAAAACAAACAGACAAATAGACAAAAATTCTAAAAACTATATTTTTGGCTTCGATATCGATTGTTGATCACGCCCCAAGTATTCTTTAAAAAAAATATTCAATCTACAGTTTTGACTTTCCTACGATTTTATTATATGTGTAGATATTAATTTGTGTTATAGGGTTGCGTACTGATGTTTAAAACGAACTTGTTCAAGATGTATAGTTGTGACATTCGATTTTCTTTGTATATTATAGATATCAACAAGCAGATGGCTCTTCTGATGGAATGAGACAACCATCGCTTATAGACACCAAAGATGTTAATGATGCGTTGCTATTCTTGTATGGGAATCCTGATACCACATGCATAAGTTTACCGGCTACCTTATCCTTCAAACTGGAACATGACAATGACAAGCATAGTTGCTATTGCGGCAGGTATAGGTAAGGTGATGGTACCATATACGGGTGGCAAGAATTTGTGGAACACTATAATGATATAGTCCCGATGATGGTGACTCGTATAGCCAATCGCTCGCCTTTTACGATATGCCTGGCATAATGGAAGATGGTTTTTTCTTCAAGGAAAGCCCGAACCAATATGAGACAAAACATTTAAACAGTTATAGTCAGCTTATGAATGGTCTGTTTTAATATTTTTAACAATTTAGGTTAGTGAGTACGGAACCCTTTACATGCAAAGCTAACTCACGTTTGGATGATTTTAGAAGTAAATTCGTAATCGCCTCTGTGGCGTATTGATCCGATGTCTGTGATGTCCACATGAAGCCCCGGCTTCGATTCTCGGGTCGAGAAATTCAAAATGTGTTTTTTTTTCAGTTTTCTGATAATAACGTTGCCCAGTATAACGAGGGCGCGATAGAACACGCTCACACTTATCGCGCACAGATACCATCGGTATCTTATCGCAACATCGTTATCAGATTTTATCACGCAGTATACACGTGAATCTTTACTATTTAAGCTTCATGTAAACCCAGTTAAATTACAGTTAAATAAACACATTTGTTAACCGATGTGTGACTGTCATTTAGCCGACGTAATATTGGTTACTACCGACCAGTGAACACGCAAAAAGGAAGATGAACACCCCAGCGCTAACTTCATGCAGAAACCCTTCAGCAACAGCGACATCCATGGAAATCGCAGCAGTATCTACGACGACAAAATACCAGACTTTTGGAGAGATTGGGCAAGGACGAAATATTACAAGGTCAGGCATTGAAGTGCGTCCAACCCTGTTCCTGGAAGAAATCGGGAAACGACAATTAGCGCAGCCAAAGGCGGTAATCTACGCTACGCCTGCTTTACCGTAACCGACGCCACAACACGCTACAACCTTCTGACCATTAGCACCTCCTGATACCCCCTTCTGCTTCCAACAGCATCAGCCAGCTTCACACGCTACGCCTCATCTACGCTTTCCGGAATCCATTTCGAACCGCCAACGTTCACTGGATCTCCATGCAGTAACTCTGTCCCGCTCGTTCCGACTCATTGCGAACAACAGCGGCGTGCACTGGTCCCGACTCACCGAGGACCGCGCATATTCTGCTCGTCCCGATTCACCGAGGACCGCACATATTCCGCTCGTTCCGACTCATTGCGAACCACAGCGGAGCGCACTCGTCTCGACTCACCGCAGACCTGGGCACTCAAGGCACATACGCTTCACTTGCACAACTAGATGCATCAGGTATAACACCTTTTTCAAAAGGGGTATTGATGTTACGAGGGCGCGTAAGAACACGCTCATACTTATCGCGCACAGATACCAACCGTATCTTATCGTAACATCGTTATCAGATTTTATCACGCAGTATACACGTGAATCTCTATTATTTAAGCTTAATGCAAACCCAGTTAAATTACAGTTTAATAAACACATTTGTTAACCAATGTGTGATTGTCATTTAGTCGACGTAATACCCAGGATTGGAAGATGATTGGCGATAGGCTTGCCACATATCACATTGTGGGACTAGGTGTCTTCGGCCAATCGCGGGTACAATTGTTGTACCACTGCCTACCTCCATAGTGATACATGCGTAAAGATACTTTTTTTTTTAAAGGAAGTATCTGTTTTTATTAGTTTTCAACCACAAGCTTCACATTTCATTAAATTTTGCTTTTTACCGATGATTAACGACCGTTTTACACTCTTTTTATTATCTTTACCTGTAATAATAATAAAATATTTATTACTGCAACATTGTTTTCTCGAACTCTAAAAGTATTTCTTAAACACTGTATTACATCCTAACCCCATTAACTCAAACAGTTTGTGTATTTAAATTTACTAGCTTATTGTGGTTAAAATCGTGAAGCTGTATTATATCATATTATATTATATCATCGGTCAATATAAAATCCGTGTTTTATTTAATAATAATAATATTCACGGGACAAATTATACTTACTGATCTAACCTCAAAGTAAGCAAATTATTTGCTTGTGTTATGAATGTTAGTCAACGATACTAATACATAGTAATACACGTCATATAAATACTAGAATATATTTAATAAACACCCAAACCCGGAAATACAAACCCTTTCATATTTACATGAACGCATATTTTTTTTAAATAGCATACGTCCGTGCCTTATTAGGCCGGCTTACTTGAAGCATTATATCTCTTTAATTCCCTAAAAAGGTAACAAAGTCTGTCTCGCCTTAGCATACGTTTTAGGGACTCTTGATACCACCTTCGAACTACAACTGATCAATCTGATCATGGTATCTAGTCTTGGTTTTCCCAGTTCCTGTTTTGCTACCCAACATCTGCGTTTCCTTCTACATATTCGATATATCGCAGCATGCCCTTTCTTATTTCTATTTTCATTTAAACTGATGTCTAAAATATATCCTTGAGTTTCCCTTGCCATTTTCTTTACACCCCGTCCAAAATAAATAGACGAGAAAACCAGCATCTCCTATTAGTATAAATAAGGATATTCCAAGCTATTTAGGTCAACGGGTTAAAAGCAACGTTTTAGCGTAGTGTGGCGCTGTTGTAATCTTCGCACCTAAATAGAAGCGAGTGTTATTTTATCCAGCTATAAATGTTCGTTATTATATCGCTTATTAAGACGTAACATTAATGGTAAAGGGGCTGGGGGATATTATGCATAAACAATAATTATTAAATAAAATTTGTTCTCTTCATCGCCGGCGCTTGCTTAAACTTTATGACGATTGTAATTTTAAATAAAGACGCTTGTGTTTGTTTAAGAATTCGGATACTATCTAGATAGATAACATCCGAATTATTCACATTTATATATCTATATAATATTTACATTTATATAGATATATAAATGTAAATGAATCGCCAAAATGTCTGTACGCACATAACTTCAGATGAAATGCACCAAATTGATTAATTCTTTTTTTGTTTCGTTCGTTATTATCAGAACTAAAAATTTTATGAGAAAGTTTTTGAAATCTAACCCGTGCAGGTGGTGGTGGCAGGTAGTTTAATGATAATTAAATAACCAACCGGTTTCACACCTTTGATATCAAATTAATACCTAATGTATGGATGGTGAAACAATACTTATCTAACTATATTTAAAATAATTTAAATGTATAACAACGTAAATGCTTTAGTGAACAGATTTATGAATTATGATTAATAAATAATATACCCCGTGTTGGTCCCGGGCTCCTTTGAAGAATAGGCCAACTGCCGTTCTGCCAGGCAGGTCGTAAAAAGCGACTGATTGACTTGACTCGTATCGTAATACGAGTGAATATGAGTTACTACCATCGTGGCTACCAGGTGGTAGAGTTCTACATTGTCTCGCCCGGGTCTGGTACCACCGCCTTACCTATTCCTGCCGCAATAGCGTCAGTGCTTGTCACTATCGTGTTCCGGTCTGGAGGATAAGCTTATGCATGTGGCATTAGACCCCGCCACAAGATAGCAACGCACTGTTAACACCTTTGGTGTCTATAGCGATTGTTGACTTTTTCCATCAGGAGACCCATCTGCTTGTCTGCTACCTTATGATAACAGTCCTATTCTTAGTTGGAACGCATAGTATACGGACGAATTACAGAATTAGCCTGAGACACACCGACTACGACGTTTGCTACGACGTAGTCGATCAAATCAAATCAAATCAAATCATTTATTTGCTAAAAATAGGGTACATGTAAAATAGATCTTAATTCATAACATTGTGTCCTCCTATTTTCACCTCATAACGGCATGCAAAATATATTAAAAAATTTATTCATTATTAACATTAAAATAATCTCAAAACATTTATTATACTTAAAAACAATTCATAATATGCATAAGAGACGTAATGAGCATTATGAAAAATACCACATTTTAGATATATTTTTTTTTTAGATTAAGTTATAAATTAAATTAAAATATTAAATATTTGATACAAAGTGTTATTATATATAATAATAAATAACACTTTATATATTGCTATTTGCGTAATTTGTGTTTATGAGAAAAATATTCATTTAAAGTATAAAAGCATTGATTAATAAGCCAAGTTCGTAGACGTGTTTTCAGCTGGCTGGTATTTAATTCTCGATATTCTTTGGGAAGGGCATTAAAAATTTTTATTGACATGATGTAGCAGTTTTTTTGGAGGAAGCTGCTGTTGCATACCGGAAATTTTATTTTGCTGGGGTCTCTTGATTTATATCTATTGGCATTGCTTTCGATCTTATAAATACTAGGATTGTTCTTAACAAACAGGCAGGCATCATATATATATTGGGATGTCAACGTCATCAAACCTAGTTTCTTAAATAATTGCCTACAAGATGTTAAAGAATCTACACCACATATTTTGCGAACACACTTTTTTTGTGCAATAAAAACTCGATTGGAATGAGTGGAATTACCCCATAAAAGTAAACCGTATCTCAAAATAGACCCAATAAGTCCATGGTAAGCTATTAAGATAGCTTTCTTTCCTACAGTATCTTTTAGTTTACCTAGAGCATAAACGTATTTATTTATTTTAGAGCTTACGTGCTTAACATGTCTTTTCCAGTTAACATGTTCGTCCAAATAAATACCTAAAAATTTTGTTTCTTTTACTGGCTTTATTATTTGATCCTTATATTTTACTTTTATATTCAGTATGTTACCCTTGTAATTAAGAAATTGTATATAATTAGTTTTTAGTAAATTTACTTTTAACTTGTTTTCCTCCATCCAATTTACAATTTTTTGTATTGTATCATTAACCTTGCTTTCAAGATTCTTTGTGTTATATTTATGACTTATCGTCACCGATATGTCATCTGCAAACAGTACAATATTATCATTCGTAACTTTTGGAAGATCATTTATATATAACAAAAATAAAAGAGGACCAAGAACACTTCCTTGAGGTACACCTCTATTATTGTCCTTAAAACTAGATCTATATGTATTATAAGTAAAATTTTTAAAGGGTTTGATTATTTCGGTGTATTGTTTACGTCCTATGAGATATGATCGTATCCATTTGTAAACTGGCCCCCGTAAGCCATAACGCTCACATTTACGTAGTAAAATGTCATGATCCACGAAATCAAAAGCCTTTGACATATCAAAGAAGATAGTAAGTACCGCTTTTCGAGAGTCAATGGCTTCTGTAATATGCCGTAAAAGTGAAAAAGCGGCCAAAGTAGTCGACTTTTGTTTAAGAAAACCATTTTGTTCTTTGCATAGTATTTCATGTTTATTTAAGAAATTTATAAGGCGGTAATGCATTACTTTTTCAAACAATTTTGCGAATATTGGAATAAGGGTGATAGGTCTGTAATTTTCGACATTTTTTTTATTGCCTTTTTTGTGTATAGGTTTTACAATACTTACTTTAAGTTTGTCAGGAAATATTCCGTGAATGAAAGAAATATTCACAAGATGTGCGAGAACCGGAGAAATTATTTTTGCAGACAATTTAATTATATGTGTTGAGATACTGTCGTAACCAACTGCTTTTGTGTTATTAAGCGAGTGTATCTTTTTATATATTTCATCCGGTGTACATGGTGCTAAGAACATACTACTGTTGAGATTAGGTATTTTTGTAAAATCTTTTACATTAGAGTTACTTTTAGTTTTAGTCACATCAACAAAATAATTATTGAAAAGATTTGCAACTATTTTGGGATCCGAGATTAAGTTTCCATTTTTATCAATTAGTTCAAAATCATCGATTTTTTTCTCAATATCTAACTTATTTTTAATTATAGACCAAGTTGCTTTTGCTTTGTTTTTGGACTTTGACAAGTAGTTAATATTGACGTGTCGTTTTGATACAATTATACATTTTTTAAGAAGTTTTTTATAATGTAAATAATTTGTTTTATGGAGTTCTGTCTTATGTAGATAAGTAAGATATTTAAGTTTTCTTTTTGTTTGACATGATTTCCTAATTCCCTTAGTTATCCAACGAGGCGAGAGTGAATTTATGTTTTCCCTGTATCTAGTTATAGGAAAGCAAAGATCATAAAACATTTTGAATGTTTCATGGAATGTGTTAAAAGCCTTATTTGGATCGTTTTCCTTTAATATCTGACTCCAACCTAAGCTTTCAAGGCAGTCTTTAAATTTTTTAATATTTTCTTTGCAGTAGTTTCTTTTAAAGACGTACCAATGTTGTGTTTTTTGTTCATTTTTAAATATTGGAAAGTTAAGTGATTGACCAGTATTATGATCTGATAGAAATAAGTGGTGTATTCTTCCTTCAGCATTTCTAATATTGCTCGCTATATTATCAATGCAAGTGTTATTACGTGTTGGTTGCTTGATATGTAATGAAATGTTATAATTTGACAGAAGATCTTTAAAATTTTCGGAAATGTTAGTCTCTTTAATTGTATCAATGTTTAAATCACCTGTAAGGATGATTTTCCAATTTTTCCTACGAATTAGAGAATCTAAGAGACACTGAAGTTTTTCAAAAAATATTTTTACATCTGAACTTGGTATTCTATAGAGGCAAATAATTATACTTTTAATAGAAGGTATTTCTATTCCACAACATTCGAACGACTTTTCTTCTGCAATATTCTCACATTGGCTCAGTATATTATATTCATAATTATTTTTAAGCATTATACACACACCGCCACGCTTTTCTTTCGGTCTACAATAACTACTAGCAAGTTTATATCCGTTTAATAATATGTTAGGTTCATCGCCTTCACGCACAAAGATCTCCGACAAACAAATTACATCCAATGAATAATTAATATCTTCAAAATCATTTATACATAATTCAAGCCAATCTAATTTGTTAATTAGTCCTGCAATATTTTGATGAAATATGTTTATGCTCTTAGAGATTACTTTATTTTTTATGTAGATGTAATAAAATTCGTAATAATGAATGAGACAGAACGAGTGCTGACCTACGCACTCGATCATACTTATTATTAAAATAGGTAGTTGGAAAATAAGATGCGTTTTTTTGTATCAAAATATAGCAAGCAAACAGATGGCGCTCCTGATGAAAAGAGAAACCGTTGTCAATAGACACCAAAAATGTTAATGGTGCATTGCTATCCGTGTGGCGAGATAGCAATACCACATGCATAAATTTACCGGCTACCGTACCCTCCAAATGGGGCACAATAATTACAAGCATTGACGTTATTGCGGGTAAGGCGGTGGTACCAAATACCCGGGCGAGACGATACAGAAGTCTATCACCTAGAAGTTACGATGGTAGGACACGTATAGCCAATCGACCGCCTTTTACGACCTTTTACGTGGTAGAATAGAAGTTGGTCTACTCTTTAAAGGAGCCGGGCTCCTTTTTGGGGCACCAACACGGAACGTTTGTATATTATCATAGATGTGCTTTTAACAGAGATGGAAAGTGCGAACTACTCGTAGTAAGAAATCTAATAAAGTGTACTTATGTTTTAATTAAGTTCATAGTGAGACCATGTACCAAGCGCAAAAGTTAATGTATTTTACACTATTTATCGTCGGCACTTGGTGAAACTCCATTTGTAGTTTTGCTAATACACTTGTACTGTTTCACAAATTACTTTTGCTTTGCTAACAACATTTGTTTATCTAGTAAATTTTCGCATACCTTGTTTTGCATAAAATATTAGTTAAAACACGTACGTTAAGAATATATGTATTTACAAAAGTATCATAGCCCTGAAGATGCCGTAAAAGGCGAAACCGGTTGGTGATATCAATTAAACGCAAAAGTTAAGTTAAACACATGTTTACAAAGCTTTATCTTGCGGAGTTTTGGGACATGAAACTAATGTGCAGAAATGGTTTGTGGGTACAGTTATGCTTGCGTGTCCCGGTCATCCCTACGTCTGACCGTCATAACCGTTACATGGTTAACGATGGGTATAAAGTTACCAGTAACGTATAGGCCATTTAACTAATCTAAGGTCTCGACGGCCATTTTCTTTCTGCTGAAATAAAGTTCAGACAGGGTATATAGTTTGCTTAGGGATACAGTGTTTAGATGTTGGTTCATTGTGTAAGATTTTAGTCCGCAAGACATCACACTAATTGTTAAATAATAAATACATACTTGAAACTTTAGTGGTTTCCTTTTGAAGAGTCTAAAAATCTACGACTTTTTTCGAAAGCGCTGCGTTTCTTCAAATGAGCTTAATCAAAATTTGTTGAATTCATAAGTTTTTTGGTTCCGAAAGAAACTAGGAACCTTTATAATATCGCTATAATAGTGTATTACAATAGCACTACAAGTATTATAATAGTAACTAGCTGTTGCCCGCGACTTCGTCCGCGCGAACTTTGTTTACTCCGCTCCTACTGGTCGTAGCATAATGTTATATAGCCTATAACCTTCCTCGATAAACAGGTTATCCAACTCAAAAAGAATTATTCAAATCAGTTTAGTAGTTTTCGAGATTACCGCGTACTACCAAACAAATAAACAAACTCTACAATTATATAATATTAGTATAGATTTGGCATGAATATACATATTAATTTTGTCAACAAAAATAAATAAATTTTGCATAATGTATTTATACGAATTAGTTTATTTGTGTTTTAGGGTTGCGTACCTAAAAGGTAAAAATGGGACCCTATTACTAAGCCTCCGCTGTCTGTCTGTTTATCTGTCTTTCTCTCACCAGACTTTATCTCATAAACCGTGATAGCTAGAAAGCTGAAATTTTCACAAATTATGTATATCTGGTGCCGTTATAACAACAAATACTAAAAATAAAAAATATTAAGAGGGGTCCCCATACAGTAAACGTGTTTTTTCGTATTTTTTGCTCAATATTAATAACGGTAACAGTTAGACGCTTAAAATTTTCACAGAATATTTAGTTATATATTACCTTTCAAAATGAACAATTCAGCAAAAATAAAGTAAATTTTAAAGAGGGCTCCCATACAACAAACGTGATTTTTAAGCAATTTTTATTCGATCTTAATATGCAGGTAGAAACTTGAATATTTTTAAAAACTAAAACGGAATAAAAATAAATATTTAAGTATACATACAACAAACTTGATTTTCTTTTATAGATGATAGTACGGAACCCTTAGTGCGCGAGTCCGACTCGCACTTGGCCGGTTTATAGTTTTATTTTATGTAGGTAAAAGCAATTATTCCATTTCGATAAAGTATTGAAATACTAGTGCATCTACATCAGCGTTTCCCATTTGCCGGGTCGCAACTCGGTACCGGGCCATCAAAAAAAAAATACCGGGTTGCAACATTTCCGCCTTGCTTTTAAAATATTACCTATTTATAGATTGACGCAACGCGACGCGACGAAAATTCGTAAGCGTTGAGTGATGACAAAATAGGCGACATCAAAGCATGTAGCAATAATTAAACCTTTTCACTATTATTAAATATGTATTATTTCACCTAATAGAACCAGCTTGGGTTTATTAAGTGGGTCACGATGGGGCAGTGTGAAAATTACCGGGCCATATCAAAACAATGTTTGGGAAACACTGGTCTACATCTTATATATAAAATTCTCGTGTCACAATGTTCGTTCTCGTACTCCTCCGAAACGGCTAAACCGATTCTCATGTAATTTTGTGAGCATATTGAGCAGGTCTGAGAATCGGCCAACATCTATTTTTCAACCCCTAAATGCTAAGGGTAATCCACCCCTAAATTTTTTATTTTATTTTTAGATAAATTTTTTTGTTTTTATTTTTTTTATAATACAGCATTAAAAAATATATACAACCCTAAATTTTCAACCCTCTACGATCAACTCCTATTTTTTAATTCAATAATTTATATGGCAAAACAACGTTTGCCGGTTCAGCTAGTTATTAATATAATAATAGTGCAAATCGTATACTAATTTACACACTTCGTAGTTTGTAAAAGTGGAATACATTTCATTATGCTACAATGTCTTCAATCAAAGATACTGATTGAAATTGCTTACAGCAAAATGCGCTTATCAAACAAGCTCAACTTGTACTGGAAAATTACAGCACATTCAGTAAACAAGATGGCGGTATAGCTATAGTTAAGGCAAGAAAGTCATGGACGATAGTTAGTATTAAAGGAAAATTATCGATGTAAGTTTAATTTTAGCCTAACAATGTATTCAAGCGTGAGATGTAACCCGGGAATCGAAGTGAATAAACCCATCCAATCGGAAAGAGCAGCTATGAGCGCTGTAACAAGAAATCAGCGTAATAATTTTCACAACCTGTAAGATATTCCATATTGACATTACAACAGATATTATACTATTTTTTATATCCTTGTCCCCCGCGTTGGTCTGGGCCCCCTTTGAAGATTAGACCATCTGTCGTTCTGCCAGGCAGTTTGTAAGAGGCGAACGTTTATAGATACGTGTCACTACCATTGTGGCTACTAGGTGGTAGACAGCGGCGTGCACAGGATTATGATACTGAGTATGCGACGGAGTACTCGGACACAAAAACTTTTTCTTTTATAGATTTCAGCGGCGTGCACATGAATATGACACATTTTATTCATTTACTTACTATTAATTAAAATCATCTAAAACGTACGAACGTTTTATTAAAATATCTGTGAATGGCAAGTAAAGCACTGCTTTTCTGCCTATAAGGAGCGCACGCGCCTGGTGGTAGAGTACGTCGTCTCGCCAGAGTAATTACCACCGTATTATCTATTCCTGCCGCAATAGCGTCAGTGCTTGTCTTGTCGTGTTCCGATTTGAAGGTAAAGATAGCTGGTAAACTTTGCATAAATTTAACCTAGTGCGTAAGCATAAGTTTAACCTAGCGTAGGCATAAGTTAAGATCTCGCCACAAGACAACACTAACATCTTTAGTATCTATGGGTGATAGTTGTCTCTTTTTATAAGGAGCTATCTGCTTGTTTGTTATCTAATTATTTAAAAAAGTATCCACCTACCTTATCTACCTTTTAACGCGATGGTATACATTAATAACTTTAATTTTTTTATTTATCAAACCAATCTAACAAGTCTTTGAAAAAAGGTTCTATCGTAGCAAGCGCCAACATATAACCCGGCTTCATATCCTCTGACTCGTCAAATGACATATTACTATCGTAGAGTTTGAAAGGCAGATCCGTTTTGTGTCATCTGGGATAAAATGTACCAGCGTCGAGCGTATAAATACATATATCTACTTACCTACGTATAACTAAAAATTTAAATTATACACATCAATTTCTTATATATTTATTTCGGATCCCTCTTTATTTGCAAAAAATACATGTCATAATATGACATATTTTACATATCCTTATAATAATTACGTGCAATATTAATTTGGCTTGATTGTTAGGCACAATTTCTTTAACCAGAATTACAATAAGCGTAATAATTGTTAAGCATAAATAGTATGCTTAACAATTATTACGCTTATTGTAAAGCATAAATTTGTTTATCTACATACATACATACTACATATAAATTAATAAAATTGGAGTGTCTGTTTGTAATATTAAAATAGCCGCTTTTTACTAAATGCATATGGATGTATACACGATACATATACCAAAATAATTTTTTTTACAAATTTTGTCTGTCTGTCTGTCTGTCTGTTTGTTCCGACTAATCTCTGGAACGGCTGAACCGATTTTGACGGGACTTTCACTGGCAAATAGCGGATGTAATAGGGAGTAACTTGGGCTACGTTTTATTGAAATTTTTCCACGCGGACGAATTCGCGGACTCAGCTAGTACATAATAATATTTAAGTGTAATTTTTATAGTTTTTTTAAGCAATTTTTTGAGTAGAAAATTTAATGATAGTTGGAAACATCAAGGACCTATACGAATTCTGGTTATCAAAGTACCAATTAATTCAAATTGCGAATAAAACAATACAGAGGATTTCGCGCTTGACGGCCTCTGCCGCGGCTCTCTCGCTTCGGTCGCTCTAGGATCTGGCGCTATTAGACTAATAAGTAATATGTCTTATATTTTTATGCCAATCAAAATCATTATATAATAAAACGAAGTTGATAAAATGTGCGTGCCGATAAAACTTAAAAAGGAGTCCCGGCACGATAAAGAGACTTATATAGTGTGATAGCCCTTTATCCCCCTTCGAACAAGAAAGTTCCCGTTTTAACCTAAAGGACGTGTTTTTAAAGATATAAGGGCTTTTCCAACCCTTCAACTTGGAAATTAAGTGTAGTGGCGCCATCTATTGTCAAGTATTTGATCTTTATTCAGAAGAACGATTATTTGGGTTGCATTTCGAAAGGCGCTGCGAGCAATTGCAGCATGTGTAGTAATGGTGCGAAATTTAAAATTCCAATTTCAATAAAGTCTTAAATTACATTTGTTATATTTCGACTAACACGTATTCCATATCAACTCCCAAGCGAAGCCGGGCATCATAGCTAGTAAGGACATAAAAATGAGATTTATAAATATTTATGTCTATACAAGTAGTATGCCAAAAACAATTATTTAAATCAAAGAATTATTATGACAAAAAAATATGCCTTGCTCGTTATGCCAAATTAAATTAGGACAAAAATCAGTCAAAAAAAGGAACTCATGTATTACTAGCTGACGCCTGACCCGCGTTTCTTCACCCACGAGCAGAGTTTTGGTCCGGGTTCCTTTGAAGAATAGACCAACCACCATTTTGCCAGGCTAATTTCTCTTACCATCAGGATAGCCATCTGCTTGTTTGTTATCTAATAATATTTAAAAAATGTATCTCTGATACATTTAAGCGGCGGTTAAACGATCAGTTGAGTTCCATACCGCCATGTACACACGCCAGAAACGAGCCGTTGCGTTATACTTACTTCACAGAATAATTAAAAAAAGAAGGCCTAAAATGGTCTGGGTTACTCTGGGTGCATCCACCGATTGCGGAAAGATATCGTTATGAATTATTTGTTACTCTTATTAAAGAGTTAAAGAAGGATCAACAAAATGGATATCAATACTCATTTTGTTGAAAAACGTGCACAAACGCGTCACTACGCAACGTGTCACTCACAATAACAAGTCACTGCAAAATGGCGTCAGATTTCGGTACGTACGGATTCGGTACAGCACTGCGAGCCCGCAACCACGGCGGGCGCGGGTGAAAACCACTTCGTGAGTCCTTAGCCTTAGGGTTAGATTATGAGGTTTGTTGTGCGATCCTCGGATAGGACACATTTTCTCCATCTCCAAGTACGGTGGTAATATATTAGCACCCAAATGACAGTACCAGCTGTCGCAGAAATATGTGGTAGTCGATTTACCGCCCGAAGCGGGATTGCGACGAAGGAAAACACCACCCATTTCCTCAACGGACAAACCGGTGAATTATAGTGAAACACAGTAACTTATAACGCTCGTTTCAATCTCTCACTCGTTTCAAAGCTGCAAGGAAACCTGTGTTATTATATTTTTATTACAAATATATTTTTACATCATCATAAAATCAAAAACTTCAAATTGACAGTAAACAATAATAAAATTTTAAAGATACTATCAATAAAATTAAATCACAATGTATAATTGTTAAATTTATAATTGACCACTTATATTAAAATTATAAGTAGCTGCAAATTAATCACACAAATAAAGCATAAAACGTCAATTAAATAACAATTTAATCCATATTTCAATTGAAACAATTGACAAACATTATTTACTATAGCAGATAGCAATTAAAAGCGTATTATTTGATTCTATAAAGTAACCATTGCAATTCTATTTGCTATTCGCAAGCGTAATTAACAGACCTATTAGTAGGAAAATTATATACGAAGACCCTCATTATTGTGAAATGATTTCATACTGCTGCAACAAGAATATTAATATATTCCATAATACTCTTTATTTATTAAGTGTATGAGCGAAATTAGTATGCACGTATTTCACATTCATTCTGTAATTACGTAAATTGTAACGTAGTATATCAAATTATATTCGTACAATGATGACAGTTATTGTATAAGTAATTTTAATCCGTTGGTCTAGTGGAATGAAATATATTCAATTTATGTTACGAGTTAAAAAAATATTTGATTTTTAATATTTGATCAGACAATCAAATATTTTTCCATGGTGAGAGATAATCCTACAGATATCTCTATCGATTAATCGGTAAATCATAATGAAACATAGTCTACGAAAATTTTGTTAATTCCTATTAACTTTATCCAGCAAGGGTACACGTTTGAGGGAAAAGTGTTGCCCCATTGTTAACATATTTAAATAGCATTTTTTGTAGAACAAAAGACGAGCATTTTCATCATTGGTAACCATCGTCCTGTACATTTCCAGATTTTTTCCTTATCCTTTAGATTTGCCGCCCTGGGTACTAACCTCGAGTACGCTTTTTAAATTAATCTCTGATTACGCGTATGATAGGATCACATACCATATAAAGAGATGATGCGTATACCCTCTGTAAGCAGTATGAAAGCCAGCGTGCAATTTTTTTCTTCTTTATAACGTTATAAGAGCAATTCAAAGATGAGGATTCTCGGCGTGAATGGAACTCACTCAAATAATTAATAAACTTGTAAGAGTAATAAATAAGGAAGCCAAAAGACATTAAAAACATATAGAAAAATATTTATTTCGAAACTTATCAGATCAAAGCTATTATGATACCATCTTTTTGTTAACAAAGTAATATATTTGCTAATAACAAATGGATGAGAATCATAATCTCGCTATATCACAGTTTATAACTAGTACATGAGGTACAGGTTTCTTTACATTTACCATTGTACCCAAAACGCATAGAACATAACTAAATTAAGTTTGATAACTATAGTGATTGTGTACAAATTAACACTGAGCACCATAAAATTATTATTATTATTACCGATATCTAAGAATTTTTCTCTACTTGAGTTGAGATTTTCAATTACCCTCCTAGCTTTTGTGACATAATATATCTAGCTGACCCAACAAACGTTGTTTTGCCTTACTTATTAGGAATCCATAGCGGACAAACAATGTGACACGTAATTTATATAAGACTACGGGATTGTTTTTCCACGCTATATGTTGGTTAAGTATTCTTAAATTTTCTAATTTTGTGCGCAATTTTCTTAATATTTTCTCTTATAAAAACCTTCTCCTTACAATTAAAAACACAACAAAAAAAATACCGAAATCGGTCCAGTTATTCAGACTTGATGCCGTGAGCAAGGAAAATAGGGATTGATTTTTATATATATAATTTATTTAAGAAGGATTTCTCTAGAGAGGAATCCCATTACTTGTGACACCGAAGTTTTACAAACAAAGCCTGACGATAGCATTGTGTAACTTTCCAGAACATTCCAAAAATTCAGAACATAACCACTTAATAGTAACGATAGTTACACGTTTGGCAAATCGTTCGTCTTTTAGGAATTGCCTGGCTGAAAGTTTAAAGGTACATACTTAACTAAATGGGCCGAGATCAACGCGGGTAAAATATGCATTTTCTCCATGGTGGTCCGGGCCATCTTTGAAAAATAGACCATCTGCCGTTCTACCAGGCAGTTCGTGAAATGCGGACAATTGGCTATACGTGTCACTCCAGTCGTAGCACATGACATGTTGCGATCGAGCAGCATTCATTGGTATGCGGATGATAGTACAGGCGATGCTTTATACTCTGACCGCAGCGAAATTTCTCGAGAATACATCAACGAGTGACGGAACAAACTAGTGTCAGAAATTGAAGCACAACTTTCGGTAGCTTCGGAGTGGGGTCGATTAAATTTGGTCCAATTTAACTCCGTTAAGAAAAAAGTTTTCGCGTTAACCGCTAAAAAATCACCCTTTGTCGTATCACCTCGTTTTAAAAATACGGCCCTGAAAGCCACAGCCAGTACTGGAATACTTGGAGTCGACATATCGAGCGATGTTCAGTTCCGCGGTCACTTGGAAGGCAAGGCTAAATTAGCCTCTAAAAAGCTGGGAGTTCTCAGCAGGGCCAGGCAGTACTTTACACCGGCCCTTCGCTTACTGCTTTATAAGGCGCAAATTCGGCCTCATATAGAGTACTGCTCTCATTTAGGGGCGGGGGCTCCTTCCTTTTGATCGCATTCAACGAGAACGGCTCGAATCGTCGATGACGGGACTATTTCAAATCGGCTTGATTCTTTGACGTTACGTAGAGATGTGGCATCACTCTGCATCTTTTATCGGCTCTATCATGGGGAATGTTCCGAGGAACTGTTTGGATTAATTCCTGCCGCCGAATTTCACCATCGGACATCGGGACAAAATTCAAAGTTCCATCCTTACCATCTCGAAGTCTGGAAATCCACAACCGTGTGATTCTCGCGGCATTTTTTGCCCCGCACTACTCCTATGTGGCTCCAGCTATCGGCAGAATTTTTTCTAAACGGATACGACTTAGGAACCTTCAAGAAAAAAGCTTACTCATTCTTCAAAGGCCGGCAACGCAATTACAAGACCTCTGGTAGTGTAGTTGTCTATGGGCGGCAGTAATCACTTACCATCAACTGAGCCTCCTGTCCGTTTGCCCCCTCTTCTATAAAAAAAGTGGTAGAGTTACGCAACGTCTCGCCCGGGTATATGGTACCACCACCTACCCTATTCCTACCGCAATACTTGTAACTTGTAACTTGTAACATAGCCGGTAGAATTATGCATGGCATTGCCATCTTTGCATATCGATAATAACGCACCATTAACATCTTTGGTATCTATAGGCGATACTTGTATGTATTCGTCAGGAAAACCATCTGCTTGTTTGCTATCTAAAGATACAAAAAAGAACAAGTTGACAGATAAAGTAAAAGAAAACACTATCATGAAAAATTTACTAGAGTATAAAATCCTGTAATCTATAAGAAAGCCATTATCAGTCTTCCTGGAGCTCACTGCATCCTCAATAAACCAGCGCAGCACGTCCCACGTTGATAGCGTCCCCATTCTCATGAGCATTGTACGTTGTAAATTCTTCCATTAATCGAATTTTTAAGCACGCTGTATAAGATTTTATAGTACTTACTTTTTTTATTACATTGGTAGTGACCTAAATATCGCTAATATGATTAGGCCAGTCATTCACTTTAAAGATATTTTTACTCGACTGTGTATAAATAAGGGTAATGTTTTCGGATATTTGGATGTTTTTGTTAAGGTTTTTATCTGCCTTAACTTATTTTGTACCTTTACTCCGTTTGTAATTATGTTAATGTGCTCTTGTACTATCTCACAAAACACTTTTTATAATAATAATAAATAACAATAAATATCACTGGACAAATTACACTAATTGATCTGACCCCAAAGTAAGCAAATTATATGCTTGTGTTATGGGTGTCAGTAAACGATACTAATACATAGAAGTACATATTATATAAATACTCTAATATATATAATAAACACCCAAACCCAGAAATACAAACATCTGAGCTCATCACACAAATGCCTGTCCCTGCCGGGAATGGAACCCGGACAAATTGATTGCGTAATCAGGGTCACTAACCACTCGACCAACGGGTCGGTCAACTTTTTTTACTTTGTTTATGTCGCCAAACGGTTTTACTTTTAAAGGTGACTGCATCGCCAAACATTTTCACTTTTTAGGGCAAGATATAAAATATATAACAAGATATAAAGCACAAAAATATAATAACCGCCCCGTTAGCCGAGTGTTGGCAACCCTGACTACGCAATCGACGGGGCTCGAGCATAGATTACTAAATAGTTAGTTCCCTCGGGTTCGATCCCCGACGGGGACAAGCATTTGTGTGATGAGCATAAATGTTTGTATTTCCGGGTTTGGGTGTTTATTAAATTTATTCTGTTTATGTATGTATTTCTATGTATTGCTAACATTGACTAACACCCATAACACAAGCAAATAATTTGCTTACTTTGGGGTTAGATCAGTCAGTGTAATTTGTCCTGTGATATGTTTATTTATTTATTTTAAACAAGAGAAAGCGATTGGCGATGTAAAATTTAGTTTACATCGCCAAACGCTTTTACTTGTAAAAGTGTTAGGTGAAATAGTAAGCGTGCATTTCAGATAACGAATCAATTTACATGTTGTAAATAAATATCACGGCTATTCCGGTGCAAGTCAGCCAGAGTGACTGCTTTAAAGAATTCATTTCAATTCGTGAAAGACGATCGATTGACTATACGTGCTATTTACCATTGTGACTATTAGGTGGTAGAATTCCGTAACATCTCGCCCGTGTTCTGGTTTGAAGGATGAGGTAGCCGGTAGACTTATGCGTGTGGAATTTCCATCCCGCCACAGGGGTAACAAAGCACCATTAATATATTTGGTGTGTATAGGCGATAGTTTTTCTTTCCAACAGGAGAGTCACTACTTGTTTACTAACTTATATGTATGTATATATATATATATATATATATATATATATATATATATATATATATATATATATATATATATATATATATATATAATGTAGCTTCGGAGTGGGGTCGATTAAATTTGGTCCAATTTAACTCCGTTAAGAAAAAAGTTTGCGCGTTAACCGCTAAAAAATCATCCTTTGTCGTATCACCTCGTTTTAAAAATACTGCCCTGAAAGCCACAGCCAGTATTGGAATACTTGGAGTCGACATATCGAGCGACGTTCAGTTCCGCGGTCACTTGGAAGGCAAGGCTAAATTAGCCTCTAAAAAACTGGGAGTTCTCAGCAGGGCCAGGCAGTACTTTACACCGGCCCTTCGCTTACTGCTTTATAAGGCGCAAATTCGGCCTCATATAGAGTACTGCTCTCATTTAGGGGCGGGGGCTCCTTCCTTTTGATCGCATTCAACGTAGAGCGGCTCGAATCGTCGATGACGGGACTATTTCAAATCAAATATCAAAAAGAAAATATAGAAAAAGAATAAGAATATTTAAAAAGGCAGAACAACGTTTGCCGGGTCAGCTAGTGATACATAAAAAATCTTAAGTACGGTAGGAATGTAGTCGATGGAATCCCGCATAGTGTGTGCTGGCACTTATTCCAGATGTGGGATCTAAAGACTACCAAAGTCTTAACGGGCTAGAAGGCATACATAAATATATATATATATTAGGGTGGAGTGAAAAAAAAAATTTTTTTTTTCTTCTTAGCCTGGGGGTCAAATTTGTAGCTTATAAAAAACAAAAATTTTTGAAAAAAAAATAAAATTTTTTACTCAACATCTTGAGGCAGCCCACTCATTTTTAAAATTAATTACGAGTAAAAATATTTGGTTGCAAAAAAAAATTTTTAAAAGCGTTCTAAAAACTTCAAAATATCCTCTTTTATGCCAATTAAAAATCACAAGTTAAAAAAAAAAATTGTGACTATTGTTTTAATATTTAAAAAAAATCCAAAAAAGTAACATTCCTCGTTAGGGCACTAGAATAAAATTTGAGTTGGAAATGATCATAATTGCCAATTCTTGGAAAAATATTTGGTTGCAAAAAAAAAATTTTTTTGTCTTTTAATGTCTTAAAACATTAAGACATTAAAAGACAAAAAAATTTTTTTTTTGCAACCAAATATTTTTACTCGTAATTAATTTTAAAAATGAGTGGGCTGCCTCAAGATGTTGAGTAAAAAATTTTATTTTTTTTTCAAAAATTTTTGTTTTTTATAAGCTACAAATTTGACCCCCAGGCTAAGAAGAAAAAAAAAATTATTTTTTTTTCACTCCACCCTAATATATATATATATATATATATATATTTATGTATATATATATATATATATATATATATATATATATATATATATATATATATATATATATATATATGTCGGCGTCCGCGTCGACAAATGCAAGAATATTGTAAAGTATAAACAACAAATGCACGGCCCGGGCCGGCAAGCGCATCGTTCGATATCCCTACCACTCAACTTGTTTTGCTACCTGTATAAAAGGCTCTGAGCGCCCGCCGATAGGGCAGTCTAGGCTCTGGCGTGGCTCGGTACACTTGTTGTATCTTGCTAGTAGCTTATCCTTGACTCTCGGATAATTAATTTGTGCAAACAAGTTAATTATTATTGTCAACTATAAATTAGTCGCAGTACCATTTATAATTGACTATCTATTGCTTAAATTATGACTTATTTGTAATAAGGAATAATTAAGTTACTTAGAATTGTTAAACCAGAACTAGTCATTAGATAATGGAAAGCTTTAATAGTGATCTTATGTTATTTTGATATTTGATACAAGTTGTACAAAATATAAAGAGTTGTTATATCACCACATCCTCATTTTATTTATCGTATCTGACCCACTTCCTACATCAGAAGTGGGATCGGATTCACTCCCACTTCAGCATCAAACTATTTCGGTTAATTATGTAGAGCAGTAAATGTCTCTTTTCACTTGTGGTATGGAAATTATTCTTTGAAAAATAGCAGACAATATTAATTCACGTTCTGTAAATGCATCTACTCCCCTTAAGTTGATATACTTTGATTCTGATGAAGCAGACGATTTGACTAACTGGTGTCCTCCTCCTAGCTTCGTATTCTTCATTACTGAGGGTCGTAACCTCCTCATTAGATTGTTCTTGATAGCACAATATTATGCCATTGGACTCTATCTTCAGCGGCGTGCAGAGCATCATAAAACATTTTACACATAAGATTGGTGCAAACCTGGTCCGACCATCGCATAGGACTACGACCACGTGGTCTTTTGTCTTCTACTTTTCCGGTCACTATTAGCTTTTCGAGATTGTCTCCTTGCTTTCTAGAGATGTGGCCGAAATATTATAGAATTCTTTGAAGGCACGTAGCAGACAGTCTGGTCTTTACTCCAAGTTGTTTTAGTATGAAGGCGTTGGTCCTGTGTGCTGTCCAAGGGATACGTAACATTTTCCTCCAGCACCACATTTCAAACGCATCAATGCGACGTCTGTCTGCAGCTCTTAGTGTCCATGACTCTGCGTCGTACGTAAATATGGAGAACACCAGCGTACGAACCAGCCTCTGATTGGTTTTTAATGAGATGCTTCTGTCGTTTCAAAGACACTTCATCTGTCTCATAGCATTTTTGTGGTGTACCTTACTAGATGGTGTGCCTTAAGTAAAATTATTATAGAAAAGAAACAATTAGACGGGGTAGATCAAATCATTGTACCTACTTCACAAACTGCTGTCTTGGCAAACTATATTCTTTTAGACTTAGATATGAACCGATTTAAGAGCACCACTGTATTTCGAGGAAGTTATAAATTTTTTTTGATAGAATTGAACGTCGTAACAACTATTGCCGTGATAAACAGAAACTTATCTCAAATAATTTTTGCTTGCAGCGAAAGCAGGTCATCTACCACTATCTCTGGTGGCGTGTCCAGTGGCCGACCACCAGTGGTCTGCTATGTATGTTGTGACCCGGCCCAGCCACATAGCTTCCATTTGTCCGAAGCGCTACAAGAAGAAAGAAGTTGCCACATCAAGTTCCGAAAACAGAAAACCAGTCAACAGCTGTTCCAGAGCGTCACATGGTGTATTATACTAAGTGAAAATTAATTATTTTTTATATTTGACTCTGGTTCAGCAGGCCATATCTAACAAATATCTTGTGATTCCTTTGTAAGAGAACGGTTTTATGAACAAGAATCCAAGTAGTCGCTTGTCCTAATGTAATTTCTACTCAACAGATCAAATGTTTAACCACATGCCAAAATTTAAATTTGGAGGTCATATTTCACGTTTGACCTAATGAGTCTTAATAAAAAAAAAATTTCGTTAAGTTGCAAAATTTTGGAGCAAGGTAGAATAGGAACTAAGCAACAACAGGTTAATGCTTAGCAATACCTAAACACTTAATCGTGCTCAATTTCAAAATCTGCTAGCGAGAGTATGGTAAACACTGACCTTGTAGATAAAGATAGAGAGCGCTTGGTAGATATTTTTAAAAACAATTGACAACCAATTGAATTAAATCCGTCGGGCTTAAATTCGTCGAGCTGAAATCGAATTAGTTGACCCTTTGATGATCGTTAATAAGCAATCTTAAAGTTTATTACCAACTGAACTCAAATTAATATTAAAGAAAAAAACAATACAGATTTACATCTTCTTGCGACAGGCACATAAAGAGGTAACGTCAGTCCGAACGTGTTTAATTAATTAATTTATTTTTTTTATAGAAAAAAGGGGCAAACAAGCAGGAGGCTCACCTGATCGTAAGTGATTACCGCCGCTCATGGACAGCCACATCACCGGAGGTCTTGCAGCTGCGTTGCCGGCTTTTTGGAAGGGAGTATGCTCTTTTTTTGGAGGTGCCTGAGTCGTGTCCGTTCGGAAGCGCCCCCGCCGGTAATTGATTCCACGGAGGAGTGGTGCATGGTAAGAAGTGCCTAGAGAATCGCACGGTTGTGGATTTCCGGACATCGAGGTGATGAGGATGGAACTTTGAGTTTTGCCGCGATGTCCGATGATGAAATTCGACAGCAGGGATCAGTCCAAACAGTTCGTCGGAGCGCTCTCCATGATAAATGCGGTGGGGGATGCTAAGCGAACTTACATCTCTGCGTGGAGCCGGGGAGTCAAGCCGATTGGAGATTGCTTGGTCGTCAACGATTCGAACCGCTCTACGCTGAGTGCGATCAAGTGGAGGAGGCTGATACTGCGGAGCTCCCGCCCAGAGATGAGAGCAGTGCTCCATGTGCGGGCGAATTTGCGCTTTGTAGGGTTGCAAGCGATGAGAAGGCAGGAAGTGCTGTCTCGCTCTACTGAGCGCACCGAGCTTTTTTGAGGCTAGTTTGGCCTTTTCTTCCAAGTGATCGCGGATTTGAACGTTGTTCGATATGTCAACGCCAAGAATTCCAATATTGGCTGGGGTTGTCAGGAGAGTGTTCTCAAAGCGAGGTGATGCGAATATTGTAGGGTTGAATAATGATAGCGGAGTATAATTCTCTGCAAAAGCGGTTAGGTAATATTTAACACGCGCTCAGAAGAATTAGGTTTGACATTCGGCAACTAACAAAAACTCGCAAAAGTATCGACAAGCTTTGAAGATCCAGTGTATCCAATAGAATCGAAAAATCAGCCCAATCGGACATTTTATGGTTGAGTAGAGGTAATGAAAGATTAAACCTTTTAGTGTAGGTGACATTGTCTTTGTTAGGAATGAAAAACGACACTAAACGAAACTTGACTCAAAATATAAGGGCTCCTTAAAAGTTACCGCAATTTTAGAAAACAAGTGCGCCCATGATAGCCTCTGCGAAGTTCCCCATATTCCTGTAGGGTTTCTTGAGGTACCTATATGAAAATTATAACAAGGATGACGTGTCGGCGTATACTCATGATAATGATCTTGTTCATAAAACTGGTCCAAACAATATTGATAGAAATGCAGTGTATATTGTAAATAGTTATAACAGAGTTTTTAATATCTACCTGAGAAGGAGATTCTCTAATGTTGTAATAACTAATGCCACTATTCATAAGGCTGCATCATCAGCAAAAAAATACGATATTAAGTAAACGAAAAAAAAAATGTAGTAAAATGATGATAAAATATCACTAAAAATGTAAGTAAAAAAAAAGCGAAAAAAAATAATTAAAGGAAATGGGAGTCTTATAAAACTATGAAAAGAAAGCAATGGAAAAAAATGTTAAAGAAGTAATTTAAATAAAAAAAAATTAGGGTTGACAAAAGATGCAGGATTGACAAAAGATGTAGGATTGACAAAAAAATGAAGAATTGACAAAAAAATGTAGGATTGACAAAAAATGTAGGAAGATGACTGCACACTCCAGTCTCCGGTTTTAAACTGATGAGAGGGAGCTTAGTACACTCCAGTCTCCGGTTTTAACTGATGAGAGGGAGCTTAGTGCACTCCAGTCTCCGGTTTTTAACTGATGAGAGGGAGCTTAATACACTCCAGTCTCCGGTTTTTAACTGATGAGAGGGAGCTTAGTAAAATCCAGTCTCCGGTTTTTTTAACTGATGAGAGGGATTCCTAGCTTAGTAGGATCCAGTCTCCGGTTTCAAAACTAACGAGAAAAGTTTAATAGTTGTAGTTGCTGAAGGGGTTACCGGACCAGCACAATATTGTAACATTTCGCTTAAAGATCACGCTAATTATAGAGTTGTAAAAAAAAGAGATTATGTTTAGTTTTCTAAAAGATATGTCAGGATGAACGAGGCGTTCCTTGTCCTCAGATGTATAAAGATGCGCACACGAGGACGTGTGCATGTCAGTATGGCCGTGTCGGCGTCCGCGTCGTCAAATGCAAGAATATTGTAAAGTATAAACAACAAATGCACGGCCCAGGCCGGCAAGCGCATCGTTCGATATCCCTACCACTCAACTTGTTTTGCTACCTGTATAAAAGGCTCTGAGCGCCCGCCGATAGGGCAGTCTAGGCTCTGGCGTGGCTCGGTACACTTGTTGTATCTTGCTAGTAGCTTATCCTTGACTCTCGGATAATTAATTTGTGCAAACAAGTTAATTATTATTGTCAACTATAAATTAGTCGCAGTACCATTTATAATTGACTATCTATTGCTTAAATTATGACTTATTTGTAATAAGGAATAATTAAGTTACTTAGAATTGTTAAACCAGAACTAGTCATTAAATAATGGAAAGCTTTAATAGTGATCTTATGTTATTTTGATATTTGATACAAGTTGTACAAAATATAAAGAGTTGTTATATCACCACATCCTCATTTTATTTATCGTATCTGACCCACTTCCTACATATATATATATATATATATATATATATATATACACATATATTATAGTGTCCTTATAAGGCCTATCTGATACAATAATATTTTTTTATGTACATCATAAGCAAAACAGCTTTACAGTTTTTTTTATACTTTTACTTTAAAATACGATAACTTTTTTATTCTTATAAATAAAAAATTCTCCTCTCAAACTTTAATTTAAGTGTTGTAATTTCTCCAACTTTATCACAAAATTAAGATCGGTGAAAGCAATAAAGCTTATCACGAAAACGTCACTTTTAAAACTTCACAGACAGACAGGTTGAAGTCCTTTAATCATGAATAATTTTATGGAGAATGTATTGGATAGTTTTAGTAACACCGCCTTACCTGATATAATCGCTTATAGACACAAAAGATGATAGCGCTATCTGTGTGACTAGATGGCAATGCCACATGCATAAATTTACCGGCTAACTTACTCTCCAAACCGGAACACGACAGTGACAAACACTGACGCTATTGCGGCAGGAATAGGGAAGGCGGTGGTACCAGACCCAGGCGAGGCAAAGCAGAGCTCTACCACCTAGTAGCCACGATGGTAGCGACTCGCATTGCCAATCAATGTAGGACGTTGGCCTATTCTTCAAAGGAGCCCGGGACCAACACGGGGAAAAATACATATTGTATTGTGGTGTATCATAGCAATTACTTCAATCAACAGAATCGATCACAGAGCAAAAGAGAATTCCGCCGCAATGACCCACCTACACGTAGCTCGATGGTCAGAGCGTTGCCTGGCATTAAGGCAAGATGATCGCTGGTGTCCGAACTTTTGAATGTTAATGGTGCATTGTTATTCGTATGGCAACTAGAGATGTAAGTTCGCTTAGCATCTTTTACCGCATTTATCATGGAGAGTGTTCCGACGAACTGTTTCGATTGATCCCTGCTGTTGAATTCCATCATCGGACATCGCGGAAAAACTCAAAGTTCCATCCTCATCACCTCGATGTCTGGAAATCTCTCTAGGCACTTCTTACCACGCACTACTCCTCTGTGGAATCAATTACCGGCGGGGGTGTTTCCGAACGAATACGACTTAGGCACCTTCAAGAAAAGAGCATACTTCTTCTAAAAAGCCGGCAACGCAGCTACAAGACCTCTGGTGATGTGGCTGTCCATGGGTGGCGGTAATCACTTACCATCAGGTGAGCCTCCTGCTCGTTTGCCCCTTTTTTCTATAAAAAAAATGGCGGGATGATAATGACACGTGCATAGGATTAGCGACTACCTTACCCTACAAACCGCAATACGACATTGACTAGCGTCGACGCTATTGTGTCAGGAATGGATAAGATGGTGGCACCAAAATACCAAATCCTGGGCAAAACCTTGCAGGAACTCTACCACATAGTAATCACGATGGCAGTGAAACGTATAGCCAGTTGTTCGCCTTTTACGAT
Organism: Apodemia mormo; assembly: GCA_036924255.1. NCBI lineage: Eukaryota > Metazoa > Arthropoda > Insecta > Lepidoptera > Riodinidae > Apodemia > Apodemia mormo. Next base: position 43,563,307 of record JAUPFN010000003.1, on the reverse strand, counting down.
CTGCCTGGCAGAACAGCAGATGGTCTGCTCTTCAAAAGGGGCTGGAACCAACGCGAAGGACCTATTCGTCTGCCATAGTATAAAAAAACTACTTGTAAGGAGTACACTCCCTAATTCTATCTTACATGTGCTTTACATTTACAAATGCAAAATACCTATCTTTCAAAATTCAGGTATCATTGAGTATCTCCCAGTAAAATTGCTACTTTATCTTAAAGTCGGGTAAACAGGTAAATTTAGGTAAACATTTTAAAAGTATCATCACGTTCGGTTCCCTTGCGGGGCAGGCAGAGTGCCGAACATTTATAGACTTTCCAGTTCACTACGAATCACCGGTTTGTCAATTGGTGAGATGAGTGGTGATTCCCATCATCGCATTTAAGGACCTGATAACGATTATCGACTATTTCTAGCGATAATCGAAACCGACGGCTTTACGTGCTCATTCGAGACACGGGAATGGTAACACATCACCCCGCCAGACTCTGAGCTGCTCCTAAGATCTTGGATTTTCGAGAAAATCCTCGAAAAAAACCTCAATAACACGTTTGCCCGACCCTGGGATCAAACCCGGGACTTAACGAAAAGGCTAGCCCCTTTACGTCGAGGCAGTCTGGCAAAAAAAACAATGTAATCATGTCTTTAACAAACAACGCATACTAGTACCATATAAACAAGTTGGACATTGTTCCGACAAAACTAATTTTCCAACTTGAGACGCCCTGTAAGAAAAGCATGTCTCGATTTATATGGAAAGCTAATTTCCCGGCCCAATAGGTAATTTTGTTGGGGATAAACGAATTATTTTCGCTTATTCGCCACCGGCAGAAGCTTACTTTGTAAGGTCGGGTCACGTACTACGTAACAATTTCTGAGAATTATTTTAAAAAAATATATTTGTATACGTGAAAGCTAAGGATTTTGAGTTTATCAGAAGAAAATATAAGCCAAGTAAAGTCTTTTTCTTTATATTCAACACACGTCAAATTTATTTATCTTCAACCGACATCGAAAAAGGAGGAATTTACCAATTCGGCTGCATATTTTCTTGTTTGTTACCACAGAACTCGGTTATTTATGAACGGATTTTAAAAATTATTTTTTTATTTCTGAAGATATACTTTTCCCCATTTTAATTTGATGAAGATCTGATTTTGAAAAAGTTATTTTAGTAGTTTGTTACCTCAGAAGTATTAGAATTGATTTTAATAATAATTTATTGTACTTACAGCCAATTTGTACACAACACAACACTCATTAAACTAACGTAATATTCTATGCGTTTTAGGTATATATTTATTATATCATAAAATTGATATCAGTTTGTAAATGATAATCTTAACGTTAACTGAATTCATGACGGTTATATTTTCATAAGTTGTCATAGTAGATTCTATTAATCGTCAAAATACCTTACCTGGTACGATTATCATTCATAATATTATCACCTTGAAGATACTGTAAAGCATAACCGGTTGGCTAACATATATTTAGCCGGTTATGTTTTGACATAATCTTATGTTGTATTTATGTTTGTGTTTTATATATATATATATATATATATATATATATATATATATATATATATATATTTAAAGGATGAGAAAATATAGAAAAAAATAAGAGTAGTTAAAAAGGCAGAACAACGTTTGCCGGGTCTACTAGTAAAATACAATAAAATGTTTATGGCTCTCTTGATCGAAAGAAACAGTAATCGCTCTATACCTCAAAGACGTTATTGGTATATTGCTATTAATTAAATAGCAAAAACTAATTAGCTAGCAATCAAAGAGATGGGTCTCCTAATGGAAAGGGAAACCATCATCTATAGATACCAAAATATTAATGGTGCGTTGTTGTTCGTGTAGCGGAGATGTAAGGCCAAATGGATAACCTTTCCGGCTACTAGGTGCTTAGAATTCAACAATCTTTCGCCCGGGTTTGACATTTTCTTGTCGGAAAGCGTCAGTGCCTGTCAGGAGCTATTCTTTTATAACGTAAGACGATTAACAGGGAAGGGGGAGACCATGTATTATTTTTTCTGGCAAAGAATGGGGAGGGGTCATGAATATTCCGGTAGATATATGTATGGTCGCCATTTCTAATCGGAATCTTATTCTTTATCTGCACGGGTAGTACGTAAGATCACAAAAGCGCGCTAACTTAAAATTTTAGCCTAATTTAAATCGTTACTTTGAAGAATAAGTATTTATACATATAATAAACTCGTAGGAAAGTCAAAACTGTACATTGAATTTTTTTTTTTAAAGAATACTTGGGGCGTGATCTATAATCGATATCGAAGCCAAAAATATAGTTTTTAGAATTTTTGTCTGTTTGTCTGTTTGTATGTCCGGGGTAAACTCAAAAAGTACAGCATGGATTTACTTCAAATTTTGCATAAATATTACTAACAGGTCAGGTCAACATATAGGCTACATATTATCACACTAACACCTACGGAGGAGGAGCAGTGCGGAATAAACTAAGTCCGCGCGGACTAGGTCGCTGGAAACAGCTAGTATTACAATTAACCAAACGTTTTTTTTTTCATTTTTCCTTTAGATTATTACGTAATAAATATTAAACAGAGTAGAGAGGGTCGGCCCTTTCTTTTTTTTCTTATATATGTAGTGCAGAGGGTCAAAAATATCAAAAATAGTCTTATGTAATAAATGAAGAGCCCCTCACTGTCGTGTTTCAGTTTAGGAGTACAGTAGCACATAAATTTATGCATGTGGTACATCCACAACTCAAGCATGAGTTCATGTTTTTATGTTTTTAAAATAAAGGTGCCACCTGCTTATATGTAATCTTATGTTATAAAAAGTAATTTCAAAGTAAAAGAAGATCTGCCTCATATCAGCAAGTTTCGTCAAGCTGGGCTCATCCGAAATTTTACGAGCATTCGTGTCGGATAAAGCAAAAAAAGCCGAAAAATATACGTGAATATTATCGGAAATTACGACCAATAACCAATGAATTAAGCCCCGAATTCTGATAAAATGGCGATGCTACGGATGTGCGCTTTCTGCTGTAAATTTTATTGATTTTCATCCACTTTTGCACTTTTGTAGTTACTTGCCTCATAGTCTATGGCTTAACCTATTCAGTGGAGATCGTGAAGTCCCGGATTCAATCCCGGGGTCGGAAAAAAGTGTTGCTGGTTTTTTGTGGATTTTCCCCCAAACCCAAATCTCAATAGCAGCTCGGTATCTGATGGTAGTGTTTTTATAATCTCATGCTCAGGATGAGGAAATAAAGTCATTTATATCACGTTGAAGCTTCGTCATCTACCACTGTCCGCTTTTCATACATATGTCTGGCCCGAACAGTAAAACTTTGGAACAATCTATCTCACACGGTGTTTTCAAGGAGCTTTAACAGGGAGGGCTTTTTTAAGAGGACGATTAACATGTTCTATAAAGGTTGGCACCGCATTAGCGGCTAGTTCCTTTCGTAGCTGATGTCCATAGACAACGGTGACTGTTTTCCATCAGGTGACCCATTGCTCGTACGTCATAATTTCTAGAGATAAATAAAAAACCGTGGGTCCTGTTAAAGCGTGAAATGAGTACCTAGTAAGCAATATCAGTATTGTAACAAAATATTTAATACTTACAAATTAATCATTGTCTTCTCCACATCACATCCCCGTGTTGGTTACGGGCTCCCCGTGTTGGTTCCGGGCTCCTTTGAAGAATAGACAAACTGCCGTTTTGCCAGACAGGTCGTAAAAGGTGACCGATTGGCTATGCAAGTCACTACCATCGTGACTACTAGGTGGTAGAGTTCTGCATTATCTCGCCCGGGTCTGGTACCACCGCCTTAACTTTTCCTGCCGCAATAGCGTCAGTGCTTGTCACTGTCGTGTACCGGTTTGGAGGGTGAGGTAGCCGGTAAACTTATGCATGTGGCATTAGACCTCGCCACAAGATAGTAACGCACCATTAACATCTTTGGTGTCTATAGGCGATGGTTGACTCTTACCATCAGGAAATCCATCTGCTTGTTTCTTATCTTGTGATATAAAAAAAACATCCGCAATTATAGTTATTTAATCTACTATTTTAAAGCACAATGGAGACTACTATTTATTCTCTACACTTTGAACTGCATGCATTTAGCACCCATTGTTAAATTATTTGTAATATTTTAATGTATTTATTTAATTTTGAGTTAGTTTTTAGTTTTAATTAATATTGTACATTGTCTATCTGTTCTATTTTAACATTGTATTTCATTGTTTCTCCCCGTGTTGGCCCCGGGCTCTTTTGAAGAATAGGCCTACTGCCGTTCTGCCAGGCAGGGCGTAAAAGGCGACTGATTCGCTATACGAGTCACTAACAGCATGGCTACTAGTGGTAGAGTTCTGCATTGTCTCGCCCGGTTCTGGTACCACCGCCTTACATATTCCTGCCGCAATAGTGTCAGTGCTTGTCACTGTCGTGTTCCGGTTTGGAGGGTAAGGTAGCCGGTAAACTTATGCATGTGGCATAAGATTTCGCCACAAGATAGCAATGCACCATTAAAACCTCTGGTGTCTATAGGCGATGTCAGACTCTTTCCATCAGAAGACCCATCTGCTCGTTTGCTATCTTATAATATAAGAAAAACTGTCTTGGGTTAGCTGTATTATATTTGTTATTTTCTCGTATGGCAACATTTCTGGAATGAAAGTAAATAAATAAAAAAATCTATATTATTTTTATAAAAACAATAAATTAATTATTTGTTATTTTCTCGTATGGCAACATTTCTGGAATGAAAGTAAATAAATAAAAAAATCTGTATTATTTTTATAAAAACAATAAATTAATTATTTTTGATAATATTTTCGACCTATGTGTATGCCCCGTTCGTATCAGACGGTTTTTATTAAACACTGTTCATAAATGATTTTTCGAAGATAACTCGAGTATTTTTGATGGGAACAATGTGAAATTTAATATGCAAATTACAGAGACAAAAAGGTTTCTAAGTTCAAACATAAGTCAAATATGTTGAGTTGCCAAGGTTATAAGGAGTTATGAACTTTTGGTCGCGAAAAAGTTACATCTTTGCTACCTATTTTACGCTACCAGCGCTGACTTATGATTTTGGATGGACGATTTGTTATTATTTCAACGCTGCAGCAACAATTGGTTTACAATGTCAGCAAAATTGAACACGACTTCTACTTCGCATAGCTTCTCTAGTACGTAGTACATTAATCTTTTTGGTTTGTCTATATTAATATTATAAATGCGAAAGTTTGGATGTTTGGATGGATGTTTGTTACTTAATCACGCAAAAACTGCTGAACGGATTTGAATTAAATTTGGCACACATGTAGACGATGACCTGGAATAGCACATAGGATACTTTTATCCCGGAAAAATGAGTTGCTCCTGCGAGGTTCACCAAAACCTTTTATAAATAATGCAGTGGATTGCACGCTGCAGCTAGTATTATTTATAAATAACCATCGCGTTGGTCTAATGGTTGACACCTAACGACGTTAACTCAATCAAAACTTTAAACGAATCGAAACGTTTAGGACGCATAAACACGATACAGAGTCGCGTAATTTGCGGCATAATTTGTAAGAGCTCTAAACTATTCGATTCGATTCAATTTTTGTTATGTGAATAGAGCCCAAGGTTCAGGTCCGAAACTCAACATAGAACAAGCAATAAATTTGCTTTCTTTGGAATTACATTGTATAAGTTTTTTTAAAACTTAAGCAATAATTATTTAATTTTGTTACAGGTATTTAAGAAAACGTTGAATGCTGCATACAATAGGTAATAATACTATAAAGTAATACAAAATATATACAAACTGTAATTTTAATACGACTCGTAAATTCAGATACATTGTACTTAAATTGGGCGTCAGTCTCTCACAGAAATTGGATGACAAAAAACTGTCTAATACTCGTAATTTCTGTATTTTTTATCTTATATACATATATATATATATATATATATATATATATATATATATATATATATATATATATATATATATATATATATATATATATAAAAATCAATTACTGTTCGTTAGTCTCGCTAAAACTCGAGAACGGCTGAACCGATTTGGCTAATTTTGGTTTTGAATTAATTGTTGAAGTCCAGGGAAGGTTTAAAAGGTGAGAAAATATAGAAAAATAAGAGTAGTTAATAAGGCAGAACAACGTTTGCCGGGTTATATTATATTTATAATATTATATTATAAGGTAGCAAACCAGCAGATGGGTCTCCTGATGGAAAGAGTCAACCATCGCCTATAGAAACCACAGATGTTAATGGTATGTTGCTATCTTGTGGCGAGGTGTAATGCCACATGAATAAGTTTACCGGCTACGTTACCATCCAAACCAGAACACGACAGTGACAAGCACTGACGCTACTTCGGCAAGAACAAATAAGGCGGTGGTACCAGACCCGCGCGAGACAGTGCAGAACTCTACCACCGAGTAGTCACGATGGTAGTGACTCGTAAAGTCAATCGGTCGCCTTTTACGACCTGCCTGGTAGAACAGCAGTTGGCCTATTCTTCAAAGAAGCTTGAGACCAACACGGGGACAAATTAGGTCTTTCTGAAGAGAAAAATAAATTTATTATTATTATTTTGAAAAAACATATAAGTTTGATATTCCCCATGATGGTCCGAGCGCCCTTTGAAGAATGGACCATCCGCCGTTCATCAAGACAGTTCTTAAAAGGCGAAGGAATGGCTAAGAGTGTCACTACCATCGCGACAACAAGGTGGTAGAACTCCGCAACTGCCTGAGCCTGGTACCACCACCTTACCTATACTTGTCACAATTACGTCATTGCTTACCACTGTCGTGTTCCAGTTTAGGGGATAATGTAGGTAGTAAACTTATGCATTTAGAATTATACCGAATACAAGGCACCATTCATATCTTTGGTGTCTACGGGTGATGCTCGTCTCTTACCATCAGGAAAGCCATCTTCTTGCACGGTATCCTATGATTTTTTATCATAGAGCGGGCAAACTAGCAGGTGGTGCACCTGATGGTAAGTGATCACCGCTACTCATGAACATCTGCAATACCAGGGATCTTGCCATTGCGCTGCCGGCCTTTTCAAAATGAGTAAGTTCTTTTCTTGAAGGTCCCCAAAACGTATCCGTTCTGAAAAATCCCCGCCGGAAATTGATTCCACAAAGGAGTAGTGCTAGGTGAAAGTGCCGAGGAAAACGCACAGTTGTGGATTTCCAGACATCGAGATGGTGAGAATTGAACTTTAAATTTTGACGTTATGTCCTATGGTGGAATTTAACGGCAGGAATTAATGCGAACAACTTGTCAGAACACTCTCCATGATAAATAACGATAAATAACGCATATGATGCATAGCACCTGACATCTCATTGAATAAATTGGTACAAAATGCAAACTCTATCACCGCGCGCGCTCATTTATTAATTCCACATACCACATGAATACTAATAATTAATTCCGCAGACCACATGAATACTAATAATTAATTCCACAGACCACATGAATGCTCATAATTAATTCCACAGACCACACGAATACTAATAATTAATTCCACAGACCACGTGAATACTAATAATTAATTCCACAGACCACATGAATACTAATAATTAATTACACAGACCACATGAATACTAATAATTCAAATAGAATGCGTATCCCTGGCTTCGTGTAACACATTTCCCTTTTTCCCGTGTTGGTCCGAGCTCCTATGAAGAACAGACTAACTGCTGTACTGCCAGGTAGATCGTAAGAAGTGATCAATTAGGTATACACACATACACACATATTTTCACGCCAGATCCCTTACGGGGTAGGCAGAGAGAACTGAGTGCCATATCCATATATCACGATCCTTGCAGGCTTGTCTCGCTTCCTTCACATTCATCACTCTTCATACACACACGCCAGTTGCGAAGACTCTTGACACCACCTTCGGACAGTACTCGATAAGTCTGATCATGGTATGTCAATTGTGGTTTTCCCCGATACCTACATCCTTCCACATTCGCATTGTATACCTGTTTTTTTAACTTGTCATTTATTATTCTTTCTGCATGTCCGAACCAACGGAGCATGCCCTTTCTCATCTTTACACCAACACTTTCTTTCACGCCTAATCTCTCTCTTACTTCCACTTATGAACCCGGTCCGCGACTGTTACACCACATATTTTTAATAGTAATCTCATTTCAACCGCGTTGATTCTACTTTCATGCCCCTTCTGACATACCCAACTCTCATTTCCATACAATAGCGTTGGGACAAGCACTTAGAATATTAGCTATACATATCATAACTATTGTGACTACTCGGTGGTAGAGTTCCTCAACGAATCGTTTTTGGTACCACCGCCTTACCTATTCCTGCCGCAATAGCGTCAATGCTTGACCTTGCTCCATTTGGAGTGTAAAGTAGAGGACTATGCATGTGGCGTTGGCATCCCGCTACCCGGATAGTAACGCACCATTAACAGTTTTGGTGTCTATAGGCGATGGTTTCTCTTTACATCAGGAGAGCCATTTGCTTGTTTGCTATTTAATGACATAAAAAAAGACGTGTGGCACTCGGAGACTGCCGCGGTAAAGCTATTGCATAGCATTTTTTATCAACTTATGCAATTACAATTATATATTTATTTATGCAGTTTTTTTTCTTTGTTTATTCATATTTAAAACACTTTGTACACAAATTATACGAGAACAGATATTCACTGTTGTACGTAGATAATAAATACCTATACACCTATATACTTTCTCACAAACAGCTTATTACGGTAGTTTTCCAAAACAACCAATGCCACCTAAAGGCGGGTTGCTGAACTAAAGAGACAAGCGTGATATTTCAAAAAGTCATTAAAATTTCTGGTATTTATCGATAGATGGAAAAACTAAAAAGTATCACCGCTGTGCCGGTCGGAGTGGGGGGTGTTAGGTTTTTTCGTTACGGAATTTCTGGATTCGGTCTCCACGCTCAAGGCCCGCGATAGAAGCTATGCAATAGCTTAAAAAACAATTCCGTTGACTTTCATAAAAATCAACATAGATCGCAAGAAAGCCAAAAAAAGACGTTGTGCATCAAAAATTATAAGCTGGAAGTAAAAGAACGGCTAACAACATAATGGACATATAAAATAATTCGAGAAGTTAGTAGTTGAAAACCACATATTTCCAGAATCCCGCGTAGCGAGCTCCCCAGAAACTTAAATTGCCTGTTAGTTGCCTTTATCTTTGAGAAGTTAAAACTACGTCTACGCTCAAGATGAAGTCGAATGATCGGCTTTTGATAAACTTTTAATGTATTATTCCGCCTTATTGATTCTTTGGATACGGCATATTTTATTTGAAAGAGTATTGATGTGGAATAATTCATTTGATTCATTTATACATACATAGGTTGACTGTTAAAATGTTGTACATACTGAAATATGTAAAAAGTAAGTACTTAAATTTTAAACTAATTATCCAATAAAAATATTTATTACGGACATCCGTGCTAGTGCACAAAAAATCATTGTTTACAAATTCGCGATTAGACTCTTAAGTACTACATGCGGTAACCATATTTTTGAATATTCCTACACTAATTTCGCGCGAGGTTTACTATGAGTTTCAACAATACTCTTTCTTTACTTACTTACTTTTATTGTTTACTATGATTATTAACTATTGTGTCCTTCAATAGCTGGACTGGTAAAATCTTTTAGCAGTCAACTTCTATATTTACATTATACTCGAAGTTTATAGTCAGCTATTCATCAACCATTGTTGCTTTTTAACCAACTTCTCAAAAAGTGGGAGTTTTAAATTCGATTGTAATTTTTAATGTTTATTACATTAGAATTTCGTAATGTATACACCAATTTGATTTTTTTTTTGTTTCGAAGAATGTTACTTCCATTTGGTTCGAAAATTTTATCTAGAGTTTAACCCCTCGAAACCCAAGGCCGCACGCGCGGATTAATCACTGGCGTTTGACCTTTGACCGTTAAAAGAATATACCAAAGCTGTTACCACAAAATACTAAAAAAATTAACAAGCCAGCGGTAAATGTCAATATAGCTGTTTCATTTCACATAATATATCCAAGGCCGTCAATTACCAAGCTTATTCAAACTAAATTAATCACTATTATTATGTAAAATAGAGTATAGGTCACATTTTACCGAGTTGAGGCCGACCGAAAGTTATAAAACAAAGAGCGGTCATATTTTTCCGGTCTGAGACTAGATACAAAAAGGCTGGAAGACATTGTTGCAGTTTTACTGCGATTAAATTATCCGATCATTAAAAACGTCATCAACTTACCGTTCTATCTTTATACACACACAAAAATACATATTTTTTCATTTAAGAGTTGAGACAAACGTGTGATAAGTCAAAATGCAAAACACTGAACAGTACTTTATGTACATGTATTTTCCATTTACGACTATATTAGTCGTAAATTAGGCCTGCAACGGAGTAATGTTCTCATCCATGGGCAGGAGGTCCGCAAAACCAGCTTTTTCTACTTGACCGCATACAGCTCAGATTTACTCGAATCGGTAATAGATCTTTCTAATTGGCTTGATTTCTTGGCTTTGCAAAGTGATACTATTTCTTTCAATATCTATTACTTTAACACAGAGAGATGTTTTCAGCTTTATTCCACTCGTTAAATTCCTTAATCGGACATAACGTCACAATTCGGAATTCCACCCACACCATCTTGATATCTACAAGTTCACTACAGTGTGATTTTTAAGAAATGTTTTTGCCCCGCACAACTACTCCGAGAAACCAATTGCCAGCGGATCTGTTTCCAAACCGATACGACTTAAGCGCCTTCAAGAAAAGAGCTTACTCGTTTCTTTAAGCCGTCCGTTATATACAACGATCTGTGGTGAGGCGGTGAGAACGGCGTAATTTAGCGCTTTAACTAGTGATGGGAGTTATAGCTACTTTTATTTCACTATCACGTTGTGAAGTTATTTTTTTTATGTCACTGTTATATCACGCGTGATAAATCACGATCGTTATATTTTATTAGTGACGATTATTGTTACAGTCGGTGCATTTTATGTTATATGTCACAGTGATTATGACTTGATATAGTTATTTATACGATTACAATTTATAAGTGATTAGTAAAGTGAAATAGCGGTGTTGCTCAAATGTTGTAGCTTTGTCTCTTTCGCACGATGGATTTCTGCGAATTATAATCTTAAGTAGTAGCCCGCGTGAAATTAAATCATGCTCTCGTTATATATAACAGACGTTTTTGATGCATGTAACTGGTATGGCACGTGAATTATTTTATAACGAGTGATGTAACCAATGATGCGTGAAGTGTGACATACCTAGCTCTGACATAGCTCCCAGCGCCGCCCGTCGCGCCGCTGTCATCCAGTTCCCTCCCATAAGAATCTATGTGTTAAATCGCGCCGCTCTCGCCGCCGCGCCGCAGATCGCTGACACCCAGTTTGAAGCCTTAAGGAACGAGTAAGCTCTTTACTTGTAGGCTCTTACGTCGTATTGGATAGGAAACACACCCGTTTCTTTCATGCAGTTTCAGGCCTAAAGGCCAGCAACGCACTAGCAAGACTCCTCGTATTGCATCTGTTAGCATCTTGCAGCACTAACCATTATGTCATCCATTCTCTGGTTCGTTTACCCTATCCAATAAAAAGAATGTTTTACGTGATAATAAAAAATGACCGTTCATAAGCATAATAAGCTTAAAAAAAATAATAAGTGAATTTCACTATCGATCGATCCCGGGCAACTTTGTTTTTATCAGCAGATTGAAAAAATTAGTTTTGAATTGCATGAC